>VWZF01003408.1:29852-45103 GCA_013396755.1 Sclerurus mexicanus | reverse complement strand
CACAGAACAGCTACAGCAGATGACAAGAAACTTCAGTTTTCATTGAAGAAACTGGGAGTCAACAATATATCTGGAATTGAAGAGGTAATTGCTTCAAAGGAAAATAATTCCTATAGGTATAAATAGAAAATGGGATAAAATCAATTTCCTGGTAAGTTACATAGCTTCTGAACTTGTCTGTAAATTATCCATAGGTCTTCATGGATTTTTAAGAACTTCAGTTTCCTGTTAAATTGAAAAATCTTGCCAAACATGCTTCAAATATTGGATTTTTTTTTCTTGCAGGTAAACATGTTTACCAATCAAGGAACAGTCATTCACTTCAATAACCCTAAAGTTCAGGCATCCCTGGCTGCTAACACTTTCACTATCACTGGCCATGCTGAGACAAAGCAGCTGACAGAAATGCTTCCTAGCATCCTAAACCAGCTTGGAGCTGACAGTCTGACCAGCCTGAGGAGACTGGCAGAAGCCCTACCGAAGCAATGTAAGTTGAGACTTGAATGTGTTTTGTGCTGGCAGCTGACACGAGGCAATGCACTCTTGCTGTCTGCAAACATACTATAAAATGCTTATAGAGACATGGAACTCCTTAGATCTTATTTATAGCTCAAATCCAATGACGAGTATAATGCAGTAAAGCAGTCACCTGTTAGCATGTCTTGCAGCTGGTCTAACACTGGAAAGCTGTAGCCAGACTTGATTTTGTGGTATTTTACGTCTTCATGTAGCTACCATATTTTGGCATAACTCATTCATTAAAGCTTGGTGGGCAAATTACTTTTGAAGAGTTAGATTTTAAAGTAAGATAAGTTTTGATTACGTCTCTTTTGACACTTTGAATGGAAATACAAGTAATGGGAAAAGGGACGTAATGGACCTCTTGCAATTACTTTTCTGCCTCAGAGGTGTCGCGAAGGTATTTCTTGAATGGGCTTGATAAGTAGGAGGAAATTAACACAGTATTTGTGGGGAAGTACATGATGATTTCAGTATGCATAGAACAGTGTAGAGAACAGGACTGGCATGAGCATTAAGCTAGGTACACCAACTTCCTGTTTCATCCTTAGTAAAATAACATTGACATCTGCTCTTTGTGGGAGTAGTAGAGGAAGTAAGTATGGTGGTTTGGAAAAGGTGCTGTCACTACAGTATGGGAATTAGGAGTGAAAGACAGGCTTGTTGATATTAAAACATTCTTGTATCCTGCATGTACAGTCTTCCTACTTTCTGAAATACCTTAAGCCCATTCCTTTCAAGGTATGGAACCTCCTAAATAGAGAAAAAATGGAAGAATATCATTGTGTCTAGTTTTTGGTAATTCTGACTTGATAGTTTTTTTTCTTCCTCTGTTGCCAACAAACAGCCTCTATTTCCATTCCTAAAGTTGATGATGGTTCCTTCCTGTCAACTTCCCATTGAAAAAATCCTACTAGAAGTAGTCCTTCAGAATGTGGGGTAAAACCCATGGTCCTCAGGTCCTTTCTTCCTAATACTATTTGTGTGGCTTCCTTGTGATAGTAGGGCTTGAAAGAAAAAAATACTTGAAAGATGTAAAATGATCCTTGAAGTTCAGTCTTCTCATAACAAGCTAGTTATATTCTAAGCTAAATTTTGTAGTTGTAGTAAGAGGGAGGTTTGTTTAAAGTGATTGCTTTCTATGTCCTAGTAAATGGCTATTCTTTTGCACTTGGGGTGGATGCTAGAGGAGTTGAACAAAACTCAATTCAGTATTGTCAGCTAGATTTGAAAGCCTAACATCAGTGAGTGAAGCATTTGTGATGATTGCAGGTGCTAAAGTCTTGAGGATGAGAGACAATAAAGGCAATTTAGGAGGAAATAACATGGTTTGTTTTAAAATGCCATATATGACACTAAGATGCACTTAAGCTTTAAGAGCTTTCTGCTGTTAAAAAAGCCAGTGAAGGTTAGTGGTGCCAAGTGGTGCCTTGTGCCAAGCCCTTTCAAACCAAAGTTTATGCATTCATCAGTTTTGGTTCTCTAGAAATTATCATACAGGTCTAGTAGGAACCCATCTTGTTCCTCATGCTTTTGAAAACTGAGAACAATGAATCAGAATAAAAACTGAAGTGACAGTATGAGACAGCTTACCCTGGGTAGTACAGCTAAGAATAGCAGTAGAAGTAGTGGTGCAGGCACACAGGCACCTGAGATACCTGTTCTTAGCATTGTACTGCTGCAGTTCAGCAGATGCTCATTGTTCAGCTGTAGTGGATATGGTTAACTCTCAGTACCTCTTGTCAAATACAGTGGGAATGGTTAAAGAAATTACTGAGTCAGCAAACATGTGGACCAGAACACTTGGTCACCTCGACCACCAGAAGTGTAAAACTGTGCATCCAGTTTCATAATCCCCTGACTTTGCCAGGGAACAGTAGTAGTCTTTACGTACCTCTAGTCGTGTATGTCTGCCTGCAGTTTCCCAATTGCACCTCAGTTTTCTTTGAATGTCCAGGATCATAAGATCCTTTCTTTTCCTTTAAACTTGATGATGTAAGATATGTAAATCTTGAGAAACATGCTCTAGTCCATAAACCAACCTACTTTTAAGAGAAATCAGTAAAATCAGTGTCTGCACCTGTAGTTGAAAATTACTACCGTGCAGAGCACTCAGTATAGTTAGATATAAGATGGTGACTAGTAAGCTGTCATAGCATACGTCTTCTAATTTCCTCACTGCACTATTTGAGCATTATTAGTAACAAAGGGAATGTGAACTTTGTAAGTTAGTTGAAGACTTTTTTTTCAGCAGGCAAACTGGATAAAGCATTGTAGTTTAGCTCAGAATCTTATGTAATGCTTTCAAAATACACAAATATAAAAAAGACAAAGCAGAACAGCTAACCATGATGTCTATGGTGAACTTGAATGATGTTTTTGAACTACTTGCTCTTGCAGCTGTGGATGGAAAAGCACCACTTGCTACTGGTGAAGATGACGATGATGAAGTTCCAGGTAAGGAAAAGCATGCAGTGGAGGAAAAGGAGGCAAATTTTACTGAGATCTCCACATGTAAATTGAATATAAGATCAGGCTGGGGATGGTAAGGGTATTGACTAGTTAGTTGCTGTCACAGAATTTCTGCAGGCAGATTGTTTCATTGATTTCAGATAATCATGAGAGACTAGTAAGTTAAGCTAGCATTTTGGTCCTGTGTAGAAGTAACAGCTGTGGCTGAGATAATTATTTAATATTCCATAAGAAGGGTGTGAAGAAACTACCTTCTCAGTATCAGTTTGCCCAGTTGTGGCTATAATGAAATTAAATGCTTTTAAAATGGCACTTTATAATGAATCATCCAAAACTTCCTTGGCTGAGCAAAGAGAATGAACCATGAAGCTCTCAGAAGTTATTTGGTCTATATTTTATAAACTGAAAGTTTTTATGTTGTAAAAACTGGGTATGAAGTAGAACTCTGGGAAAAAAATCCAAACCCAGAATGTTTGGCAGAGGGAAAATGGGTCAAACTTTAATTCCAGCAATCTTCTTTTTCTAGATCTTGTTGAAAACTTCGATGAAGCTTCCAAGAATGAGGCAAACTGAACTGTCACTTTCAGAATAAAATTGAAACTTGAAAAAGCTACATGGAGCTGCTATTTTATATTGTGACTGCTTGATTTTATTTCCTGATGAGATCTCAAGATCTGTGATATTTGGAAACTCGTTGAATCTGCAGCTCCTTAGTTACTGCTTGTACACAATATTATTTTTGTGGCCCGAACAAACATGCTTTGAAATAAGTCAGATTGCTAACAAATTTCTGCCTAGATACATTTTTTGAGTAACTTGTATACAAGCAAACCCCTATCTTTAATGAACTTTGGCATACAATAAAAACATAAGAAGAAGTTTCTGGTGTGGCTTTTTGTCAGAAAAAAAATGGCCCTAAATATTAAAAGGTTTTGCTTTTCTGCAGAGCATCCTTTTACTGTGTTTAAAAGCTGACTTCTGAAAAAAATAGGTGTATCGAAGCATTTTGGATTTAATTGGTGAATTCCTGGTGTTCGTAGGTACACTGTAAGTCACCTTGTAACCTGCTGAATTTAAGGAATAAATTTGTATTCTAGACACAATTACTGGTGGTTTACTATAACATGAAACATGCAAGTTGAGAAAGAACTTTACTTAGCCATGAGGAACAGCAGCAAGCGATTGGCATCTTGGGGAACTATATGTGAGTGTTAAATTTTTATCTTCAGTAAGTGTTTTATAGGTATTTGCAGGGTGTAACTGTTAAATGGGTTAAACGATACTTTCCATTGATTTTACTTATCTGAAAATATAAAGTTATGTGGGGGAATAAAGTACAGGAAGGGGGGAAAATCCTTAATAGAATTGATAATGGCTCTTAATTAAGTCTGTATTTATCAGCTCCAGATCTATTAGCTAATAATTTTGTTTGTTTCAGGAGTATGTTTTTTTAATTGCTTTTGTGTGTTCTAGAGAGAAAAAATGACTTGGTTTTAGGGCACAAGGAAGACTTTTTAAATTCCATTCTGACCTTTGTATAGCTGGAGCTTCCAGGGTTGTGGGCTAAACTTCATGTTTGTGAGTCACTGATGTTAATGATAGATCAGATCACTTGCATAACAAGGTAAGCTAGAATAGAAGAGTGCTCAGGGCCTTCTAAACTTGTTTCTAGAGCAAGTACTTCTGGAAGTGGAAATTCATTCTGACCTGTCCAGGATGAAATCCAGGGTAAGACTTTGCTGCAGCGATAACAAAGTTCTCCTTGTGCCTGGGAAAAGCTGAGTCTGTGTCTAGCTTGCCAAGCACGTTTGTCATGGTGTAAGTCATTGCTGTTGGGAAACTGGAGGAACTTGCTCAAGCCGTAAAACTTCTGGTTTGAGGTAAGACAGCAGTCTGATGTGAGCATGATACAGCTGAAGTCAAGAGCAAGAACTTAGAGGCATTTGACTGCACTTGTCTCAATGTGCAAATACTTTATCATTATACTTCTAGCATTTAATTAGTTTGTGTGCTCATTGAGTTGTGGGACTAAGGTAGAAACACTAGACTGTGAATTTGATGTTTTGAAAAGAGGATGGTGAATGTAATTGCCCTGTAAAAGGTGACCAAATTCTAGAGTAGTTTGCCAGACTTCCTGTTGACCTGTGGATTCAATAAATGGCATGCTGGGTTTTTCTTGAAAATCAATAAACATGTTACCTGTTCTGTGATTCAGATACATAAGTCCTCATAAATACTTCCTCTGTAGCCCTTGTTTATGAAGTACATCATACTGTGTTCCTATGAAATGACTTGTCTTGCTTAGATGTTCCAGACAGTGTTAGCCTTTTCCCCAGTAACAGAGATACTTGGTGCTTAAGAATAAGATCGTTACTAAATCAGTGTCTTTGAAATGCAAAGTAAGGCTAATCTAGTCATAAACAGCCATGTGACACGTCTGTGGAAGTCTCTTTGCTCCCAGCACACTTTCAGTCAGGAAATACTGGCATATCTGCATCCCCAGACTCTTGACTGAGGATAAAGATGCGAGCAAAATGTGTTCTTGATTATCGCAGATTCTATATGGAAGTAAGTTTATAGTAGTCTTCATCACTAACTTAAATGCTTGATCCTGGACTCAATGCTATGGTTATTTTATCTTGCTTAGGAGTTTGGTTATCCTCATTAATTACTAGAAATTGAAAATAGTTGTCATGACGTTTCTCAACAGGTTCAACTTTTATATAATCATTCTGTAATTATGTCATTATGGATTCACATCTCTAGTTTTACTCAAAGGAAATGGCTTTATATCTCCATTCCAAGTATATTGGGTAGTGCAGAAATGGAAACATGCCTGTGTTTCTATTGAAACAAAGAGGGGTTTGAGCTTTTTATTTTTGAAAAGCTAAGGAAGTGTTCAAGTTCCATCACATTAAGCTCTGAAATACCTTGACTCAATGCAGTAGTTGGGTACTAGTGAGATTTTTTCACAGTGTTTGTGACAGGTTTTTAGAGAGATTTTCGTAACTGTTATTCTTATGCTTTAAGGGCTTTGCACTAGTTTAAAATTAGTATGTTCTAAAAAATAAACCCCTTCTGGAAGATGGTGAAACTATGTATTTTATTAAACTAGTGTGGTGCATATATAAAAATACAAAGCTTCCTACTCTTGTTGTAAAATAACATTGTATTTAAAACTCTAGAAGGTACCTTGTGTTACTACAGGCTGGCTTGTTATTTTTATTATTAAAGTCTCCTGAGTTTATGGTTGTGTCTCTTAGAAAATGCAACCAGTGAGAATTTCTCATAATTAGTAGTGCACATTTAACACATGTGACCAAGGAAGAACACTTGGTTTAAAATGTTTACAGCTCAATACCTCAAATGCCAAATCAGTACATGTGTATCTTACTATAATGATCTGCTGGAGGTGTGAGGGAAGTCCAGTGTAATTGCCACCTTTGAAATTCTGTACTGATAATGTGTTTTGTGGGTGAAACATCATATGGACACTTTACTTTTCCTCAGGTGTTTTGCTGTATCTGCTAAAAACCTAAATATGGTACGGTACAGATAGAGTAACAAGCTATTCTGTTCTTGAAATCAAGAGAGTAGATTATATTTGTTGTCAGAGCAGTGGAATGTAAAGAGAAATGAGATGCAATCAGAACAGTGGCTAGGGAAAAAGTTTTTGTGTGTGAATGTTACAGATGGTGAGTGGGGAAAGTATTTTTCAAGGAAGGTAGAGGAAGTGATGGAACATGGAAACTATTTGATCTTCCTGTTTGTGAGAAAGGATTTGAACAAGTTAGGAAAGAAGAGTTAATATTCAGCACAGATAGGAAAGCCTGTAGGAAAGTCCATATTGATGATTAGATTACAGCCTTAAGTGACAGGCAAGGTGGTGGTATATGTAAAGAGGAGAGATTTCTAAGCTAGGTATTTTAAAATAATAACAAGTACTCAACATGTCTTGCCCTTACCTTAATACATGCAATGGTGGCTTCTGATTCTTCTAAGGTATTCTTCGTTCTGTTTCATATCGTTTTAGCTGCATCCACAAATTTGTGAGAGCTTCAGAAAATATTTTCTATTGGATATGATATTTGAAAGATCCTGACCAATAACAAGAGTGGACTCTGGGAGGAAGTCTGTTTTACAGAAAAGGAGCTGACAGTGCAGCTGAGCCATGTTTACTTTGCTAGGGCAAACAGACCAAAGCATGAGGGAATAACATGATTAGTTTCACTGTGAGTTGAACTCACTAACTTTAAAGATGCATAAAAAGTGGATGCACATAGAAGCTCTGAGAATTGGAAGTGTAACTATTTATGTGTATTCTCATTGACTTTAAGCTGTGGTTTCTTGGTAACATATAGTATAATAATATAATGAAAGTTTTTTAATTATTTTTTTAATATTTTGCCTTCACTTCATGCATGGATCATCATTAGAAAATAATGTTACTGAATAGAAGGAAGACAGTTTATGTAATACTGTTACTGTACTGTCTTGCTGTAATTGTTTGGGGGTTTTTTTATAAGAAGGAGATTTACCAGGTATAACTTATGTGGTCTTTACATTGCACTGTTAGTATCCTGGCAGTGAAAAACCCGTTCTAACAATGTTTTTGTAGTTCAGGGATTAATACTTTTACAGATGAGTTACAGCCCAGCATCTTGCCTTGCTAGTGAATCTGGACAAATCAGAACAATTGTTTAATAATTAGTGTTGTAAGGCTATAAGAACTAATCATTATTTTTATAGTGTATGTCTAGTTTCTTACATGGGTGAAAGGCAGAATTCTAGGACATCTTACTGCTATTCAGATACTGGGTTGGTTGGAGGTGTGTTTGATGATGCAGCACAGCATCAACTTTGCTTTTGATACCCAATAACATTTGCAACATGTTTCACACAGAGATTTGATGTGCACTGCAGGGTACTGACAGATAAATGTGGAAGTAAGTATCTGCTGCACTTGAAATCCTTATTCTGCATTTCTATTGAGTAGTGTTTGAGTACTGGGAAAATATAGTCGTGCGTTGTATCCTGCTCCCAATTTTTGGAACGCACCTAAAGGTAGCAGGGCTTACCTCCTCTATGTAAGCTGCACCTGAGTAAATAATGTCTTTCGAGCTTATGCTGGAATCTCAAAAATTTCAGCTACTTATATCTGATCAGTATCTTGCTTCACAGCCAACTTCTGGCAAGCTATCGCTGAGTTTAAAATGATGCAATAAGATTAAGCAAGGTTTGGAGTTGTTGGAAGTATACTGAAACAGAAGGATCTCTGGGTTTAGGCTGCAGCTCTGGGAACTGGCTAGTCCTGCTATTCTTTCCTGTTATTTACAGTAATTAGTCAAATGCCTAGGTAACTTGAGTATGACTTGACAGATCTCTTAACAGTAGGATTTTGTGGGCTGCTGTTTTGATCAAGTCCTAATAACTCTATAAGCAAGACTACTGCCACCTTTAAGGACCCAACAGAAATGCAGGAAGGCTTCTTGCATCTTAACTCGTGATTAGGCAGGACAAAGATGATGATAAGATCATTGTGGGAGCCAAAATCCATGCTAGATATATGACATTGGTGTTTGACATGAGATTTCTGGTATTACACGCTGTGACTGGCAGTCACAGTAGAATAGTGTTAAAATACATTTGGTGAAGATCTTCCCTGTCTCTTCACTATTGTTGCCTATGCAGGACTAGGAGGACTTAGAGCAGTAATGCCTCACTAGAATCATGTAGATGACTAACATAGAAGTGAGCAGACTTGAAGGGGTAGGAACTGTTTTTGCAAGACTTACTATGATAACTACGTCTTGAGGATTTCTACATTTGTGCTGATTTCTAACATTATTTGGCTTCACCTATACAGGTCAATCAACTCATTTGGTTGTGTTAGAGTTGGGGAAGGAAGTTCATCTACCCTCACGAGGTGTGAGTCTTACCTAAACATGGGGTGAGAGACAGATACTGCCTCAAGGCTTCCTATCCTGCAAAGGTAATGTGAACATAAGTGTTTGTAGGATTCAAACCTAAACTAAAAATGTGATAAAGTGAAAAAATTGGACGGTTGTGTCAGCAGAGTGGCAGATTTAGTGATTTGAGGTGTCCCTTACAAGTTTTTATCCCTGAGACAGTTGGTAGGAGGAGTTGGACAAGGGAGGAGTTAATTTCATAATTCATTTATTGTCTTCCTGGCTGCATGCACCAGTTAGGAATCAGGAGATGAAACAGTTCTTTTTGGTTTAGGAAAGTTCCTAAAGAGTGTGAAACCAGTATAGGCAGCTCATACAGCTGGGGTTTGCCTTTAGCATATGTTGGGGACAGGATTCCGATAAACAATCCCCATCTACATCTGTGGCATTTCACACTCCAGTAATTACTACCCAAGGGGGATGATCCTTAAGATTTGTGTATGTGTGTGTGTAGTTTTTGCTGTGTAGAAGCTAGAGTAGCCTATAGGTCTCAGAATTCAATGACTCATCATCTTCCACCAACACAGAAAATTCAGACTTGCTTAGTGTGACCTTGTGCACATATACACTGGTGTCTAGGCTGACTTCTCTCAGGATCTATAGTCTAGGTGGATCATCATTTTGTTTTAGTGTGTCAGCCCTGCATTTGTAGAACAGACCCTTTACTCCCATTCTATTTCTTCCTCATATTTTAGCATTGTCCTTTCTTAATCATTTGTACCTTGAAAATTAGGTGATTATTTCAAAACCTGGAGTTGTTTTTACCTTCGGTTTCTCAGTTATGTCCCACCTTGGTTAGCTCTCTGGTTTCGTCAGGAAATATAGTATATTTGACCGATGAACTTTGTCAGTAGGCTGTAAATTAAATTTCAAGGGGAATGCAAGTCTTCAAGGATGCACCAGTATGTTTTTCAGGGAGGCTGTGGACTTTTTTGAAACCTTTGCATTTTATGTGAACAGAAAACCATAACGCTTCCAAACAAAAGCCTTTTTGGAGACAATGGCAGTGTGACAATGGCCTGTGATCTTACTTTATATTTGGGGTAGACATGATACCAGAGGTGCAGAGCAGATAAGCAAACTGTTTTTGTGATGGTATTTTTTAAGAAAACAACTGTGTGTTGAGTCCTATAGAGTGTAACATTTAAGACAGTCTAGATGTAACCTAATGGCTATAAATGCAGGGTGTAGGGATTTTAGGGTTTAGGTAGAGCTTGCCCATCTTTCCATGGTGCTGGAAGTCGGATTAAGTTCTGGCACATCAGGTTTGCCCACAGATTGCACGTCATTCAGTGTCCTCTAGCCAACAAGAACACAAAGGTTGAGTCAGCCATTGGATGGTATGATAGGTCCTCCTGAAATGCTTGCAAGTGATACATACTAGAATTCGTGTGAAAGTGATGCTGTCCTGTAAACTCTATTTTCTGTTTACAAAATAGAAATGCTGATGTGCTAGAAAATTTTGTAGGCTGTGAAAAGCATGTGATATGGCTGTGTTTGCTGTGCTTTGATTTCAGTGCTAAAAAAAGAGCACTTAATTTACATAATGAATCAAAACAGTATCTCCCATAATGCAGGTCAGGATTTTTTTTTCAGAGGTTTATTTGGAGATCACTTAGGTTTAATCTTGCCAGAAAAGGATGAGCTGTACAGTGAAGTCCCACAGCTGTAACCCACCTTGTTGCTGTGTCCAGTCTCCCTTTCTGACGGGCTCTGCAACCTTCCCTGCTGATTTCTGCTTACATGGTTGGTTTCATCACTGCTCATCTGCTGAAGATTGACTGACATGCTTTACAGTCCTGTATGCCTCGAGAGTTGCTAGCTTAATTTGGTGACAAATAACGCTCAACAGAAAGATCTATTCAGACATCATTCCTAGGACTAACCCCTAACAATATCTTTGATCTTGAAAGTTCCAAGTGACTGGATTCCTAATTCACCCAGTTATACATTCATTGCCAGATGGAACAGTGTACTTCCTGAAAGCATTATGTGCTGCACAGCAGGAGGTGCATGCAAGCGGAACTGCTATAACAATACTAATGATGATCATTCTAGTGATGGGCAGTGTCTGCACTCCAGTGATTTATACTGTTGTTGTAAAGGAAAAAAGTCTGGTCCACAGTGTTCAGGAAAAACTCTGCTGGAATTTCCCTAACAATCAGCCTAGTAGTGAAAAATTTGAGAACATATTTGAGTCTATCAACCCAGTAAATACAGTCTTTCTCTTTTCTATCCATTATTCTTTCCAGTTTCATGAGAATATGGAGTTCCATCTGGTTGATGCTAGGGTTGGGCTAGAGCTGTGAATATGAATGGCTTAGGCAAAACAAGTTACCTAGAATTAGGATAAACTTTCATATTTTTTATGTTCTTTGTTCAAAGTACTGTTACAAAACAGTTGTGGAAAATAAGTAATAGTTTTGGCTTTAGTTTACAGTTGTCTCTTCAGGCTGGGAGCTAAGTAGCATCATCAGGGTTTAAAGAAGCAAGCTTCAAGATTGCTTAAAGACAGATTTAGGAGCAAGGCACAGTGAAGTTGCTTTGGCAGCGGAAAATTGGTGCATGCCATAAGTAGAAGTTTGTCTCATGTTTCTCAGCTGAGTACGAGTAAGGTTCAGTGGCTAATTTTCATCTTGGAGTTGTATTACATTATTTCTTTCTGCAAGAATACCATTGGGATACCAACTGCTGAATTCTCTTGGAAATAAGAAAGAGTGCCATTGGGCACTTCCGTCATGACTCTGGGACAGAGTTTTCCTCTGGTGCCACAGTGGGGAGCTGTAATCACCTTGCCTGGATCATGCAAAAGGTAAAGAGCAGAGGCCCCATCTTCCATCACTTGGCTCCCTGCTGTGGGCACCTGCTCCCTGTGTGGCATAAAGAGGTGTAGGATGCTGAATTTTTTTTAATTTTTTTTTTTACCAAGGAAAACCCACAGGAGGGCTGAAGGGAGATTAGGCTCTACCCTGGGAAGGTCTGGCAGGAGGTTGCTGCTTTCTGTAACTGTCTCAGAAATACAAGTGGGGAATTCAAAGTACAAGACAGATGAACAAAGAAGGCAACAGAGTGGAACTAGTAACAGCCTCAGGGAAAACCAGAGCAGACAGGGAAGAGTGTTACAAAGTGCTCATCAAATTTACATGCAAATAGTAATGCTAACATTGTACATGATTAACCAGAATCCCCAGCAAAGTCAAACAGGAATGAATAAGACAAAGACTTTGTGCAGCTCTGAAGCATTTGGCTGTTACTACTACATGAAACTGCCGGCAATCTGCTTTGTGAGCAGAGTTCATGGCATTTGTGATTACATGTTGCACATTGAGTTTGGCAAAAATAATTTAGTTAATCAGGAAAAGCAACTTGTTTGCTAACACTCTGAAAGACAGTATACTGTCATTCAAGTTCAAATGTAAAAGATTACTGCAAGAAATTACATTAGCAAGAGCTTTTTGTAAAATGTTTGGAGAGAATCAATTTGGAATTAAGAGTTTGAGTGCAGAATTTTTAAACTCTTGGTCTTGTCAAGGAAACACTGCTGCCTTTGGACCCATGGGTGTGTTTCAGAGGTATATCCTAATGTCTTCTCACTGCCATCAGAGGCTATGGAAATCATTCACTAAAACAAAATCAGCAGACTGACATTCCAAAACACTTGCCAATGCTGAATCAGGGGCTTTACAGATTTTACCACTATAAACAAAGAAAACTGAATACTGAGAAGTATTTTTGCTAAGAGAAACAAAAATTCATTGTTGTGCCTCAGAGAAACACAAAGTTTGTAGAGTGAAGCATACTGTTAATACCGAGTAATAAACAGTTGTCTGTGCTCTTTTGACAGGGATTTTTTTTTCCTGTGAGTAAAGCTTTTTCTTTGCATAGACTTTTTCTCCTTCCCAGTTGCTAACTCTTGACTAAGTTTTCCTCAGGGTGTCTCAATCATAGCTTATGAAATAGTGCTGGCTGATCCCTGCAAGGCCATCACAAGAAACAGAAATCTTCAGTTCCACGTTCATAGATTAGGAGCATGTTAAACTATACAAAAAGGCTCATAATGCAGGAAACACCTTCTGAAAGACTACCATCTTCACCTTTGTACACACCTTTGTGGGATGTGTGGTGATGACTATCTGACAGCTGCTTGAAATTCTACAGGAAAAAGATGGAAGAAATGTCACATTTTAATGTCTTAATCTACATTCCTCTATTTCAATGTCTTTGCATATAATTAAAAAATGCATTTTCTAGGCTATGTTTTCAGGCAATAGTTATTAATTAGCTTTATTTCTATAAACTCATTGCTGACTGAAATTCAAGACAAAATATAAAGCAGATATTGAAGGTTTATTTAGAACAATTACTTTCCTGTAACACAAGTAATACAGAAAAAGAAAATTCTATTCCTTATGCATACTTATGTGGCTTGACTATGTATGAGATGTCTTTAGGAAGAAATGGCTCAGGTTCTGGTATTTGAAGAAAAGACAATTTGCATTTTATTTGCATTGCTTTTCAACAAACATGGAAGTTCAGCATTTGTTTTTATGAAGGACATTAACTCTCAGTATTTTTAATATTCAGCTTTACAGTAATTGCCACTTCATGCTATTTTATTTTAAAATTACTTACAAGATGTATTTTTCTAGACTTTGATTATGAAACATTTTCCCTCTTGCTTCCAAGGCATGCCAGATTTGCTGTTTCTTTCAGCTGATTTAATCATGCATGATACAGAAAAACTGGTGTAAGTGCTACATCAGAATATAGGTGTCAAAGCCTGGGAGACATAATACTCACTTAATGCAGCAAGGATTTCACCAACACCTTCAAGGTCAGTTACATTTTCTTGTTTCATGTCCCTTAAGGTTCATTCCACTTCAGATTTCAGCTTCATGAAAGAAATGGATCTCTGGATTGGCTCTCACACAACCTTTCAGAGGTAATTCTGTCCGGGTGTAAACTTTCTATGCACCACAGACATTTCAATACAGAGTCAGAGAGAAATCTAGCCAGAAATTCAGGTTTAATCCATGTAGGTTTGGATTTTTATTTTTTTAACACTTTCCCCTATTATATATTCATTCACTTTATTATTTCAGGGTTAGCATTTTTAATTGATTATTTCTCTGGCTTTGATTCAGAGAACCGGACTGGATTGTTCTCCAGCCTTCCAGTATCTTTGGTCAGCATCACAGTGCATGTACTTTAAACAGTATTAGTTTCCTTTAGGTATGGGATGATGTTCAAGTACAAAAATAAACATTGTAGAGACACTGTAATAGGAATTCAGTAACTTCCTTGAGTCCAGTCCTGTGTTGTGAACTCTAGGTGAGAGCAAACTGGAGACTGGGCTCACTACTCATAGATTGGGGAAGAAGGGCAGGAATTAGGAGTGTATGGATGTCAATAGATGCCAGACCTCTAGTGGACGCAATGGAGAAATGCTTATGGAAAAGTAAATAGCGTATGGTGAAACCCTATGTACTGGTGGGGAAAAGCTGCTGAAAAGTCTCTTTCAAAGGCTTATCTTTTATTTGTGCAAAACTATCACCATCCTATCATTCACTGTAGCTTTAAGTGCAGGGGTCCTAGAAAATGAGTTAACATTGATTTTTTTCAACTAATCTCAAAATCCTAATTTCTGTTTTAACTAAACAGCTACAGTGAGACGTCCCTGAAACTGGAGGACAAGAGGCTGGAGGACAGCCTTGCAGAAAGAGATCTGAGGGTCTGGGCTGGGGGCAAGTTGAATAGGAGTCAGCAGTGCCCTGGCAGCCAGGAGAGCCAACCATGTCCTGGGGGGCATCAGGCACAGCATCGCCAGCTGGTTGAGGGAAGGGCTTGTCCCGCTCTGCTCTGCACTGGGATGGCCTCACCTTGAATATTTTGGGCAGTTTTGGGCACCACAATATAAAAAAGAAAGCGAGCTATTAGATAGTGTCCAAAGGGGGGCAATGAAGACAGTGAAGGGCCTTGAGGAGAAGCTGTATAGGGAGCGGCAGAGGGCACTTGGTGTGTTCAGCCTGAAGAAGAGACTGAGGGGAGACCTCATAGCGGCCTACAGCTTCCTCATGAGGGGAAGCAGAGGTGCAGGCACTGATCTCTCTGGTGACCAGTGACAGGACATAGGGAGACTGAATGAAGCTGCATCAGGGAAATTCAGGCTGGACATTTGGGAAAGGCTCTTTACTGAGAGTTGATCACTGGAACAGGCTCCCCAGGAGAGTGGTCTCCAAGCCTGTCGAGTTCAAGGAGTATCTGGCTGATGCTTAGTCTTATGTTTTTGTT
>VWZF01003408.1:11653-29837 GCA_013396755.1 Sclerurus mexicanus | reverse complement strand
AGTTTGAGGTAGTCATTGAATACCTCACGTTGGAAGGGACCCATAAGGATCATCCTACAAGGAGCAGAGAGTGTGACTCAATGATTCTTATGGGTCCCTTCTAACTTGAAGTATTCTATGATCCAAAGCACTACACTGCGGGTGAAGAAGGCTGGAATACAGTAGACTGTGGCTTCCTTTCCTATACAGCTGATGCCTTTTTTCAGCCACTGTATGAAAGATACTTAGGAGCTAGGAATTCTGTACTTACAGATAGGCTTTTTTATACCAAGGAAATTTCTACTTAGGATGGACTGGCCTGGTGATTTCAGAACTACAACAGGAAGGCAAGTGGAAAGAAATCAGGTAGTGTCAGGGTTTAGGAATGGTACTCCCCAATTTAATGTTCCCACTGAAACCACATGCTGTTCACTACCTGCCCTCCCCCTGTGGCACACTGGAGAGAACTGGAGGCACAAAAGGTTGAGATCATGAGCTGAGATAAGAACAATTTACTGGAAACAGCAATGAGGTAAGAAAACAAACAGTAAAAGCTACAATATCAATAACAAAGTCTGCAAGATAGGCAAACAATTAAATGTGATTGCTTCGAACTCTCTTGGAACTGGCATTACCTGACTGCTACCTCTATTATGCTTGCTTGACTGGAAGGAGCCCCTCCACCTGGCAGGGGTGTGAGGTGATATAAAATAACCTCTGTGACTCAGCCATGCCCCCTCCTGGCTACTGCAAAAAATAACTGTGTCCCGGCTGGAAGCAGAACATCATCCACCCCTTATTCTATATCATCTACATCATGTCCAGATCCTACACCTTCCAGATACACACACACACACACAGAGATATATCTATCTATATAGATATACACAAGCATCATTTCTGTAGTCAATGGCTGTCCCTCCAAGATGCATGTTGAGTTCATTTAGTCCATGACTGTAGGTTCTAGCCATCCTGGATGTCTTCCAGGGCAGGAGAGGTTGTGTGCTGTCAGCTGGTTGCAAGTTGCATCAGGAGGTCACGACTGGTCTATCTGGAGCAGTCCATCCTCATTGTTCAAGGTAGTTATGGCATACAGTGGCAGTGTTATTCAGCAATAAATACTACATACACAATTCAACACTAGACTGTTCTCACCCAAACAATTCCCTTGAGGTACACACTATGTTTCCCCATCCCTCTGCATTACACACCAAGTGCACCCAGAACTTTGAGCAAAAACAATTCCACAAATGGGTTTGCCTTTACTTAAGGCAGGACCAACCCAAAATGTCCTTTCTAACACATTCCTCATATACGCTATACCCATGTCTATCTTGCTTCTCTTCCCTGACGACCTAAGGCATCATGGGCATTAGGAATAAATAGAAATAAANATGAGGTAAGAAAACAAACAGTAAAAGCTACAATATCAATAACAAAGTCTGCAAGATAGGCAAACAATTAAATGTGATTGCTTCGAACTCTCTTGGAACTGGCATTACCTGACTGCTACCTCTATTATGCTTGCTTGACTGGAAGGAGCCCCTCCACCTGGCAGGGGTGTGAGGTGATATAAAATAACCTCTGTGACTCAGCCATGCCCCCTCCTGGCTACTGCAAAAAATAACTGTGTCCCGGCTGGAAGCAGAACATCATCCACCCCTTATTCTATATCATCTACATCATGTCCAGATCCTACACCTTCCAGATACACACACACACACACAGAGATATATCTATCTATATAGATATACACAAGCATCATTTCTGTAGTCAATGGCTGTCCCTCCAAGATGCATGTTGAGTTCATTTAGTCCATGACTGTAGGTTCTAGCCATCCTGGATGTCTTCCAGGGCAGGAGAGGTTGTGTGCTGTCAGCTGGTTGCAAGTTGCATCAGGAGGTCACGACTGGTCTATCTGGAGCAGTCCATCCTCATTGTTCAAGGTAGTTATGGCATACAGTGGCAGTGTTATTCAGCAATAAATACTACATACACAATTCAACACTAGACTGTTCTCACCCAAACAATTCCCTTGAGGTACACACTATGTTTCCCCATCCCTCTGCATTACACACCAAGTGCACCCAGAACTTTGAGCAAAAACAATTCCACAAATGGGTTTGCCTTTACTTAAGGCAGGACCAACCCAAAATGTCCTTTCTAACACATTCCTCATATACGCTATACCCATGTCTATCTTGCTTCTCTTCCCTGACGACCTAAGGCATCATGGGCATTAGGAATAAATAGAAATAAATCACCCTTATGTTGCCAGTCCAGATCCATCTAAGACACTTTAATCTTGGCAGCTTGATCCACCTGTCTGTTGTGGCAATGCTCCTCAGTAGCCCAACTCTCGGGTATGTGTGCATCTGTATGACGTACTTTTATAGACAACTTCTCTACCTGAGCAGCAATGTCTTGCCACAGTTCAGCAGCCTGAATGGGTTTCCCTCTGTGCTACCAACTGGTCTTTTTCCATCAGTCCAGCCACCCCCCAGAGCATTTTCTACCATCCACAAATCAGTGTAGAGGTAGGGCACTGGCCATTTTTCTCGTTCAGCAATACCTAAAGCTAGCTGGACAGCTTTCAGCTTTTCAACCTGACTTGATCCTCACTTTCCCTCAATAGCTTCTGTGACTTGCCATGTAAGACTCCATACAGCAGCTTTCCATTTTCAGTATGTCCCTATAACACCACAGGAACCATCAGTGAGGACAACATATGGCTTTTCATTTTCAGGTACCTGATTATATGGTGGGGCCTCCTCAGCATGGGTCATCTTTTTTCCCTCTAAGGATAATGTGAAATTTTTGCCTTTGGGCCAATTTGTGATGATCTCCAAGATCCTTGAGTGATTTGGGTTCGTATTCAAGCTCACTGTGTGATCAGAGCAATCCACTAACTCCATGTGGCATCAGTCAAATGATGTGTGATGGGGACTTTCCCTTTGAACATCCAGCCCAGCACTGGCAGTGAGGGTGCCACAAGGAGCTGTGCTTCTGTGCCAGTCGCTTCTGAANCATACAGTGGCAGTGTTATTCAGCAATAAATACTACATACACAATTCAACACTAGACTGTTCTCACCCAAACAATTCCCTTGAGGTACACACTATGTTTCCCCATCCCTCTGCATTACACACCAAGTGCACCCAGAACTTTGAGCAAAAACAATTCCACAAATGGGTTTGCCTTTACTTAAGGCAGGACCAACCCAAAATGTCCTTTCTAACACATTCCTCATATACGCTATACCCATGTCTATCTTGCTTCTCTTCCCTGACGACCTAAGGCATCATGGGCATTAGGAATAAATAGAAATAAATCACCCTTATGTTGCCAGTCCAGATCCATCTAAGACACTTTAATCTTGGCAGCTTGATCCACCTGTCTGTTGTGGCAATGCTCCTCAGTAGCCCAACTCTCGGGTATGTGTGCATCTGTATGACGTACTTTTATAGACAACTTCTCTACCTGAGCAGCAATGTCTTGCCACAGTTCAGCAGCCTGAATGGGTTTCCCTCTGTGCTACCAACTGGTCTTTTTCCATCAGTCCAGCCACCCCCCAGAGCATTTTCTACCATCCACAAATCAGTGTAGAGGTAGGGCACTGGCCATTTTTCTCGTTCAGCAATACCTAAAGCTAGCTGGACAGCTTTCAGCTTTTCAACCTGACTTGATCCTCACTTTCCCTCAATAGCTTCTGTGACTTGCCATGTAAGACTCCATACAGCAGCTTTCCATTTTCAGTATGTCCCTATAACACCACAGGAACCATCAGTGAGGACAACATATGGCTTTTCATTTTCAGGTACCTGATTATATGGTGGGGCCTCCTCAGCATGGGTCATCTTTTTTCCCTCTAAGGATAATGTGAAATTTTTGCCTTTGGGCCAATTTGTGATGATCTCCAAGATCCTTGAGTGATTTGGGTTCGTATTCAAGCTCACTGTGTGATCAGAGCAATCCACTAACTCCATGTGGCATCAGTCAAATGATGTGTGATGGGGACTTTCCCTTTGAACATCCAGCCCAGCACTGGCAGTGAGGGTGCCACAAGGAGCTGTGCTTCTGTGCCAGTCGCTTCTGAAGCAGTTCATATCTCCCCTGCCAATACCTATATCAGTTAGNTCTTGGCAGCTTGATCCACCTGTCTGTTGTGGCAATGCTCCTCAGTAGCCCAACTCTCGGGTATGTGTGCATCTGTATGACGTACTTTTATAGACAACTTCTCTACCTGAGCAGCAATGTCTTGCCACAGTTCAGCAGCCTGAATGGGTTTCCCTCTGTGCTACCAACTGGTCTTTTTCCATCAGTCCAGCCACCCCCCAGAGCATTTTCTACCATCCACAAATCAGTGTAGAGGTAGGGCACTGGCCATTTTTCTCGTTCAGCAATACCTAAAGCTAGCTGGACAGCTTTCAGCTTTTCAACCTGACTTGATCCTCACTTTCCCTCAATAGCTTCTGTGACTTGCCATGTAAGACTCCATACAGCAGCTTTCCATTTTCAGTATGTCCCTATAACACCACAGGAACCATCAGTGAGGACAACATATGGCTTTTCATTTTCAGGTACCTGATTATATGGTGGGGCCTCCTCAGCATGGGTCATCTTTTTTCCCTCTAAGGATAATGTGAAATTTTTGCCTTTGGGCCAATTTGTGATGATCTCCAAGATCCTTGAGTGATTTGGGTTCGTATTCAAGCTCACTGTGTGATCAGAGCAATCCACTAACTCCATGTGGCATCAGTCAAATGATGTGTGATGGGGACTTTCCCTTTGAACATCCAGCCCAGCACTGGCAGTGAGGGTGCCACAAGGAGCTGTGCTTCTGTGCCAGTCGCTTCTGAAGCAGTTCATATCTCCCCTGCCAATACCTATATCAGTTAGGATGTAACAGGCCTCAGATCCTTTTTATCCCTAACTCCAGAACTTCAGGGGTTGTTCTTGAATCTCCCAGGTATTTTTTGCCAGACACTCCAGGAAAGACCATTCTCCCCAGCTGCAGTGTAGAGCACGTTTTTCTCATCTTGTCCTGTTCTGGCTGGCCTGAGGGCTACTGCATGGGCAGTCTCTTGTTCAATTTGTTCAAAAGCTTGCTGTTGTTCAGGACCCCACTTGAAATCATTCTTCTTCCGTGTCAGATGATAGGGCTTACAGTCTGACTGTACTCTGGAATATGCATTCTCCAAAACCCTACAGTGCCTAGGAAGGTCTGTTTCCTTCCTGCTCCTTGGTGGGGACATAGCTGCTACTTTGTTGACCATGTCTTGGAATCTGAGGAGGCCCATTTTGCCATTTTACTCTTAAAACTAAATTTGCTGGCCAGGTCCCTTGGCTTTACTTTACTTTATGGCAAAACCAGCCTTCAAATGATGTGGATTATCTTCTCCCCTTTCTCAGAAACTTCCTCTGCTGTCTTGCTCCACGTGATGACATCAACGTATTGAAAATGTTCTGAAGCTGCACCCTTTTCCGGTGCAGTCTGAATCAGTCCATGGCAAATAGCGGAGTTGTGTTTTCAGCCCTGAAGTCCCAAGTGTACTGCAGTCAGTTCCATGTGTACTGAACACCCCTCCAGGTGAAAGCAAACTGTGCCCTGATCTCTGCTACTACAGGAATGGAGAAAGACTCAGCAATGTTAGTAGTGACACCACTTTTCTGCCTTGGATTCCAGTTCGTACTGAAGCTCCAGTATGTCTGGCACAGCAGCACTTAAGGGTGGTGTGATATAATTCAGGCCACAATAATCTGCTGTCAGTCTCCACTCTCCACTGGACTTATGCACTGGCTATACAGGACTGTTAAAGGGTGAGTGAGCCTTGCTGACCACTCCCTGGCTCTCCAGTTCAAAAATCATCTCATGGATGGGAGTCACAGAGTCTCGGTCAGTGTGGTATTGCCAAGAGCGCAGTCGTAGCAGCAACTGGTACCTGTTGTTCTTCAACTCAGCAGTCCCACAGCAGAAGGGTCCTCTGAGAGACCAGGCAAGGTATTCAGCTGTCTATTTCCCTCTGTCTCTACAGCAGGTATCTCAAAAGCCCAACAATGCCCTTTGGGGTCTTTGAAGTACCCTATCCTGAGGTGATCTTTGCCTCTGGGTCAGTCATAATGGGGTGTTTTTGCCATTTACTCCCAGTCAGGCTCACTTCAGCTTCCAGTACAGTCAGCTGTTGGGATTTCCCTGTCGCCCCAGAAGTAGAGACGGATTCTGCTCCTATATATCCTGATGGCATCAGGGTACATTGCATACCCATGTGAACTAAAGCGCTATACCCTTGTGGATCTGATGTGCTGGGCTATCAGCATCCACACAGTCCAGTAGATCCGATTCTTCCTTCCTTCTACCTGGTTGAAGGCAGAGGCCCTAGTTCTGGTCATAGTACTCACTGCTCACTTCTTGTAAATATGACCTGGAGGTAACATCATCCCTCCTATTCTGTCTGAGGACTTGCCCACTGGAAACTGGAGCAGCATTTATCCTTGAAGGGTTTCCTATGGTGGTTCATTCTCTCAACTCACATACCTGTCCTGCTAGGACAGAGGTGGGTTTTCCATCCCACTTCCTCATGTCCTTTCATTGGTCATGCAAGTAAAACTACAGGTTACCTCATGGTGTGTACCCTCTCTCTTGAGCAGGGAGGCACTTGTTTCCCATAGCAGAGACTCTGGTCCATACTGGTGCGGCTTGGGACATTTCCTCTTTAGTTTGCTCGAGTCTTTCCAATTTGTCCACAGTCTTGGACAGTCTTTTCACAGCTGAAGCACAGATTGGTAAGGGAGGAAAATAGAGCATCTTCACATTGGTGGAGTCAGGTGGTCACTGGAGCACTATGTTTTTCTCCTTTCACTGATATTGTGAAAGGCTGAAATGGTTAATGACTCAAAACAGTCAACCATTTGTGGAAGCAACAGGGTGCTTTGCTAGAGCTGGATTTGCAGCCCCCAGGCCAAGGTGGAGGAGGAGTGTTTTGGGTGTGTGGTGGCAAAACCTCTGATGCAGACAGTGTGAGCACCACAGGATAACCAACAAATCAACCTTTGTTTAGCAAGAAGCTGGGTTTGAGTCAGAAAAGGGAAGAGGCTGATAAGCAGCAGATCCTGCTAGATGGGGTGGTGCTTTTTATCATGCCAGTGTCCTCCCTAACACAATTGTCTCAGTTGTAAAACTCCCCACCAAGGAAGATACCAGGACACTCATGTACAGGCCTGAAGTTATTCATCCCTTTTGATGGGGCATAATTGGCATCAAAGACCCCTGAAGCATCCCCAGCCTCATTTCTAGAGCCTTCCACCAGAGAATGGCACATGATTCACAGTGCTGAATCAGACAGTGTAAAACTCTACCCCCAGGGGAGTTGCCTGAGCATTCCCAAGTAAACCTAAATGTATATTAACCCACTGAACTTTGTGTTTAATGGGCTTTCTCCCATCCACAAGGGATCACAACTGTGACCATCACTCCAACTAAGGGACACTGAAATTGCAACAATCAAGTCTTGTGGTTGAATCTGTGGGTGGTAGTATCTTTCTACTCTTATGCTTCTTTTCTTTCTTTTCCTTGTATATTTTGTTCAGTGTTTACTGTAGATAATAATAACCAAAATGGCTAGATACCTCCTTTCCATTGCAATCAAATTGTTCTAAAAAAACCCCTACATAATACATATACATATATATAAACACTCATCATTCACATCATTCAGTGTCTTTTCACTCTGATATTTCCAAAGGGATTTATTAACATGACCTGAATTACCCCTGTCCTCAGGGGCAAGTCATAACAGACAGGAATGCCAATGAGTTGGCGTACAACGATGGCATGCTCTGTACAAACTTCCCCCGCATGGATTGCGTACACTGGACCTCATCTGAATCAACAGGGGACAGCTCGTTTTTTGAATCCCTGTAGATTACCTCCAGCATAGCTGATAGTCTCACATCCTGGAGACCTTTATCCATGGTGTTCCACTTGTTTGGGAACACTACTAATGACCATTGAGAGAATATCTTTCCCTCATACTTGACAGGAGTTGCCTCCAGAGGCTGAGAATTTCTATCCTCTTCCCAGTCCCCTTGTCAATGCCCACATCCCAGGACGTGGATCCCAGTTGCTTGGCTTCACTACCATCTGGTGTCATATTGTGGGCCGCAGTATCCCAGCACTGGAGCAGCCAGGTCACCAGGGGCTCACCCGACTCCTGGCTGAAATCAATTTGTATATCTTGCGGCTCACCTAGGAAGAGGGATCAGGTGATTATTTCTGGCTCTGCCTCTTCCTCCTGTTGTGAGGGCCTCACTTTCTCTTTATCCCTGACTGCAAACTTGGATTTCTTCTGTATACAGGCAACTGCTACTGGTGCAAGCTGTGCTTCTGTTTCAGCTGCAGTTTGAGTGGCCACAGTGCCTGTTGGTCTGCTTTCCCCCTCCTCTTCCCCAAGTGTGCTGTCTAGTGACAACAGTGTCTGATATAATAGCTAGTATGCTGTGTAACTTTGCAGCTCTTTGGAGTTGCCACAACACTTGTCCTTCACATATTCTGCCATGTTGTCAGGATCCTGTAGTTGTTATCAGGATCCTGTAGTTGTTCAGGGCTGAACTTCCAAACCACTGAAGGAGGATAATCCTTCAAAAGCTGCCGTTTTCTCCCACCTTCCATGCCACTCCTAACTATCCATCCTCAGGGCACATCTCTGAATGATCTTCCTAGAAATCTCTTTCTTGACTCACTCCTCCCCCACTCCCCCTCCCCTCCCCCCGAGGCTGGATGGAAAGGGGAATTGGAGGCACAAAAGGTAAGGATCATAGGTTGAGAAAAAGAAGAGTTTACTGGAAAGAGCAATGAGCTAAGAAAACAAACAGCAACAGCAACAATGTTAATAACAGAAGTGTACAAGGGAGAGAGTGATTAACATGCAAAAATGCTCACCATGGAGCCTGACCTGGCCCCACCGCAGCCACGCCATTCTGNCCTCTTCCTCCTGTTGTGAGGGCCTCACTTTCTCTTTATCCCTGACTGCAAACTTGGATTTCTTCTGTATACAGGCAACTGCTACTGGTGCAAGCTGTGCTTCTGTTTCAGCTGCAGTTTGAGTGGCCACAGTGCCTGTTGGTCTGCTTTCCCCCTCCTCTTCCCCAAGTGTGCTGTCTAGTGACAACAGTGTCTGATATAATAGCTAGTATGCTGTGTAACTTTGCAGCTCTTTGGAGTTGCCACAACACTTGTCCTTCACATATTCTGCCATGTTGTCAGGATCCTGTAGTTGTTATCAGGATCCTGTAGTTGTTCAGGGCTGAACTTCCAAACCACTGAAGGAGGATAATCCTTCAAAAGCTGCCGTTTTCTCCCACCTTCCATGCCACTCCTAACTATCCATCCTCAGGGCACATCTCTGAATGATCTTCCTAGAAATCTCTTTCTTGACTCACTCCTCCCCCACTCCCCCTCCCCTCCCCCCGAGGCTGGATGGAAAGGGGAATTGGAGGCACAAAAGGTAAGGATCATAGGTTGAGAAAAAGAAGAGTTTACTGGAAAGAGCAATGAGCTAAGAAAACAAACAGCAACAGCAACAATGTTAATAACAGAAGTGTACAAGGGAGAGAGTGATTAACATGCAAAAATGCTCACCATGGAGCCTGACCTGGCCCCACCGCAGCCACGCCATTCTGACCAGAAGGAACCCCTTCTTCCTGGAAGAGACTCCTCTGTACCCCTGGCAATGACAAACGGATCCAGCCATGCCCCTCCTGCCTACTGCAAAAATTAACCCTGTCCTGGCCAAAGGCAGGACAAGTATGAATTGGGGATCTCAAAAACTCTCATACACAGTGCACATTTTAGGATTACTAACAGTAAAGACATCTATCTTCTGTGGCGATATACCTCAATATATAAACACATTTCTTCCTGTGAAGATGTATCAACGATGGAATGAACTAGGACACTTGGCATAATGCCACCTACTGCACTCAGTGTAAACATTTAGATGGTCAAAATCGGGTTTATTTACAAAGGTTTTCATGCACGACAACGGACCTTTTCTTCTAAAATTGTATAAAATATACTTAAGAAAAGGATGACATTTCACATTTGTATGAACAATAGTCAAAGAAGAATACTAAAAGGTTTAACTAAAACCAGCAAATACTTGAACTGAGGTAAAGTTACAAAACAACCAACCTTTGTCACTGATTAGAGGGTTAAAAAGCAGTTCAAATCTCCAAGCCAAGAACTGACACTCACAGAAGAGCGAACCTTTATTCCTTGATATTTTGAAGTAGCCTTAATAAATGAGACTCAATAACCTGTTGAACTAAAGCAGAGAAAAAGATGAGGTCAACCTGTTAATTTTTTTTTTTCATATTTGTAGGGTTGTACTGTTTTTTCTAGCAGATACCTGCTTGTTCTGTACAATGATTTCATAAAAACCAGACAAGAATAAATTCACTCTGTGAAGAGGTTGCATCCCTTCAGAAAATAAAAACCTTGTATAATGTGAAAACAATACATCCAGTAAGCCAGATGATGGTTTTGGAGGGGTCATCACCTGTTCTCTGGTTTGACTATGTTGCTAGCATATGAAAAGGAACTTTTTATCCTACAAATGGAAAGTAGGCATAAAAATGTATTAGCGGTTTATTCTGTGGAACATTTTGAGATTGAGCTCCTGAAGCAGTCCCACATCTGAACATCTGTGATGTTACTGGCTCACTCATAAGCACAGGGCTCTGCTTGGAGAAGCTACACATGTAGTGCTGGGCTTATTTTGCGGTTCAGTTCATTTCTGTAACGGCATACAATTCACAACTTTCAAAATGATGGCAGCGTGAGGAAAAAAAATCCAACAAAGAGTCCCTTCTTTGTACTTCTGTTTTCCATAACCAAGTGAGGTAGTATAATTCACTGATCCTGGCACTAGTACTGTGTGCTTCCAAGATAAACTAGAGCTAGAGCAGGTCTGACAGGCGAATAAGGTTTTGCAAACTACATCACTTCATGCCAGTCACCCAGGGTGAGGCGTTCAGGAAGGCTGCAGGTCTCTTACCATTGTCCAGTGCAACACACTCCCCTGCACAGGCTAGGGGAACAGCTCAGCTCCCCTTGTCTGAATCATGGCTGCATCAGCCCTAAATACCATTATTTGTGCCCCACTGGTGCAGCTCCATGTCAGGGACATTTTCTTACTAGGTACCTGGCTTTCTAAAGCAGGGATGGCAGCTCCTACCCATTTTGGCCTGACTCATTTAGATGTATTAAGACTCGTAGGACAGGCATGAGCTGCAAAACCTCTACTCGGCCGTTATAGCAGCTACATAAACCAGGAGCTGTAAAAATGAAAAATTTTGAGAAAAAATTTACATTTGCAATACTCACCACTCCGATAACCCAAGGCTACAGCCAAATCCATGGAATTATAGCCAGCATCTGTTTCAACAGTTGGATCAGCACCACTTTCTGTGTATAACAGGAAGAGAATCTTGTATTTCTGACCATGAGAACTGATAGTACATTATTACTGATAATTCTGTTTGGACAGTGTGCTTACCAAGGAGAATTTTTACACATTTCACATGGTTCCCATGTACTGCATATAGTAAGGGTGTGCCTCCATTCTGCAAAAACAGAGAAATGCCTTAGACACTTAGTGATAAGCAGTCCTGAATTCTAATTCCTTCATACAACAGTACACTTATTTGTGTAAGTAGGAGACTTCACAGGTTTTATGAACATGAGGGTCTCTTTTGGATCTTCAAAACTTCTATCTTTTTTTGTCTACTTTTTAAACTGTAAGCTCAAACTTCTACAAGGCACCAGCAGTAGTCTCATTCTCTTTCTACCAAGAAGTCAGAACCAGTAGGACCAACTTCTCTTAGCCTGCAGTTTTGAAACTCTCAGGTATTTCAGAAGAGAAAGAACAATTTTTAAACCCAAGCCAATGCTATGTCCTGCTTCAGTTTTCTGATCAAAGCATCCTCTGACATAAATTCGAGCTAGTCTTACCCAGTCATACTCATTAACATCAACTCCACAGTCGAGCAGCATTTTGACAATATCTGTGTATCCTTTACTGCAGGCCAGTGAGAGGGCACTTTCTCGGCCCTTGCCCAGAATCTGAGGATCTGCACCCTGAAAGAACAGTATCAATTTAAAAAAAAAGAAGCAAATTTTAGGTTTTACATAGAACTTTAACTTTAAAAGGTTTAACTCTCTAGCAGCATTGACAAACTTAGGAAGGCAAAATGAACTAATGAGTAAATAAATGTAAAATGTAGGTTTTTTCCTTACATTCTGGAGGAGAAATTCCACTACTGCTATCTGCCCATGAGCTGCAGCCCACATCAGAGGGGTAAATCCTTCTTCATCCTTATGATTAATTAAATTTTCTGTTTAAAGAAAAATATATAACTTAGTAATTCCTTTCACTAATGCACTGTACGAGCTGGTGAAACGTGTTGTTGTATCCACAGTGAATACTATGTATTCACCAGTGTGGCCTAAAAGTCATTCTCATCTTAATTTTAGTAACAAAATACTGTCCCAGCGGTGGTGTAAATATCTTTGTCCAAGAAGCAAAAACACATCCAGCTGACTAAAGTAAAATTTAAGCTTTTAGTTTAATAATTTAAAATTCAAACAGTTTTTAAACTCTGTAAACTCTGTTTTTATTCAGAAATGTTACAAGTTGTCTGTAATCTGGGCTTTATCTTTGGAAAGAAGAGAAAGGATATTCGAAAAATAAAGAAATACATTCTGTGTTATACTGTAGGCAGTGGTTTTTTCAATACAGTGAACCCTGCAACCTTGTAAAGAATGAGCCTGCACAGCAATATAGATAGAGCAACTCCATTCCCGCAAAGTTCACGTAATCAATAAGGTGGTCTGTGAAAACGATTAAGGTCTACATCGAGCGCAGCTGGAAGAAAGAACAAACTTTTTTTAACAATTGCCTGACTGAAATAACTCAGCTGGATTTTTAAAAATATCTATACTTTAAAAACTCCATGCTCATCCTAGTACCAAAATAAGCATTTTTAATTATTACCCATACTCCAGAATTGATCTGCTTTTCATGACAAAGTACATAAGACTCAGTGACTCATTACCTGCTTTCCAGTAAACACTTCCACAAGGATGCACTGAGAGCATGGATGATTACTATTCGGACAATAAGAATATACTATTAATTAAATGGCTAAATTCAGTACGTTATGTAGAATTGAAATTTTGTATATATATTGTGGACACACAAATGCCACACTGAAGACTACCATACAACTCAGAATGCTATTACATGGCAGGTGTGAGCCATGGCTTAAATTAGCAAAATGCAGGGTTTTATGTTGACTGATTAAATAGAATTGGAAAGCTGCCATTAACAGAAATGTGCTTTAAATTACAAAGGTAATGTAAAAATAAAATCAACTCCTTCGACAGAACTAAGAGATTCCTTTCTCATTTCCATGGATTACTTATAGCTAGGTAGAGCAGGGAGAGGAAGGGATTTACCTACTACTCCTATTAATGCTAGTGTTTTCATTTAAAATGCAAATCACGGCACTGAGTGAATAATAGACTGATACAAAATAATAGTCAAATCTTCAAACAACAGATATCTCAAATATCCTTCAATTTCTACCAGACTCGAGGACACTTTTTTTTAATACAGCTTTGGGGAAAAGGTAAGGAACAACAGCACATAAATGGCCCAAATTAAAAAAGAAGGCATTTAAACTCTCTCTGTCTTACCTTGTTCAATTCGCGTGGCCAGATATAACATTTCTCCCTGAGCAGCCAGCTGATGAACTGATAAAGCTGCAAAAAAGGAACAAAAAGCATGTGATACACAAGCCAGTTTTCATTCTACTCTATTTGGAGCTGAGTATAGCATGTACTTGAGCAGTACATAACTTGGATTTGAGTGTCTAGATAGGTTTCACCTTATACTCTGAACTGACATCACTCTCTTAAAACCTGAAGTTCCCAAAGGGTTTCATGGGTTTAGGTAATTTTTTAACCAATGTAGAAGTCCTACTTGAAGGCAAAGATATTTCCCACACTGACTCTTTACAAAGCAACATGCTCTTTGCTGCTTGGTCAGCAACCCAAGATCACAGTGAGACCGTATCTCTCGAAAATAAACACCTTTTGATAAATTAAGGATGTTTAATTTTAAAATTTCACCTAAGACATCACATGTCATTGGCAGACCTCTGGTGTGACTCTCACTCACTACAATGTGGAATACATTACAAAACTATATACAACTTGACATAGAGAGAGGAAGGAAAAGATTATGGGATTCGGGTTTTTTTTCTATTCTTTCATATAAGGTCCCATATATTAAAAGCAGAATAATTCAGAAGAGATTATGAAGAAAAAAAATCTTAAATCCCACAGTGAACTGCATGGCTACATGATTTTCATAACTGCAACTTGGAACAGGCCTGAAAGATGCTCAGGAGGGAATATGTAATGAATTATCCATATTATGTAATAACAAAATCAAGTAATATTTACATCAACTGAATGTTTATCAGTAAATGTTCACTGTCCTCCTCTTAGTCACTACATGAAAATTTCAGAAATACAGCAGATTTTTATTTTGCAGCTCCAGATTATTTCTTCCCATGCAAGTGGCCTTTTTTTAATGGACCTAACATTTATAGAGGAAACAAATGTAGGTAAATTACAGGAAATTAATTTATAAAGAAAATGTTTGACAATTCAGAAAAAAAAACCATCTTAAAACATACTGTTGTCTTTATTTTCAAGATCCATGACAATCATGACATTTGCAGTATTCTCTAGCACTTACTGATCACCTAACATATTTTACTGGATGCCCAAGTTCTGAAAATGCATATGAAATACATTAACTTACAGCTTAGAAAAAATTAGAAAAATCTTTACCTATATTATTTAAATCAAGAATTCAATTCTTTCAGGAAAATATGCTTCAGTCATTAATTCAATACAACAAGTGGATGAGTATTTTGTGGCTGGAACCATGTGATATTAGACAAGACTGTGTCAATGTTTCCTTCCTACATTAAAGTTCATTGCAGCACCAAGGAAAAAATTGGAAAAATCTGTCAAGCATCCAACACAGAGTTCACAGAATAATTATTAATAGTAAGGCAGAAGGATACTTACAGTTTACAAGCAGAGGTGTTGTAGAGACTTCGTTTCCCCTGTGTTTGTTAGTTAGGGTAGTTGATTGTTTTATTGGTGAGAAATGCTTAGTAGTTGACGGAGTATAAACATGTCTTACTTGGATACCAGGGGAAGGAGAAGTGTGGCTGTTGCATTCAGCTACATTGAACAAGAAAAACCAGACAGGATTTCAGTACTAATAAGAGCATTAAAAGCAAGCCACAGATTCTGTCAAACTGGAAAGCACCGGTATCGCAAGACCTTTAAAATCCATATTAAGAAGGGTTTGTGACACGTGCTTTTTCCACTGTGTGTTGTGAAAGCTGAATAAAGGGCCGCATTCATTTCTAGCATAAAACAATGCTGCTACCACACACGTTCAGTGTGGTATAATGTCACCCAAAACCAAGTTGGTCTCTAAATGAGGTAAGCCTTTGTCTAGATTTTTCAATATGCCTGGCATGGACTTATCAGTAGGATGGCGCCACTCAACCTGTCATATCCTTACACTCTCCAATGCAATAACATGCTTCAGCTCTGGTCAGACATGCAGACAGGTCACTGCTCAGCTTGTGCCTTTGCCTGCTCCCAACCAGTCCACTGCATGGGTGGAGATGACCTTCACTAACTTTGTTCCCCAGGGCTCTTCCCACTCCTGGGTAGTATTTTAACAGCATTATAAATGCCTTACAAATACTTATTCAGCAGGAAGAGAGATGTTCCACACTAACTTGTGTAAAATGCGACTTCAGGAGGTCACTTAGTCCTGATGTGTTCTGTTCCTCTGTACTAATTTGCTTTCTCTAAAAGCTAACGGCAGTTTACTACAGAATATATGTTGTCTTGGCTTCTAGTTCTCACAAGTAGCTTTAGGATTTGAGAAGTAGCTGAGAAACCAAGTAATTTTTAAGAAGCTAACTGATTAAAACCTGGAAAGACATATTGAAGGATTAAACTCCATATTGATTTGACACCAGTGTGCAGGAGTAATTAATGACTGGAAGCTAATTAACACACACATCGAATTAACCCCACAGAGAACTTTCTGATCATAAACCCAAGCAAAAATTCTGGGAAAGAACCAATTAAAAGAAGTAGAGAGTAATAGGATGAAAATGAAATTACTAGCTACAGCTGACTTCATCGAATTGAGAGTCCTACCACAGACCTTGACCTGTGGTCTCTGAACCTGCAAGAGTACTTCTAAGGGATTTACAAATGTTACCTCAGGAAAACCACCCTATTGCTCATGGGTCTAAATTTGCTGCTCAGACTCATGGCTCTGCTGAGCACTTAGGGCCTGCAAATCCAAGAAGTTTGAAAACTACAATGGCTGAACTGCAGCCCAACAATACAAATCAGTGAAACCACATAAATTTACCATAGGCCTGTGTTTGCATTTGTTACAGAAATGAAACTACAATTGTTAACAGGAAATAAAGAGAACTCCTGATTTCCGTCTATATCAATATCCCTAGCCACAAAAAAATATGATTTTGATGAAGCTGCCCAGCAACGGCTGAATTAGCTGCAGGGATCCAAAACTGGAACAGCTTTTGCTTTCACCTAGCATGAAGCTAAATTGGCAAGCCCATTGCTACAACTACAGCCCTTGTACAGCCACAGTGACGAATATTGTGGTGACAGTGACCTATGTTATTTTTTCATCATACTGGTGAAAAGATAAAACATGCTGCTGAAAGCTACCGAAGTTGAAATGATCATATAGTGTTTTCAGCAGTGTTCTGTGAAGATGCATGCATCCATATTGCTGTAGGACATGCTACACATGTTTTCATGATCAGCAGCAGCTCTTGTTGAGAGACTTTTTCTACTGCTGCTCTTTCAATTAAAAAAAAAATTAAGATGTGATTTAAAAAACAATCTTGGACGAAATTAATTTTACATTAATAAGCCATTAAGCATATAAAACACGTTAGGGGAACAAATCTTATGAAACTGATTAATACACACATAAGGTAGAGGCTCTTTCTTAAGAAAACATAATAGCTTAACAGGATGGCAGAGTCCACAGAAAATTTCTATCAGAAATGCAACCTTTAAATAAGACAGATGCGACTTCAAGGTCAGAGTTGACTTGGTCTTGAATGTTTTTACTGTCCTCCTCGTTCAGAGATTTCACAAATCGTGAGCAGACATTCATATCAAATCTATTGGGCAAAATGAATTTCATCCCCATGGTGACACTCTGAGCTGGGCCCTCCTCTGTGCTGGAGTCAAGCTGATGCTCCACTTTAATGTCTGGCATGGGTGGAAGGCTGTAGCTAGTGGTGCCTTCTTCCACAATTAACTGGGCCCCAACATCCAAGTTTGCTGAAGACGCCATGGCCTCAATCACGTGACAGTTTCATGCAAAGTCTTTCTTCATAGTTTCCAGCCAAGTCCAACTCTGTCCAGCCAAGTCCAAATTTTTTAACCTGCAACTGAACACAAGTAACAGAGATGAAGAACATTGTGGTGAAACAACGCATAAAAACACCAAACTTGGCTTCATTTAAGCATATGACATTTAGTTTTGGCTCTCAAAACATTGGTGAAATATTAGTCTTGTTATTGTCACAAGCTAGTGACCGAATTGTCCATTTACATTTTATCACGTGGATGTATAAACCAAATTGTGTAATGAAGCCAGCAGGAGCTTCATCTAAGTGATGCTTCAGAACATGTGTCTGGTTGCAACAAAAAAGCCCACACCACAGCCACCAGGTTTATCCCAAGTCAGGAGGAAACGATAAAAAGATTATTTCTTAAAAGCATCAGACTTGAAGGAAAAGCTAAAGTGACTCTAAGCCCCCTTGTGGCTTTTCGCAACCTGCGTAAAATATGCCAACGTGCTTCTACCCCACAGGCAGGAAAAAACCCCACAGCCTTCCACACCGACGGCAGACACCGCAGGGTGGCAAGGGGCTCGCTCACAGCACCGCGGGAAGCCTCACGTCGGGCCGCGCTCCCTGCAGACAGTCGGCTCCGGGACGAAAGGCCACAAAGCGGGAACCGCCGACCGCCCGGCACCCGCCGCTC
>VWZF01003407.1:59366-114589 GCA_013396755.1 Sclerurus mexicanus | reverse complement strand
CCCTCACCACTTCCCCCCCCTCCCCTCCCAACCTGGGGAGAGGGCAGAACAAAAAACTAGACAAGTGACCAGCAGCGCCACATGAATATGCAGTTTGCCTTTGTTATCCAGTCTCCACAGACAAAGGTGTAGCCTCTGAAGTCGTTAGGAAGGAATTCCACAGAGTATTGAAACTATAACAGCAGTGTTGCCCCACATGATGATGCCATCAATGTACTGTAAGTGGTCTGGAGCCTCACCCTTTTCCAATGCACCCTGGATCAGTCCATGGCAAATAGGCTATGTTTCCACCACTGGGGTGGTTGGTTCCAGATGTACAGCAGATCTCTCCATGTGAAGGCAAACTCTGGCCTGCACTCTGCTGCCAAAGGAATGGAGAAAAAGGCATTGGCAATGTCAGTGGTGACACCACTCATCTGCCCTGGACTCCAGTTTGTACTGAAGTTTCAGCATGTCTGGCACAGTGGCACTCAGAGGTGGTATGACTTCATGGAGGCCACAATAGTCCACTGTCAGTCTCCACTCTCCACTGGACTTACACACTGACCATATAAGACCATTAAAAGGTGAGCAAGTCTTGCTGACCACTCCCTGGTCCTCCAGCTCACAAATCATGTCCTGGATAGGAGTCACAGAGTTCCACTTGGTGCAGTATCATTAATGCTGCATTGTTATGGTAACAATCGCTACCTGTTGTCCTCCAACCCTCAGTAGTTCCACAGCAAATGCGTCTTCTGAGAGACTAGGTATTGAGCTGTCCAATTTTCTCTGTCTCCACAGCAGCTATCCCAAAAGCCCAACAATGCCTTTCGGGTCCTTGAAAAACCCTCTCCTGAGCTAATCTATGCCAAGAATACATGGGGCCTCTGGGCCAGTCACAGTGGGGTTTTTTTACCACTCGTTCCCAGTCAGGCTCACTTCAGCTTCCAACACAGTCACTGTTGGGATCCCCCTGTCACCCCAGAAAGAGAGACAGATTTTGCCCCTACGTATCTTGATGGCATCAAAGTACATTGTACACTGGTGTCAACTAAACCCTCATATTTTTGTGGGTCTGAGGTCCCAGGCTGTGGGACCCACACAGTCCAGTAGATCCGATTGTTCCTTTCCTTTACTTGGCTAGGGGCAGGGCCCCTCTAGTTCTGTTCATAGTGCTTGTTGCTCACTTCTTGTAAATATGAACTGGAGGTCCCTTCAAGAGCATAAGAAGTAACATCATCCCTCCTATTCTGTCTGAGGACCTGCCCACTGGTAACTGGAGTGGCATTCATCCCTGAGGAATTTCCTGCAATGGTTGTTCTTCTCAACTCACATACCCATACTGCTAGGGCAGAGGTGGGTTTTCCATCCAACTTCCTCATGTCCTCTCCATGGTCATGCAAGTAAAACCAAAATTTACCTCCTGAGCAGGGGGGTACTTGCTCCCAGAAGCAGAAACTCTGGTCCATACTGGCAGGACATGGGACATTTCATCTCTAGTTCTCTCAAGTATTTTGAATCTGTCCACAGTCCTTTCACAGTCGAGGTGCAGCTCAATGGGGAGGAAAAAAGATCATCTTCATATTGTCAGAGTCCAGAAGACATCTGAAGCACTGTGTGTTCTTCTTCTGCTACCATCAATGCCAATGAGTTGGTGAATGACAATAGTGCACTCTGTAGCAACTTCCACCACATGGATTGTATGCGTTGGACCTCATCTGGATCTACAGTGGACTACTCATTATTTAAGTGTCTCTAGATTGCCTCCAGCAGAGATTTCCCTCAGGTACTGGATACCTTGGTGTACTGGATACCTCCATGGTGTTCCACCAGTCTCAGAGCACTAACAGATCATCCTTGTAAAGATACCTTTCCCTCATGCTCAACAAGAGTCACCTCCAGTGGCTGAAAGTTTCTGTCTTCTTCCCAATCCCCTTGTCAACGCCCATATCCCAGGACAGGGATATCAGTTGCTTAGCTTCACTACCATCTAGTTTCATAACGTGGGGCATGCTACTCCAGCATCAGAGCAGCCAGGTCACCAGGGCTTTTCACATATCTTGCAGTTCACCTGGAGGCAGAGATCAGGTGATTATCTCTGGCCCTGTTTCTTCCTCCTGTTCTGAGAACCCTACTTCCTCTTCATCCCTCATTATGCATACTGATTTGGTCTTGGATTTCTTCTTCTGTATAGCAGTGACTGCTACCAGCACAGTTTGTTCCTCTGGTTCAGCTGCAGTTTGAGTGGCCACAGTACAGTGCCTGTTGGTCCGCTTTCCTTCCCCTGTCCCTGAAGGTGCTGTCTAGTGGTGAGCAGTGTCTGATAAATAGTAGCCAGGGCCCAGCAGGTTGGATAACTTCACCCCTCTCGGGAACTACTACACCAATTTTCTTTCAAATATTCTACCACTTTATCAGGGTCCTGTTCAGGTAGTTGTTCAGGGGTGACATTCCAAACCAATGGAGCAGAATAGTCCTTCAAAACCTGGCCCATGTCCTCCTAGCTTCCATGCCACTCATGACTGTCCACCCTCAGGGCAGATCTCAAAGACCTCCCTAGAAATCTCTTTTGTTATTCTAAAGATGATGTGGACCACACTGAGGACACGACACCTGGTAGACAGCAAGAAAATCATGCTTTCCTTAACATCCAAAGGGAATTAAAAATTCTCGAAAGCTGTTGTAACAGGCCTGAAGGAGAAAAAGGGGGTGAAAGACTGGGGAAATTCATTCTCCCTTGTTCCCCCCACAGACTGGGTATGATTATTAATAGACTCCCAAAGGTAGCACCTGAGGTAAGGGCAGGAGAGCAGCACTGAATGCACCTCCCAAATGGCCCCCTCTTCCCTTGATGTTATGTCATAAACTGATAGCCCATAGTACAGCAACTAAGCAATCCTGATCCCTCTCCCTACTTGAAAAAAGAACACTGTGATGGGCACATAGTGCATATACAAAAACATACACAGGTTCAGGTACCACACCCACATGAAACAGACCCACAACATTGTGACCAGTGGCTCTAAGCCTAATACAGCTAATATTTAGATCAAATTTGTTTCCAACTGATTCTGGGCAGATCTCTTGTTATTTCAACACTTTGTGCCCCACACCAGGCACTGCATAAGGCTGTCACGGTTTAGGAATGATATTACTCAATTTAGTGCTTCCACTGAAATGCTTCAAATCATGCACCATTCACTCACTCCACCCCTCCCCTACTCCCTACCCTCCAGCAGCATGGAGAGGAGAATTGGAGGAACTGTTGTAGTTTTAATTAAATAGGAAAGATTTTTGGTGAATTTTTTTCATGTCATCATGTGTCTCAGAGTGTGGGGAATGCCCCCCTGGTCCCATTCAAGCTCAGATGGGCAGGGACTGTGCCCAGCATCTCGGGATTTGTCGGTAAGGGGGATCCCTGCAGTGAAGCACTGCAAGAACTCAGGAGAGGGGATAAAATCCCCAGTGCTACTGGAAATACTCTTTGTTCTTGGATGTGAGTGCTGAGGGAAGGGACCACTGCAGCCCTCTGCACCAGGTACTTCGAGGAGTTCCCTTGGGCCTGTGCAACACTGACCGTCTCATGGACCAGCTTTCACCCACTAACTGTCCCATGCTGAGTGAATCAGGAATACCAGGGCCAGTTGAGTCACCTCAGCATGACCGACCATTGCTGACAGTTTGGGATTTTCCTTCAGGTGCTGCACGGGTCACTGTTGCCACGTGGCCTGCAACAGCCTGGTCCCGGCACCATGGCAAGTAACCTCAGCTCCACCACTGTCATTTCACATGGTTTGCTGTATCAGAACCCATGCTATTGTCTCAGTGGCATAGGACTTCTCTTTGAATTAAATACCCTTCCAGGTTTTTCATTTTAATCTAGAGGGGAGGGGCTGACTGCTATTGTTGGTTGGGTGGTTTTTTTGTTTGGTTGTTTTTTTGAGGGGAGGTTCTGTTTTTTTTCAGTAAAATCGCTATTTTTCCTTCTTCATTCAGACTCGTTGTAATTTCTAATTTGTCAATATTTAAGGGGAGGGAAATGAAAGAAAGGAGGATTTATCTCATTAGGGGTCTCCCCTCCTGAACATATTGTCATTAAACCAAGACAGGCACAAAAGGTGAAGATTGTGGGCTGAGATAAGAACAATTTACTGGAAATAGCAATAAGAAACAAACAGTAATAGCAGCAATATTATAATAACAGTGTACAAGAGAGGCAAGCAATTCACATGCGATTGCTCAACATGTGGAACCCAATGTTACTCCAACCACTCACTTCCTTACCGCCTGACCAGAAGGGACACCCCAACCCTTTCCATCCTCCACCCCGTAATACATGATACCAGGTGGTACTGATGTGAGGAGGGTTCTGGCCAAGCCTCTCCAGCCTACTGCAAAAATTAACCCTGTCCTGGCCAGAACCAGGACAGCAGGCTTAGAAGAAGCTTGCAGGCAGTTCTCCGCAGCTGTGTTGATAGGAAGGGGAACACCAGGGTAATTCAGGAACTGCTCATCTGGTCCCACCCCACACAGTGGGCACAGCCATTTTAGGTTGTGCATGACCAGAACTCTGAGACTATGAACACATGCAGATGCTTGCTAAGAGGGATTTCAAGGTACTTGCCCGAGTAGATCAAGACACCCTGGGGCCTGAAGACCAGAAAGACTTTCTGGGCAGGGAAGGTTGCCATGCCTTTTCGGCAAAGCAGTGTCAGGAGAGGAAGCCGAGTGTTCCCCACAACCCTGTAAGGTGGCTGAAAGGCAGCAGCACCCAAAGCCCATTTGGTCTTTGCTATGGGCTGCAGGAATTACTTGTGAAAAAAAAATTATCCCATTGCCACAAAATTTAACTCCAGATCTGATACTGGTGACATGGAATTTCAAGCCTCCACTTAAGGAACAGCAGCAGCACACAGCCCTGTGAAGATGTACAGGTAGGGCCACATTCTGCACACTGGGAGAGGGATCAACTGCCATGAGCTCAGGGTCCTTGTCTCACTCTGCAAGAGAAACTGGGTGAATCTGTGTGAGGTGGAGGATCACTGACAGAGCCCTTGAAATCCAGTGTGGCACGTCAGCAAGGGAAGCAGCAAAGACAAGTATGGTCCTGCTGTCAGGAGCCCCCCAGGGCTGTACGCTACAGTGGGCAAGGCGCTGAGGCAAAGTTGGCTTGAAAAAATAGTCACAAGTCCCCCAAGTTCATGTTAAAAAAGGCACTTCCTGCCTCTTTATTAACTACATCAGTGAGCAGACTCACCAGCTGAAGTCAGTTTTGCTTGAAGTATCCAGCTGACAGCTGTGGGAGCAATTTCCAAAACAGACAATGTAAAGAAGGAATTAAGTTAGTCTTAGAGAAAGTGGGGGGCTGTTGTGCAAAGTGTAACTCACCTCCTCCTTAGTATTTCTGCCATTAAAAACAGCTGGAAGTGGAGAGGAAGACTGAGTGAACAGCTGAGGTACTGACAGGCTTAACTGCAGCATGGAGGTGTCATGGGAGGGCTGCAGGTAGGGGACAGGTTCTCAGTGGTAGCTGGAACAACCTTTGAAATGTGACAGGGACACTCCTGTGTTACACCACAGAACACCCACAAGAGAAGTGTTTGGTGCAGAGCTGTGAGGCAACATCCACCCCTGATTCTAAGAGCTCAACAGGGAAAGGCTCTGAACAACCTGGTAACAGCTTTCAAGTGCACCTGGCCTGGAGACAGCAATTTGGATCCTCTCTGGAGGCATTCTGAGCCTGTAAGTTTTAAAGGTGTTACTGAAACCTCATGTTACATACAGATTCTGCTTAATAAGGTTACAAAAACAAAACCACGGAAAAGAGGATTGCAGAGGATTGTCAGGAAGAGTTTGAGAATAAAGAACTTACTTTATTGGCACTTAAAAGTTCTTGGCTTGCTTTCCTAGCAAAAAACCTTGGAACAAGATTAACAAAAAATGCAATAAGAAACAAGAGTTAAAACTGGAAATGAATAGTTGCACAGAACAGCGGAAAAAACCCAGAGTAGCACTTTTCTAACAGAAGAGTACAAGTAGGGAATCAAACTGTACCAGGAACCTCAGGAATTGAGTAAGAGCTGTCCGTCCCACACTCATATCCCCTGGGTGTCAGGGATTAAAGCCTGCATACAGCAGCAGCTCTGAACTGCAATTTAATGAAACCTCCTTCTCTTGAATGTCTGCTAGCTTCTGAGAAAGACAAAGATTTCTTCTTTCACCTTAACAAAAAATGCAGCTTCTCCAGAGAGGTTATTTTCATCTGGAGCACCAATGTGTCAGCACAACTAACAAAGCCCCAGTATGTGTGATGAAATGGAGACCAATGGAGCCTACTCCCGACTAAGAAACGCTGCCACTCTGTGCGGGAAGGTGTCCAAGGACAGGGGCATGCTCCTTAACGTCATATACTGTGGGATGTTCAGCCCAGATTCTGAATGGAAGCAGTCAGTCTCACAGTGCTGTGACAAGCACCTGGAATTCAGGGAATGAGCAAAAGCCTTTCCTCTCTCATGCAGCGTGTAGAACTCGGGAGTTCTTCAGGACTATAAACAATTAGTGCTAAAGATTTTCTGTGCAACAGACGTTTAATTTGAAAGAATTTTTACAAAACAACCATTACACATCCAGATGTCAAGTGAACCCCAAAGGTCCATTCCATCTGACCTCCCTGACGGTGGGCACCTCTTGTTCACACCATGTTCCTCCAACTGCCTGACTGGCAAGGGACTCATTTCCCAGCGTGAGTCCAGAAGCACCTTGCTCTAGCAGGCCTGAGAAGCTGCTGGCCAGCTGGCAAACTCAGATCAAGGCCCCACAAGTGGCCTACCAGGAGCTGGCTGCAGCCAGAGGGCAAAGGAGAGGTGTTTTCCTTGCTGCTGGCACGAGGCCAGCTGCCACTCAGTGGTGTAGGACTCTGTAGGCTCCAAATTCCAGCACTTTAATAATTAAATTACACAGAAGTGCAAGTTGATCAAAGCAATACAAACCTGAGGGGGTGACAACAGAACAGAGGTCACTTTATTGTCAGGTGGTCCAACTCTTCTGATGTTGCAACCATGTCTCCAGGAAACAGCAGCTGAAGTGTCTGATAAGCTGTCTACAAGCAGAGAACCCAAACTCCACCATTCTCCCTTTGATGCTCACAGTCCACTGGAGGCCATCCTCTCCTAGAAAGGATCCTCAGTCTCTTGGCAGTTAGCATGGTGGCAGTCCCACCTGCTTACAGTGACCTCCTATTCAGGAACCTCACTGCACCTGAGGTTCATACTGCGCCGATCCCACCGATCCAGTGAGGTTCCATCCCCTCCACTCATACTTATACAGGGACATCTCCTTCCTACAGCTCAAATTCATGGCTTGGCTATCTCTAGCCCAAGCTGAGTATCTTCCACATCTAAGTCCTGACCTTCTCTGCCACAACTCAAGGCTTATTTTTTAGTTGCTGACAGGTTCTTGTTGGAAACAACCTGCTGGGCAGGGTGCTCTGGGCTCTCAGGTTTGGCATATGAATATACCCCAGACGCAAGAAGGGTATTCAAATTTTTACATCACTAAGAACACGCAGCAACCCACCCATCACATCAGGCACAGCTCCCATTTCTTTTAAAAATAAATATTTATAAACAAATCAAAGAGATTCAGAGACCTACTACAATGTTAAAAATTTTCCTGCCAACAGCACAAATGTTTTCCGTGTACAGTCACAGGAACAAGTTGTACACCAACACAAGCACTGCTTAAAAACCCTCTTTCCTTATCAGCTGCCCCAGGCTACCCCTGCAGGAATCCACATCTCCCATTGCAGCAGCCAGCAACTCTGCACTTCTCCAGGACTTGTACTGGGGCTGCTCAGTCTCCTTTCATGATCAAGTCCTCGATATATGCATCCAGTTCGTCATCTGTATTAATATCAATGTCCTGAAACAAGAAATACCGGTGAGAAGTGAATCTTGAAGAACAGTGCAAGAATGGAGGAGAAAGCAGCTCAGCATCCTCTTGAACATGTTATCTGCCCAGCCTCTATGCCCCAACCTCCAGCAGCCTCCAGCTGCTGAAAGCTAGGATGAGAGCATCCCCAGCTTTCCCTGTCAGTGCCTGACAGACAACATATGGAAACCCGTCAGCACCTGATGCTCAAACAATTCACTCAAGTGATGGATTTACTGTGCTGATCTGGGTCGACTTAGGTTTGGTTGGGATTTTTTAGCTTTACCAGATTTTCCTAAACATAGAACAACTGGTTTCCGTAGCTTCTCCATTGGTTGATCCTAATTTTATTTAAGTAGTTTTTAAATTTAAAGTTTATTTATTTAAAGGTTTAATTTAAATATATGTTTGCTATTTTAATTTAATATTTGATAGCATAATTAATAAATCGGTTTCACAACAAAATTTTTTAATATTATTTATTTAAAGGTTTGCATTTCTGTAAGGAGTTCAGAATCTGCCCAAGCATGGAGAAAAAATTCCCTGCAGAGCACTGCTTATGCCTGGGGAAATTCTCCTGCAGCAGAATGCAGAGAACAAACAGAACTTGTGCAGCATGTACATGCCAAGAGAAATCATCCTGTGAGAATTAACACTCAAGGAGACCCCCCAGGGCCTGGATCCCAACAGTGGGCAGGGACAGGCATGCACTTGCCTGCTTCTGATAGGCTGAGTCCAAGTTGCTCCCAACTGAGGAAGAGCTGGAGCCCAGTAAGACGCTACACCGAAAGACCTGAAAAGCCCAGAGGGGCTGGGCCAGGTGGCTCCTCTAAGGCAGCTCAGGGTTTGCCTCTCTTCCTTACCTACCTCTTGCACTTTCTGCAGAAGAGCCATGATGTTAGTCCTCAGTTTCTGCAGTTTCTCCTCCGTCTCTCTCAGCTTCCTCTCCGAGTTCCGGAGGTTTTCCTCACAGGCTTTGGCCCGGGCATCAGCGCGTGTCTGATATGAATTGCACAGGTTCTGCAGACCAACCTCATACTGCTTAAAATATTCTTTCTGTAGCAGACAAAACACAACAGATGACACACTAAGAGAAAGGACAGAGCATCACAAAAACCAGCAGCACTCACGGGCTTTTAGAAGAACCAAACTAGTAGCCTCTGTGACCTGCCCACAGCACACCTCTGCACACCCTGCCCATGCGCACATTTACATCAGATATTTCTACTGCAGCCAGCACAAAACTCACATGGGTTTTCAAGTTCTTCCAATACCAGGACAGCCCCCAAAGCTGCTTGAATTTAGATTAAGGGTGCAACGTGTTTTAAAAAGCCTGAACTCACAAGTATGCTGCAGCAAGACCTGATAGCCCCTGTACACTGTGAGTGTCCTTGGTACAGATCACTCAGACAATACAGCCTGTCACCGTGAGGTAGCAACAGCTGCACTCGCCAAACACCCTAGACATGACCAAGATGTTCTGTGGAAACAGTGGGAGTGGTAACTCCAGCAGACAGCCTGAGTTAACAAAGAGGAGGAGACAAGAGACTGCCACACGCTGTGAGCATGGGAGTATCAAACAGCACTGGCTTTGGTCATCTGTTCACCTGCAGGTGGCTTTTGTCATGTACAGGTGCCTCCTGGAAAGATCTCCCTTGGTGGTATGTCAGAAAAGGGAGAAGATAGAGAGGTCACTTCCCTTGCTCTGCATTCCAGCCAGCACTGGACCTCCCAGTACCAGCTCACAGACACTGGTGGAAGCTCAGCCCCACCTGTTCTGTCCTCAAACAAACAGAGGCCACACAAAAGGCTAAAGGTGTGAGGTTGACTTGCAGGCAGCCAGCCTGCTCACCTGAGAGATGGGAAGGGGCTTGGTTTCCATGTTCTCTTCCATTTTCAAGATCGCCTCCATGTAAGTTATAAGGCTGGGAGCAAAAACAACAGGTATGTCTACATTCTGCTTCTACAAATCTTTAATCTGGCCTCCCTTTTTTGAAGTTTAACAGTGATGGATAAGAATCTGAGATAGCAGCAGGCAACAGTGTTCCCCCATAGATGTACAACAATTAGAAAAATCCTCAGACAACTGTCACAAGACTCAGGGCATCTCTCAGAGCTCTCGTTCTTTTCTGCAGCTATGTCAGTCTGCTGAGGATACAAATCCCCTTTTCAAGAGTGTGCTCTTCCATCAACAGGATGTACATTTGCCATAAGAATGGAATATGTGTGGGAAATCCCCCAGAAAATGTACTTTTCTAGAAGTACTGAACTTACCAAGGGAAATGCCAACAACCCTTCTGAGCTCATGGAACTCAACTCGTTCTTGGAGATTGGAAAATTCGGAGGCAAGAAGTACCGCAAACAATTCCTGTGCATGAAAGAAAAACATAAAGCCAGAACTGAAAGTTTAACATGCTGAAGCAATCAGACTGCAGAGCTCCCAAGGGCCTGCAGTGAACCCACCGAAGGATCTGGACTAGAAGGTCAACTGTTTCTTGGCTGCTGCTGGGACCAGTGGTGTCCGGCTCAATTCTGATGCAGTCCGAGGTAGAAGGTTCAGCCACAACCACCTCCTCTTCCTGCTGAGTGTCTGGAGCCTGGTACTCAGGAGAGGGAGGCTTCATCAGCCTCACATCCTCACTGCCCTTCTCTACCCTGAGAAAAAGTATTAAGGGAATGTCAGGAACCTTTTTCTACACTGCACATACCTGAAACACTGCTAACAGCTTCATGAGAACCTGTGCCAGAGTGTCACTCTGACCTTTACACACAAAACACTGATGGAGTCTGTCATGCCCATTCATTATGAAGCCACTGGACAGTCCTGCACTCACACGCTCCCTGACATAACAGCAGCATATTTGTCTTCAGCATTTATGACAGCAAAACAGGCCATTCCTCCCAAAAACAGAACAAGCCTCCAAAATCCGGTAGCTCAAGATAGTTACCAGCGATCCCGTGGTGTGGTGTCTGTAGGGACATAATCAAACTTCACCTTCCACCGGATCGCATGTCGGCCCCTTTCCACAGCTGTGACACGGCCTGTGAACCACTCCTTATTCACACGCACCTCCACATGCAGCCCCTTATCTGCGAGGAGGAAGTGAAGGTGTTTGCAAACATTTGACTGCTGGAAAGCACATTCTGCAGGAGCTCTGGAGATTCACGCACCTCAGCGAGCACATCTGAACCTATGCCAATGCCCTCAAACAGTATGGACATTATCAAAATGCAACGAGCACGCAGCTCAGCTCTTGCTGAGGAACATTAAGATGCATGAAAATCATAGAAGCACAGAATCATAGAATTAACCAGGTTGCAAAAGACTTCCAAGATCATCAAGTCCAACCTTTGATCCAACCATCGTGCTTACTAGACCACAGCACTAAGTGCCACATCCAGTCTTGCCTTAAAACATCTCCAGGGACGGTGAATCAACCAACCTCCCTGGGAAGCCCATTCCAATTCGCGATTACTCCCTCTGTAAAAAATTTCATCCTAATATCTAACCTGAACCTCCCCAGGCACAGCTAAGACTGTGCCCTCTTGTCCTACTGCTGGTCACCTGGGAGAAGAGACTGACGCCCACCTGGCTACAACCCCCTTTCAGGAGCAGTTACTGTACAGAGCAGTAAGGTGTCCCCTGGGCCTCCTCTTCTCCAGGGTGAACAACCCCAGCTCCCTCAGCCTCTCCTCATAGGACTTGTTCACCAGTCCCTTCACCAGCCTCATTGCCCTTCTCTGGACACGCTTCAACACCTCAATGTTCTTTGTGAACTGAGGGGCCCAGAACTGGACACAGCACTCAAGGTCTGGCCTCACCAGCACTGGGTACAGGGGAAGGATCGCTTCCCTGGTCACACTGTTGCTGATACAGGCCAGGATGCCATTGGTCTTCTTGGCCACCTGGGCATATTGCTGGCTCATGTTTAGCTTCCTATCAATCAGCACCCCCAGGTCCCTCTCTGCTTGGCTGCTCTCCAGCCACTCTGTTCCCAGACTGCAGCACTGCATGGAGTTGTTATGGCCAAAGTGCAGGACCTGGCATGAGTTCGTATTTCCAGACAGAAGATTGCTCCTGTACTGACATGGGCTTTTCCAGGTTCGTGAAGGCCTCTAGGACAATTTGCCACAAGTCCCTAGTTTCCAGACAGCTCCTTGGATGCATGCTGAAGGTAAGACCTACTCCGGCAGAAGGTGCAGTACCACACTGGCTATCACCTTTCTTGGGGTGTCCCAGCCCCCTGCTCTCACAGTAGCACAGCAGGTACAGAAACAGTCCTGAGCATTTCCCAGCTGCCATGGTTTCATGACCCACCCAGGAAGGCTGAACATGTCATCAGTTACACCCCACAGCCCAGTCCCAAACATATCAGTGTGAGGCAGCCTTCAATCACAGACTGTCCCATGCCACAATTGCCTCTGGTCTAATCAAAAAGTTCCTGGCCAAAATGTTTCATGAAAGTTAGAGTCATCTCAGAGCCTGGGACTCAAATTGACACTATTTCTTACTTAAAAAGCTCATTAATGAAATCACATGTTTAACTGATGAATCCAGTTCTGCAAGTACTTTTCTATATCAGATACCGGTGGCAGCCCAGTGGCTCATTTCTCACCTTTCTGAGCTTTCCTCAGTTCCACCAGCTCTTCCTCTCCAGCGCTGTCTGTGAGCTGGGAGCAAAGAGAGCTCATATTAGCTGTCTCCCACTAAGATTATTAATACCTGACAAATACCTTCTCCTGGGGAAACCGGCATACTCTCTCACCTCCACCACCACCTCATTAGAATCCCTCTCTTCTTTCACTGCCAAAAATTTTCCTCGTTTTGTCCTCTCCTTTTTGTGCTCCCCCTCCTCCTCAGACCCATCTTCTGGGATGTTCAAGTTCCTCTTACGAGTGCTGGAGGCCTGTAGGAAGTAAACAAGCTCTAGCTGTTAATTCCAGCCTCCTACCAATCAAAAGCCTTCTTTCAGCCAAGTTTAAAGAAAAAAAAAAAAAAGCCCAACATCCAGTATTAAATTTGTAAGTTAATCAGCCTTTCTGGAGGGTTTCAGAGGTGCTACCTGATCATAGAAAGGCTCACCCCACCACTTCACATTCTTTTTTTTTCCTGAGAAACAATCTGGTCTAACAGGAAAGAGATGAAACAAGCCTTCTTGAGGGGTGCAAATGGCACCCTAACCCAAAGAAAAAGTTCTCCTGTCTTGGGCAGGGCCCACAGTGCACATCCCACAGGACAGAGGAGACAGGCTGAGCAGGACAGTGAGTGAGGAGCTGAGGGGTTTCATCCTGTTTAGTCTCACCTGTGAGCATTTGCCAGAGGCAGATTTCTTTGCTGCTGGCACCTTGGCAGCTTTTGGACTGGGTATCTCACGTGGGCTTTTAGGGTTCTGCAGGCCAGCAGAGAGGGACTTCGTGGCTGTACCTGGTTTGGCAAGAGTTTTTAAAGTGCTGTTAGACTTCCCAGCTGTCACAGTGTTCTGCTGTCTGGAAGTGCTGGCCTCCTCTGTGAAGAACATGCTGGCCAGCTTGGAAGAGCTGGTATTTGGGCGATCTGAAGAGCTCTTTTTCAGAAGACTGCTGGACTTGGGAGGAGGTGAAGGTCCTGGTGGTCTGCTGGGAGCGTTCTTGATTACATCAGGCAAAGGAGGAGATCGTGGGCGCTGAGGTCGGGTGTGCTGAAACAAATGTGGGTACAGAGAGAGGATGAGTGGCAGAGTGAGGAACTGCTGTTCAGGGCAGCTAAGGAAGCACAAAAGAGTAAAAGCCTACAGCAATATGCCATTTACCTCTCCCGAAGGTTGTGCGGTCACTTCCAAAGGCAGTTTCTTTAAGTCAGCTTGAGATCGAATTGGAGTGGTTTTCTATTAAAAAAAAAACAGAAAGGTCATCTTTACAAGCTGTCAGGAGGTGCCTGAACCCAGCCCAACAGTTTTCCAAGTTAAAAACAAAAATTACAAGAAAGTGTGGTCTGCGTCCTTCAAGAGCTATCCCTTCAGACATCATTCCCATTTTCCCAACAGAAAACGAAATGCAAGCTTACATGCTTGTTTTCTGTTACTAAAACAAACCCTGACCCATGAAGGAGCACAGATGACATCAGACTCAGCAGCAGCCCTTTGCACTAGGAGGTCACTCAAACCTGCTCTGCTTAGCTGAAGACCTCCAGACTCACCTGCAGTGCTTCCAGCTTTTCCTGCTGCTGGCGAATTTTCTCTGTCAGTTGTTTCTGCTTTTCCTCATGTGATTTTGAGTCTTTTTTCAGAGTTCCCAGTGGTACCTTCTGCTTCTGCTCTGCAGCCTCACATCTAGCATGTACGGAAGGCAACACAACCTCAGCAAGGATGGCAGAACCTGTGCCATTCTCACACAGGCCTGTCCCGACATCCCATCCCAAATGCAGCAGGAAAACCACCTTCAGTGGCTGCAATCTCAAAAGCAGTGGTTTTCTTCCTGGGAAACTGATATGATTTAAGGATCGAAAGCACAGTCGTTAATAAAAAGGCATTTATGCTGGGAATCACCAATTCAGAGTCCAGGAATAGCTGTGACTGGTTTCTGTACTGTGTTTGTACTCGGGACCTTTTCAGCAATTTTCCTTCCTATCAGCTTATGTCTTCATATCAGTTCCTCTTTTTACAGACTTTCTTTCTCTTCAGAAAGGAAAGTACAGTACTAGTAACCCATGACTAAGACGTCGTTCCAACAAGCTTTCCAGCAGCAGATCCCCTCCAGCTCACCACCCTAGGCCACAGCTTCCTCTGCAATATCCTGTAGCTATTTGCTTTTACCATTCTGTTCAGTCTATGGCCTACAAAACAGTAGTGAGTATCCTACTCTCCCAGGTCCTCTCAGGTACAGAATCCTGGAAGAGTCCTTGAGAGAGGAGGAAAATACAGGTAGGAAATACTCTCTCAAGTGGACTGGCATCACCTTTAAAGGGCTGGCTGAGCAGATGTCCCTCAGGAACACTGCCAGAGGAGCACGAAGAGGGGGCTGAGGGGTGTCCAGGCTCATCTCCTGTCATCAAATGAAGTCATGGACAAACACACCAGGATCAGCCCTGCTGCGGCAAGGTCATGCAGGGATGGTTTGAGCCAGGAAAGCAGCACTGATATGGCCCTTCTACAATACAAGAGATGCAGCAGATCCCACACTATGTCAAGCCAAGCCATCAAGCTGCAGGAGTGAATCTTACAGGTAAAGGGAGGACCCTCCTCTTGCTGTAGATCACTCAGAGCTCCAAGAAGCTGAAGAGAGATGATTGAATCAGGATCTGATACTGAATCTGCCAGCTGATGCCGTATCACCCACTCTGCCAAATACACACTGTGATCAGCTTTGTCAGTGGGAAGGAACAGAGGCAGCAATTTCTTCATCAACCTCTTCCCAGCTGAAGCACTGCTGGGGCATTTTCCATGGAGTGGTTCCATGTGTCATCACTGAAAAATGACTGAGACCAGAGCCGAAGTTTCCAAAGATAAAGCTGAACAAGGGGTGCCATACATAGGTTTCTCAGTTACAGAAATGTGTCTCCCAGCCCATGACGTGGCCTGAGGCTGGAAGCATTGCCAACTTGTGTCTTACAGCACACAAAAGAATGAAAGCATGATTAGTTCTTCAACAGGAACAACTTCAGACAACTTACAGCATTCAAATCGACACATTGCATCACTGGAGGCAGCAAGGAATTGTCTTGCTAGTCAGAAGGCCTGGAACTCAGGACCAAGCCTCTGGTGGTGCTCAAGGGGCTTTGAGACACAGAATCATCTTCAGCTGGTGCTTCAGCCACCAGTTCAAATACTGTTTAGGACCCAACTGGATGTCAGGTGAAAGAAGAGCGGCAAGCAAGCCTGACACTGCAGTGTGACACAGGCACGCTGCCTTCCCTGTGACAAGTGAACAATGGCGGCATCTCATGCTGAGATGTGTCACTGACCGTTGCACTGGCAGGGGTGACAGCTTCACATGACAGAGACAGACAAGGTCATTCAACTCCCATGATCTGGGCCAATATGCCACCAGCAGCCACTGAGATGTAGGTGGACAAACCAGAAGAGTGGAGAACAGCTCAGTGCCAACAGTGGACACTGTGCCAGGGCAGCCAAAACCACCAGCTCTGACACTGCTTCATTTTCAATTTGGCTGGATGAGACTCTGCACAGACCGTCATGGCACACAAGCTTGATGACCCCACCCCATGGTGGCAAGAGATGTGCTTCTCAAATTCTGTTACCCTTCAGACACTACGAATACCAGAAATGGTCAGGACACAGAGGTGGAGGTGTTCAAACTCCTTACACAAGGACATGGCAGGTAAAATCAGGCAGTGCAGCACTTGGAACTGGCCCCAACCAAAAGCCAGATGAGTGCTGGAGCAACTTCTGCTGAAAATCTTCTGCCTCATGTAAGGACACAACTGCACTTGCTCATGGAAAGCACACGAGAGCCTACTCAATCCAAAAATGTTTATGGAGTTATTTATTCTCTCAGAGTAAGACTCCAGAGATCCCTTTCAAAGTTGAAATGACCAGAAATTTGGATCACCTGTGCCAAGTGTCCCCACTTGCCCTTTTCCAGCTCCCTGCATGGGGCATATGGGATGGCACAGTGTGCACTGCAAAAACACTAAGACTCGCTCCAAAAAACATCCAAACATCCATCTCACATGAAAGCAGGCAAACAAAGGGACTGAGATGATTGGGGGAAGAACAACCATGGGAAAACAAAGAAATGATAGGCTAAAAAGGACCAGTTGTACATAAACTATCGGCTGGTCACTACACCTCTGTAAGGTGTCACTACACCATCTCCTCTTTTCCTGGATGAGGGACTCCATTCTACGTGTGCACCGTGCACATACTGTGAGTGCCAGTATCTGGAGTGGGACCACTGGTCACAGGAGCCCATGTACCTGAGTGCCACCACCTGCAGTGACTACAGGTGTGTACAAGAATGTGAGTCACAGCAAACACTGGGCCAGAGGAGTCAACCAGAAGGTGACTTGGGAGCAGGGGGAGGGGGTGTCTAAGACTGCCCTGCAGGAGCTGACTACTGGAGGGACTGGGGAGTCCTGCCTGACTGATAGAGATGGATATGGGGGTGTAGGGAGAGCTGCAGGTGTCTCTAGGCAGGAAGCACCTGGGAAATGCAAAGATCTCCATCTGATCAGGATAGAGAGATGCTCAAGGTGAGACACTTGAAGGTCTGTAGTGTGTATGTTATGTATAACCACAGGAGGTCTGTACCCCTTATCCCATGGGTCTGCAGGTCAGAGGGTCCATCTATCCCAGTGCAAGCAGCCAGAGGAACAGGATCCAGGGCCAGACATGAACATGAGAATTTCTACTTCATCCTGACCAGCCAAGAGGGAAAAGGATGAGGCTGCCGGTGCAGTCTGTGTGAGTGCTGTGTCTATGTACATATATGGTCTGTCTGTGTTAGTGTGTGTCTACCAGCAACACCTTTCCAGCCTTGCTATTGCTTCCACCTGAAAGGCTGGAGATGTGGCAGGCCCTTCTCAAACTCCAGGCTCAGCCCTGCCCCAGCAGTTTGGCCAGAAACATCCTCAGCACAGCCACATTCCTCAGAGCTCCACAGTGGGATACAAACACATGGAGCAACAGGAAAGTCAGCATAAGTATTCTTCCAATGGGAGGTGCCAAAAAGAAGAAGCCAGAAAATTAGTATTTTCAAATAGCAACATCAACACTCTGTAGCCTTTTCAGCCAGAGACGTTAAAATTTTTATTCCAATTAAAAGTTACCACCTGGATTCATCCCCTTTGTCAGTTTGAATTTCATCGGAGCTGCTTCCCTCCTTACACAACACAAACAAGCAGTGTTGCTCTCTCTCCATAGAGAAGCAGCCTGGATGAATCATTTTCCTTACTCAAATAAATTACTAGATCCTACCTACATTTTATAAATGTAAAACACATCACTGGGAAGTGAATCAATGTGCTGCTCCCTCAAGCATGCAAAATATCCCTCCTGAGTTCACCAAATGTACAGACAAGACACACTGCAGAAAAGTCTTAATATTAACTGATTCCTACCTGTCTTGTTCAGGATCAGGGTTCATGGAGCACACCCAGCTATCAGGGTAGTTTTTCTCCACGGAGCTCAGCTGGAATGGGAGAGTCCGCCACTTCAAACACATATCTGTCAGACAGACACTTTGCAAATTAGAAATACACAGCCTGACAAACATAATTTTTACCATAGACTATTTAAAGCCCAAGAACCACACCAAAGTGTATCCAACAGTAAGATTACTGGACAAAAGAAAAGTGAGACAGAATATACTGAGTCAATTCTTGCTTCATGCTTACAAAATGCTTGGATGAAACCCTCAGACACCCCTAACAAGAAAGCAGTGAAGCCTGGCATCAACCGATACCAGAAGACCTCATGCTCCTGCTGCAACAATGGCAAGCACAAATTGAATTGAACAGCCAGTCCTGACATCATGGCTCAGCCCAGCAATCAGGCTGTCTCTTACTGATACCAACACGACACAAGTCAGAGACTTATCAACTAAAAAAAAAAAATTATAATGATTATTACATTTTCAATGAACCAGGAACACATATTTGGCTTCGAGAGTATTGCCGGCCTACCAGGAAACCAACAACTTCACGAAAACAAGTTTTGCTAGGAAAATCCAAATGTGCTTATATCGGGCTCTGCAGGGATGTCAGAAAGGGAGGACAAGAAGAATGAGAGTAAAGCCCCTCCTCTTCAGGAGGAACTTTGAAAGGCTTGAGAAAATCGTCAAAGCAGAAGAGTCTAACAGAATAATTCCACAAGAATGGCCTCACACTCCTTTCTATATCCTCATCCCCAAGTCCTGGGGAGAAAATAAGGGAGTTTGGTCTCCTTCTATCAGGAGATAAAATGACTGAGTTGAACTCCCCCTTAACCTTTGCAAAGTCTTAGCCAGAGATGTTTAGAGGTGCAAAGAAAAGAACTTGCATTAGATTCCAAACACACTGTAAAATATTCCCTCTGTGCTCTCACCCAGTACAGATCAGCAGGCCAGTGTACTGGGGTACAAATTACTTGGCCACTTCCCGTTGCCTATGGGAAAGTTTCAGATTTTACTCTGGTGCTGGGATGGGTGGCTTTGGCCAGTTCCAGTTCATAGGACATTTCTGAGCCCACCCTCAACACTGCTATTGGCCACACCTGCCCTGCTGTCAGGGAACCTGAAGAACACCATGGTTAGTGAACTGTGCAGGAAAGAAGCCTTATGCCAGGATGTCACAGGGTACCATCAAATGCAAACAGAAGCAACTCATAGAGAAGACAAGCCCTAAGAAGGGATAATGATAGTGATGGCCATCCTAAACGTCCTATGTATTTAGCTGCTCTCCAGCTGTAGCCAGGAGTGCCCTTCTGTCCCCAGGGAGAAGAAGCCAGATTGGACGCACCGCACTGAATCGTGGTGGGAATCTCCATGGCTCTCCGGCGCTTGTAGCGCAGTTCACTAGATGGAGGCTGGTTCCAGTTTGCTGATAAATACCCAAATTCATCCCAGAACTTGATGATACCTCTCTGGGCTGGAAAACAAACCACATCTTTCTCAGTATGGAGCCATTATCAGAAAATCACCACCTGCACTCTTCAGGGCTGCCCTCCAGCCACCCAACTTTCTCCTTCCACCCCCTGGTAATTGTGAAGCTTCATTACCTATAGCAACATCTTTCCAATACTGAGCCAAATGCTCTCCCATGGCCTTCAGCAAGTGTCGATACTCCTTGGCATCAGCGAAATCTTGTTTATTATGGGTTGGCTCCAGAACCAAATAGGGCACATCCACCACACCTACCACTCCTCCACATGCCCTGGAAGAGGAACACACAGTCACAAACATTAAACTGCCAGGTTTACAACCTGAGCCATCATGCAAAAGGTAAGGTGGGCTCAAATATTTGTATTTGCTGTTAAGACCTATTTTCCCTGTTCCTAGAATGAGGCACTACTGCTATCAGCACTCAGCAGTGCCAAATGCCAGCACTGAGCCCAAGCAACTCATACTGCTGCAAGGGATGACCAAAATCCATGTAGAGAACTCCATAGTGAGAAACCAGGGAAGTATTAGGCAGTATGAAACGTAATTTATTTGTCAGAATGCAAACTGAAGGCTGACAAAATGAGCAAGCCTCATGCTCGTGAAGAATGATTAACTCAGAACAAGATTATTGCACAGCCTAAGTTAGCAACGTGCCAGCCTTAAGCAAAAAGATTGCAGAAAAATCTGCAGGACTCACATGCCACCCTCCAGCTGCGGGCCCACCTTCTCATACATCTTGATCAGCCGACTACAGTTATAAATGAACATACCATCCAGCTCACGCTGCTCAATGTTCACCCCAAAGATAAAATTCAGCTCTTTGGGTTCCTTCAGTGCCCTGTAAGGGAATGAAACAGAACCTCAGAGATGCTGAAAATAAAGCATATTATATGCTGGTGTTAGAGAGAGGGTATGGAAATCTGGCATCCTTGAGCATTAAATTAATCCTGTAACCTGCTATTTCTGAAAAATACAGAGCATTTGTTGAATGGGCATTACAACTGAACATGAACAAAATACAAAAACTTCACAATACAGATACTAATTTGGGCTGGACAGATAATTTAATCATTCATTTGGATGTATTTTCTCCTTCAGAATTAATTCTGTTTTTTACTTCAGATGTGCTTGTTCAAAAAATGAGAGTGAACTAGTTTTTTGAGAGTGTTGTTGGGTAGAGACTGGTCCTTTCCAACGCTATTTTGGTTTGTATTTTCCAGATGTAGACCCCTACCTAGATAAAGCATGGAAATTGAGATTTTGATATAAAACTACAGTCTTGATATTCAGATTCTGGAAAGTTCTCCTAATTCCAAGTTTTGCAAAGTTGTTCCTTAGGTTGCAAAGCTGGAGGATATAACACACAGCCCAAACAAAGCTTCTTTTTCTTTGCCAGGATATCTATTTGCATGATTTCTCTTTTATCTATGCAGCAGGTGACTCCAACAAAAGTTGGCCTGAAGTATTTTTGTGAACACATAGTGATTTCCGAATCTGAACCTTTGGTTAACCAAGAATTCACCTCCAGCAAGGCAGAAAGCCTTGAGATCGATCTCTTTGTGCTATAAATCAAACAAAACCCCATGTCTCACACAGAACTACTGTTCTTTAACAGACTAAACTGATCTGGTTTCACAGCTTCCATGAAATCCATGCTGAAGATTTTTCATAAGGAGGATCCTCAGTTTCAGGCTGAAGGTCTCCTCCAATGCAAGGTCCAAAACTGTAACTACGACAAGGCAGAGTCTAAACCACAGTTCTGCCCGTCTCTCTCAATTTTGAACTCCCTTATATCCCCCTTCTGCCCCTATCAAGTTCTTAGCACTTACATGCTTTATGCCACTTAGGAATTCGACATCTGCTTCAGTGGTTAGCTGAAGATAGTGGAATTCTTTCAAATGTTCTGTTGACTGTCTATTAATATCAGATATTAGGAGAATCTGAGCTGTGCATGCACGAGCCCTGCACACTGATCATCTGCAGATATGAGACCTAAGGCTGCCTTAACGGTGAAACATCTCAAAATAAATCCCCCAAATGGACTGAATTCATATTCATTTTTTGCTTAAGGCCATCCTCCCCCACACAGATGTAACGGTACGCTATGTCACACCTTTCTTTTAAAACAGGTAACTATAATACTTTCCTAAGAAAACATCTGCAATAACAGCTTTTAGTACTTTTAAATCTAAACCTTCGCCAAGAGGGACTTTGAACACTGCCAACTGCTGGGCTGGAATGTGATCCTTTGGTCCCAGCTCATCCCAGGGGACAACTGTGATTCAAGAGCATGAGCAGGTGTGGCAAAACGTGCATCTCAGGGATTTGTTTTCTTTTTCTAACTTCTGAAAAAGCCTTACATTTCAAGTAATAGCATGTACTCACCTAGAAAACAGGAAGGGCACCTCCTCATTTTTATCAGAGAGGACAGGAAGTCAAATTATCATCCAAAGCACAGAAAATTAAGGTGGTTCAAAAGGCAGGGATTTCATTACTAGGAATTTAGTACCTGTCTTATCATTTGGACTTATAACCTGATCTTACACAGGCTTTGGAAAGCAGAAAGTACTTCTTTCATTTATGCACCCAGCACCACAGAAGGAGCAGAAAACTGTCCTAGGACATTCTCTGTAACTCAGGAGTTTTCCAAAAGGTTACAGGAATTAGTTCATTCATGTAATAGGTTTCCTATTATACACATTTTTCGGGAATTTCTTCTGTTTTCTGTATGAGGTTTCCACAAGGTTGTGGAAAAGCCTGACACACTGAACTGTCTCTGATCACCAGCGACAAATGTAGGGACACAGGGAAAATCATGTGCCTGCCCCAAGCTTTTTATGCTAGTCAGATTCTTAACAGGAAAGAGTATTTTGCCCATGGGCAGGAAGAGCAGAAGACCATTCACAAAATTTTCCTTTGTGCACTACTGTCACCAAACCCAAGAATTAAAGGACAAGTTGTACATGGAAAAGTATGTGGAAGCTGAAGAAAACAGCTTCTCCCTGAGTTTCTGCATTCTTCAGATCCCAACTCTAGCAACTTTAAATTAAAGCTGTATTTATTTCTTTCTTTTTAGCATTTTAAGATGCATTAGATCTATCTCTGACAACAAGTCTGGGATAGTTCTGACCTAGGCAGCCATGTAAACTAGCATGCAAACAGCCAGGTGGGAACAGAGACACATTGTATGCAAATCCCCAACCTCCTCAGACTCAGCATTTGTTTTAAGAGCATTTGTCTCTGGTTGCCACTTCACTTGAGAAATGCAAAAAGAATGTACATAAAGAGTGAAATATTCCTGTGAGTACATCAAAAGCCACAAGAGCTAAGCTAGAAGAATGTCTTCTAATTTCACAGAACTGACAACAAAACTCAGCACATTTTCAGAAAACATCCCTACAACTCCTAAAACTGTTTCGCCGCAACTTGCGAACATTTGCTCAGCAGCCTGAATCTTACCTGAAGGAGGAAAAGTGAAAGAGTGAAAAAGCTGACGTGAAAACCAGGTAAGCATCTACAGCAAACAACTCAACCCACAGACGCACATGTCTTTCATCAAGTAAGAGGAGAGCAACAGATGTAACCAGAATAGTGACCCAGATGCTTGGTTTAATAGCCTGGGCATACTGGATGCCCATGGATATTAAAGCTTTGAGCTGTACCCCTCCTCCTCCACCACACATGCAAAGCAGAAGAGATATCTGAACAGGTGGGAGCAAACAGCCCAGGAACTCCAGAGCTTGGAAGCCCCTGCACTCACCGCTGCTTTGCATCCTTAATCCTTTTCTTGACATCAGCCTCCCGCCGCATAGTGATGGCTGAGTTCTGGACCTGACGCAGCATCACCTGCAAAAAGACATTGCACAGTAAAGCTGCTACTGGGAAATTCATAAAATTGACTCAATTTATGATTTTTTTCCCCTTTCAAGAAGATCTGAGAAATTGTTTTAAATGTAAAGAATTCAGGACCACTGACAAGTGACAAACCAGCATGACTCCATATGCAGGGGAGCACTTACGCTGCATTGTTTAAGCAGCTACACAGCTGCTTGGAAGAAAATGTCTAAACGTAATTAAAGGTCCAAGGAAACTGAAACCAGAGGCACAGGGAGCACAGGGGAAACAGCCACGGCACTTGGATACTGTTGTTTCCATCAGAGGCCAATAGGAAGCCCGTTGATTTTAAGCTGGTGTCACTTGCTGACCCTCCCAGTGTCCCTGCCAGCCATTTGCCCACCCTTTGGCACTGGGGTGTCAAGCCTTGCCCCTCTCAAAGCCAAAGTTCTGCTGGCAGGAAGCAAAGAGGTCCTCTCCAAAAGCCCCTGCCCAAATGCCTCAGAGTCAGCTGCACAGGCAGGGGGAACAGTCAAAAAGCCCTCCATCGTACTCTTGTTCCAACACCTCCTGTTGCCCTGGCCTCTTCTGCAAAGGCTGAGAGCAAACAGCATCTGAGGCCTGGAGATCATCTTACCACCCAGGATATAGAGGGATGTGGGCAGGGGAATGCCAGCACCCGTCCTACTTTGACTGGACATCAAATTCAGATGGTGAACCACACACAGTGGTGATTAGATGATGGAGCTGCCTGAACACTGCTGGCAGCTCACCACTGACTGTAGCCACCACCTGCCTAACCAGCACATGGCGTGCTGCAATGGGGGCGCTGCCATAGGGTGCTGCCACAGGTGCTGCCCAGCCAGCATCACTCCACTACCAGTGCTCTGAACCATCCCTCATTGCCCAAAATGCGATGTGGTGCTAAAGCACAAGGCTCACCCTGGACTCTCGCGTGAGATCCCCTCCAAGGCGCTGCTCAAGGGCACGGGCTTTGCTCTCTGCCTCACGAGCCTTCTCCTCTGCTGAAACACACAGGGACAAAGATGATGTCAGCCAGTCAGTACAGAGAAAAATCATCAGGCATTCACCCAAGGAGAGCAATTCCAGAGAGCCTTTGCTGCACTAGATGTGTACAAAGGTACACAGGAACATAAAAAGGCACAAAAATCAAACCTTACCTGAGAGTGGCACACTGTCACAGCACCTCAAACGTGCTCAGAGGTCACAGTCAACACTGACACAATTACAAAAGTACATTTAAAGGAGGGATACTAGAGGAAGTCAACAAAGAACGGGAAAACAGAAGGATGCCAGTGGCCCTGACTGCTCTGCGTGGCTGTGTGATTCACAGAAAGGGTCTCATAAAAACAGGCTTGAAAAGGATTTCCAAAGAAGTCATTTTGTTGTAGAGATGAAGGGAAAAGACTACTCTCAGAAATTCTTTTGCCTCTGAGAATAGCTAAATTTTGCCTGGAAAAAGAGAAATCTATGCTACACACAAAATAAGACCCAACATTCTGAAAACCTACCCTGCACCTGACCCTTGCATGAAAGAAACTTACCATATAAAAGAAGCTCCCCTTTTCACCTCTCTCCTAGACCAAGAGGAATGCTGGGCATAGGTACACACCACCCTCATATTGCTTAAGATTCATTCAATAAGCCTCTTTTTCAGTGAAGAGAATGGGTTGAGCAGCCCTGAAGAGGACTTGAGAGAGTTGGTGGGTGAGAGGCTGGACATGCCCCAGCTGTGTGCACTGGCACCCAGAAACCCCCCATGTGTTGGGCTCATCGCATAGCATGGATAGCAGAGGAGGGGGGGATTCTGCCCTTCTGCCCCACTCAGGTGAGACCACACCTGCAGAGCTGCCTTCAGCTCTGGGGTCCCAGCACAGGAAGGATGTGGAGCTACTGGAGAAAGTCCAGAGGAGGCCACAAAGGTACACAAAGATGCTCTAAGGGTTGGAGCAGCTCTGCTCTAGAGACAGGCTGGAAGAACTGGGAGTGTTCAGCCTGGAGAAGATATGGCTCTGGGAGGACCTTAGAGTTCATTCCGGTTCCTAAAGGGGCTTCAAAAGACCTGGAGAGGGACTTTGGACAAGGGTCTGCAGTGCTAGGACAAGGGGGAATGGCTTCTGACTGACAGAGAACAAGGCTAGATGGACTGTTGGAAAGAAATTCTTCCCTGTGAGGGTGGGGAGGCCCTGGCATTGGTTGCCCAGAGAAACTGTGGCTGTCCCATCCCTGAAGTGTTCAAGGCCAGATTGGACAGGGCTTGGAGCAATTTGGGACAGAGGAAAGCGACCCTGCCAATGGCAGGGGGGTGGAATGAGAGGAGCTTTAAGGTTCCTTACAATCCAAACCATTCTGTGATTCTGTAATTTGGAAATACAAGAGGTACAATGCTGAGGGATGGTGTGACTCACAGCACAGTGAGCAGCAGGCCCACACCCTCGCAGCAGGAGGGCAGCAGAGCAGTTACAACACACCCAAAAGCAATCTCATCCCTGCTCTCCTCACAAGAAAACGAACTGTGGCTATGAGACACCCAAAACAAGGAAACACAACAACGGAGAACGACCTTGCCTACGATTTACAGAGGACAAGGTAAGCAGGAAGATGACAGGGTAGCAACTGGCTCCTAGGATTACCAGCATCTCTCCGAAAAGCAGCACTTTGTTGCCAGTCAAAAGGAAACATAAGTCTCTAGCCAGTCAGCTCACTTAGATCACAATAAAAATCTGTTTTCCTTTCTGTGCAGTGTCCCGCTGGCATTTTGTTCCACTCATTCCCACAGCAGCACACTCTGGATTCACAGTTGGTCACCAAGCAGGTCACAGCAGGACTGTGCTGTGTAACCAACCATCATCAAGAGACAGCCTAGCTAAATCAAATCCAGTCTGGAGGCTGCTTAAAGCACTCAGTCCACTTCAATCAGAGCTTGTAGGGAAGTTGCTGGTAGGCTAAAAATATCTGTGGCTAGTGGAAAGAACACAGTGGTAACCCAGAAGGGCACAGGTCAAACCTGCTCCACTAACACAGTGACAACTGAGACAGCTGACAGGGACTGATTCCGTTACAGGGCTGAGGCTCCACCAGGTAAAGATACGTGTCCTATGCAGGACAGCAAGCACACAGCAGCTGGTATCTGCATCCACATCCTCACAGGGAACAACAGGCATGGCATATCCATGGCACTGCCAAGCAAGCCACTGGATATAGCAAATTACACTGAAATAACAGCCAGTGCAGCACAGAACTGTTAAGGACTTCCACCAGTACTGGACACCTGCATGACTCCTCATCTCTTCTGTTTGTTTGCTTTCCAGACTTTGGAAGGGGCTTTACAGAAGCCAGGCAACAGCAACACCGAAGTGCCTCAGTGCAGTACTCAGTCTTGGTTCTGAAGGACACAGAAAGCAGCTGATGGTCTTTCACAGCCACCTTGCCCAGGAATGGTACTTTTTTCCTAGGTCTATCCACTCACTTAGGGACCTCGATACCATAGCCTATCACATGACGCAGAAAATCAATTCTCATGGAATGAAAAGATGGCTTTTCCTCATTTTAAACATATGTATGTCTTTACCTCTGAGACGTGGTTTTTTCTAGATAGGACAAAGCCATGTCACCAATAGTCACAGCTGCCCATACATCTTCCTCCTCCAGCTATTTTTTGGTTATCCTAAGTTTTGGTTCCACAAGCTCATAAGCTACTTCCAGAGACTCAGCAACCTCTCAATCTGACAGATTCCAGCACAAACCTGGCAAGCAGCTGTGGCATTCCGGAACTGCTGTTTGCTCAGCTGAGACCCACCACTTCTCACAATGCACTTCTGGGGTTCGAAAGAGCAAACTGCGTAACATTCTCAGGTGAGAATCCCTCTGAAGAGCTGGAGACCACAAGAAATAAATCTTTTCTAACAACAACAGAACAAGAGAGCTTGGTTGTTAGAGATTAAATCCATTTTCGTACAAGCAAAGTGATGAGATGTGTGCTGCTGGGGCTGAGGATAATGCTACAAGCATGTTTTAATCCTGGAGACTCCACGTGACCCAATCTTGCAGTAACAGCCTGAGGTCAGCTGGGAGTTTTCACCACCACATCGTAAGCACTTTGCTCAGCAACACATTCCCCCCCTAAGGCACTAGGCCACTTGGATGATCCCTGTATCCCCCAAAGGCACCAGGCCAGTTCAGAGAATTACAGAATCATTTAGGTTGGAAAAGACCTCCAAGATCACTGAGTCCAACCTATGACCTAACACCACTACATCATCAAATACATCATGGCACCAAGTGCCACATCCAGTTCTCCCTTAAACATCTCCAGGGATGGTGACTCCACCAGCAACCTGTGCAGTTCATTCCAATGTCTAATGACACTTTCTGTGAAGACATTTTTCATAATGTCCAGTCTAAACTTCCCCTGGCACAGTTTGAGACTATGTCCTCTGGTCCTGTCACTAGTGGCCTGGGAGCACAGACTGACCCTCACCTGGTTACAATCTCCTTTACGGATGTTGGAGAGTAATCAGGTCTCCCCTGAGCCTCCTCTTCTCCAGGCTAAACAACTCCAGCTTCCTCAGCTGCTCTTCACAGGACATGTGCTCCAGAACCTTTCCCAGCTTCACTGCCCTTCTCTGGACTTGCTCCAACATCTCAATGACCTTCTTGAAGTGAGGGACCCAGAACTGGACACAGTACTCAAGGTGCAGCCTCATCAGTGCTGAGTACAGGTGGGGAAGAATCACTTCCCTAGTCCTGCTGGCCAAAAAGAGGGCTTCTTGGCCACCTGGGCACACTGCTGGTTCAATGACCCCTGCACACCCAGAGGCACCGGGCTGGTTTGCTGATGGAAATGATTAATGCTTCCATGCCAATAGGACCTGTTCTCAACACTGGGACACCAAAGGCAGCATTTTTCAGTGTCAGACACTAAAGTTTCACTTCTAAATATCAGGAAAGCCTCATGGACTCTTCCAGGGAAGAAGCATCTCTAAATCCTGGTCTTTGCACCTTCTTGAGAGGCAACGGGAGTGTGTGCTGAAGACCTGCATTGGCTATAGGGCTCAGTTTAAAAATAAATTAATCCCTGAGAATTGAGGCACAATATAAAATCTGCTTAAACTTCATCTTTCGAAGTCTATCTTGCCAAGCTGTACTTCCTAAAGAAGCAACAGGGAACATGGCAATTCACACTATTTCACTCTGCTGCTTTGCTTCAGGCAGCATGACAGTCGTGCTGTCCTCTGTGACGCTGCACAGGCTGAATGTGGCACTATCCCTTGTGTATCTGACCTGCAGTCACAAGCAGACGTGCCTAAAGCAACTCTGATACAGCAGCAGAGGACACATGCCTCCAATTTATTTACAGAGCTGATTTATGAAACCTACAACACTTACAACACTTACAACTTACCTACAACACTTACAACTTCCAAGATTCCTTCTTCACTACAGCATTTCCCCATCAGGGGTTAGGGAGGGACACTACTTAGTGTGCTAAACTTCTGCAGATTTAATGCAGTTATATGCTGTACTTATACGCTTATGTGATTTCTGTAAGCCGGATATCCAATAGCAAACTGGGTTTTCTGTGAGGACTACAGGACAAAACATATGCCTGGAAGGGTTAAAAAGAAACAAACCAGGGCTCCCTTGTACATGCAGACCAATCCCTTTTACATCAAGTGACCCAACAAAAATCTACTTTTTGAGCCATCTCAACAGCAAAGGGCAAAAGGAGAACACAATGAAAAGCTCATGATATGTGAAAGATGAGAGCAGAACTGTGGGGTGACAGGGCTCAACCAGGTTTGGGTTGAAGTGAGAGCAGCCAGCTGAGACTAAAAGGAGTACCCTGTACATCTGTTACCCATATTAAATTGTCTCAGGGAACAATGTACATTCCTTCCGTTGCATGGAAGCAAGTCTGGGTTGTCTGTAGTCGCTGTAATAACTCAGTTCCTGAGCAATTCCACTGATCCCAGAGGCAAGCAATCCAAGTCATACCCAGCAAGGGTTCTGTCCTTCCCTTCGTAACAGCTGAACAAGGGCACATGCATACCCTGAGGACTCACCTATCCTCGCCACGTGCTCTGCTTTCTTCACCTCTTGCTCTGCACGGGTCTTGAAACGGTTAGAAGTATATTTGTACATCCTGTGACAAACAAAATTTATTAACCGGCAAACTCAGCAGTAGGGTCAAACCAAGATTTTATCACTGTATCAGAGAACAAGGTAGCTACCAATAGATTCAATAAAGGAGGTTTACATATCAGGAACTGGATATTTTTGGATGACCCTAGACAAAATCTCTTTAAATCAGAGATATTTTAGTAGTAGCTGCAACCATAATACCCTGTCTTTTTCTGCATTAACCAATGAGGGCAAAATATACCCACATTCTTTGAGGAAATCTCAAGATTTAAGAGAAATAATTTCTTCTTCATAAGTGGAAAGGACGAGTGAATACATATAGAAAGCTTCTCAAAATCCTCCCACTACAGCTAAATAACGTTTCCTTTCTCCTGCAAACAGCTGTCCACAGGTGCCTTCTGACAGGTCCACCTCATGCAGGGCTAGCTCAAAGCAGAACAACAATCTGACCAGAGCTTTAAGTTTCAGGATACTTTTGTGTGCTCCACATCTGACTTACAACCTTGTAAATTGTGCTAGAGCTGCAGTGGCTTGTTTCACCTTCCCTATATCTTAACATGCCAAAAGCAGATCCCAATCCACTGGCTGCTGAAGAGTTCAGAGATGGGGATGTGCATGAAAGGCAGAAGCTTCTGCACATGTGTCCCCTCTGAGCAGAGGCACGTAATGTGGGAAGACGACACCAAGGACAAGCAGAGTCTGCAGTAACTCAGATCATCATAAGACACAAAATTTTAGATATCTCAAGAGGAAAATCCTACTCCAAATAACTCTTTATGAAAAATAAACCTTTCCAGCATTTAGTCAAAGCAAAAGCCACTCTAAATATTGTTTTTACAGAGAGGCAGAAATACATAAGGACGTAAGGCTTGACTAACCAACTGACTGGAATCACATTTAGATGCCAGTGAGAGACAGGATTCCCTCCAAATGGCAGATAAACTGTCAGGATTCATGAGAAACCACACTGTACAGATGAAAAGTTTTGTTTAGGTTTGTTTCTGTGAGTAAGCACACATGGATGTTGGTACTGAGGTCAGCAATAGACTCTCCAACAGGAATTCCTTGCTCCTAAATCTAGAAAATTCACACCATAAGCACAGTTCCCTGAAATACATTTTGCTAAATTCATTTTCTCCTATTGGTAAGGATTTCCTCATTGGCAAAAAAGCAGGCAGGTGTTAGCGTTTCCAGAGATCACCCAACTGGGTGAAGTCACTGTGTCAGGAGCTGCAGAGTCAGGATTTTGATGGTGCCACCTTTAACCCACGTAAGGCTGATGAAAACTACCTGGGGCTGAGAGAGGGAGTACACCGAAAGCCAGGCTGTTTTCAACATATTGGCATAACCACGTGACCTCATCCACATCTGCCTGAATTTTATGAGGCTTAAAAAAAAAAAAAGAAAAAAGAGAAGCAAGGTGAAGCTGAATTATCACTCTGTGCCCAACTCAGGGGGCAGGGCAGTATCTGAGAGGACTGTAGGGACGGCACTCCTTAGCAGCAGGGAGCACCACAAGCAACTGTATGGAGGGTGTCCCAGATGATGGCACCATGAGCCATCACCAGCTTCATGATGCTCATTCCGACTGCCTTGGAGTGTCCTCATAAAGGAACACACTTGCATATGGCCTGGCTACTTCTACCTGCACAGCTTACGCAGCTAAACAAGCTTCAACATGTACTGGGAAAGGGATGGAAGTAATCTTTCAGGAGACACAGACCATTCCTGGGGAAGCTGGGACTGTGCTAACACACCTGCAAATGCTGGTGAAGGATCTGCACAAAATAAGCCTGCCCGTGCCACCAGACCTTTACCAGAAAGAGAAGCCTCTTCAACAGAAACATGGCTTACAAAAGGGGCAGATGACAAACAGAAAACAAGTGGCTTGCTTAGGAGACACACTCTTATTACTGAAAAACAGCACTGGGGCTGCAAAACCTTAACTTTCAGTAAAGGCACTTATATACTCTAAATCCATGGTGGATTTCCATTCTTTGTTCACTAACACCAACACTGGAACCTGCAGACAAGCCACTGTACAGGCTTTTCCTTCAGAGATGAAGGCAAACTGACTGTCAGCCCTACTGCAGGAAGGAGCCCCCCCCTTAAGGCAAAGAGCTCTTCAGGACATCCCACATGAGCACACCAGCTACTCAGGCTGTAATGCAGCAGCACCTCTGCTCCCCATTTCATCCCTTTGCTGGACCAGGAAAGTTCAACACTTACCTGGCCAAGGCTACTGGGCCAGAAACAGCCATGCGAAAGAGCTGAGCATAGCTGCTGCATCAGCTGACCACAAAGGAGCACCCTAACAGAGGGACCTTCACCTTCTCACCCCCACAAAAGCAATCCCTGTATGAGTCCAAGAGATTAACCCAATATTAACCTGCAGAGCACTCAAAGCCCAGTAGCTAAATGGGGGTGGCGAGCTTTGGCTCCAGCTCTAAAGGGAAAGCCAGGGCATAAGCAACCCTTTTCAGTAGGTTCAGGGAGGAAAACTTACACAACCCCCACGGCAATGGCTGTAAAAGCAGAGTAACTCTGTTCTCCAAATGGACTCATTTACTAGCTTTCCCTTGGGAAAGAATCACCCAGGGCAGATTGAGCTCTGCTCGGAAAAAAGACTGAGTTTCCACAACTTGCTCAGGGCACACTGTGGACACCTACTCCAAGAGCTGTGCTGGCTCTCAGAACCCACATTGAAGGCTTTGATGGCTTGTCCTGATGGCCACGCAGCTTCTGAAGTCCAAACCTGACATCAGGAAGTCAGCCCAGAAGGGAACACTCTTGGCATTCCCCAGAAAGGCCCAGTTAAGGCCACAATAATTGCCCCAAGTCCAAGAAGATCTACATTGTGCTCTACAGGAACACCTGACAGTCTTTACTGCTCTGCTGCAGGAGTGGGGATTTTAAATGCAAATGTCTTTACAGTGTTGGGAAACTTGTACTGGCCTACCACCATAAGCAGATCTACAGGATGTGGCACAAGTGGATTTGTGAGACACACCTGCCATCAGCACTAATCCTCTGACTGACCACCTGGAAAAGAAGATACTGAGGCAGATGAACATCTGGGGTGACCTGGGACAGGCAATATTGTCACGAGGCTGGTAGCATTACAGCAATGGCATCCTGTCTGTGGATCTCACAAGATGCTCATCTCTGACGAAATAAAAACATATGCCCTCCTCTGCTTTCTCTCCCTAGTACTTTTGCTGGGCTGCAGCACAAGGCTCTCATATGCAGGTAAAATACAGAAATCCAGAAATTTTCTACCCAGCAAATCAGGATTTACAGTAGTAAGTTTCCTGCTATTCGCAGGGAAACAACTGGCCTGGCCAGTACAGGGAGCAGTGGGTGTAACGTTCCTTGACTTTGGTCAGGTTTCTAATACCATCTCACACAGTCTCACATAAGAATTTGAGGAAGTATGAGCTTGACACACAGACCATGCCCTGAGTTAGATACCAGCCAGGCTCTTCAGGCACCATCAGGTGCCTGGGGTTGGTAGACAGCACCCGGTGGGCTGAGAGTGGGCCCATACTACTGAAATACCTGCAAGCCAACACAACTGCAACACACTGCAACTGCGCAACACACTGCAAGCCAAAATGCTATACTAAAACAATCTGCTAATACTCTAGAAAATTACTATTTTACTAAATCAAATCATGCCCAAGGTATTTAGAATGCAGATTGTGTGCTCCAAGGGGCAGAACACTACTGTCTCAAGCAGACTTAAATATATGTTTCCCTTACCCCTCCCATCTTGGTAACCTTTTGCAGTCTCTGTTCAGCCAACTGGCAGCACACCTCAGCTCACTCTCACATTTTCTGTTTAAGGGAATTTAAAAGAAACATGGGGAAAGCTATTTATGAATCTGTATTCAAACCTAGATTAGGTACATATAAAAGCAACTGTTTCAAAGAGCACAGTCTAGTTTTTTTTCAGTAATAATCCCAACACCAACCATATATAGTTCCTTGTCCTGCTCAAAAAAACAAGTTACTCAACAGTTTTGTGTGGATATGGCATTTTGAAAAAGATCTTCATTTCTTTGCTCTGAAAGGGAGCCAAAGTGCACCAATGACTCATGTAATTTTCAAAGGCATTAGATTTTCCACTATGTACCTCTTTTTCCATGATGTCAGCCCCACATGCCATTCTCTTATGGTCTGTTTCTGTGGCTTTAACATGGAATTATGCAGGATACACCTGGAGAGCAAAATGCTGAATCTTTTCTCTAATTCCAAAAAGTCCCACACATCTGCAGATTTCAGGTCCAACACTTACCTTGGCTTGTAGAGGCAGCACGAGAGTCGTTTGGTTTGCACTTTGTGTCCGTTGATGAAGATCCTCATCCTGGGATCGATATAAAGCACAGCAGTATAGGCACGGAAGGAACGGCGCTCCGGCTTGCTACAAGAGAGCCATCTACTTCAGAACATGCCCAAGAGATACACCCTTCAGCAAGATAGCCAGGTGAAAGAAAAGGCCTTTCTATTTTAATTAGCATGCAGCTACATTAAGTGAGGCTTTTCTTGAAAGTTTTTTCTATCTGTGTCTTCTCCAGAGACTCTCTATTGAGCTGTACATTTTAACTACTGCTAAAAAACATTGATACACATTACTGCAACTTAAGAGGGAGTTTGAATACATCTGGTTAATAAACATCAAAGCTATAAACTGGACCATTTAATACTAAGTGTGTGTTCACCTGCCAGAGCTTACTTATCCTTTGGTGAGTCAGCAGGGTGCTGCCAGAGAATCAGCACTGCTCAGCCACAGACATGGTACCACAACATCAGGAGAAAGAAGCAGTGATGCCTTATGAGCAGGCATTAAAGAGGCTGAGAAGCACATGAGATCCCTGGAGGGACCCAAAGAGTTTGCTGCACAGTGTGCTCAATAACGTCACTCTAATACATAGAGACAGAGCTGCTTTATAGGGTCTGAAACTTCCTATTGAAAACACAAGCACTTCAGGGAAGAAGCATGTAAGCTCATCAAAAAGATAAAGCTTGCTAAGTGTGCCCATGGAGCTCTGGGATCAAGTATTTTGCTTATTTCAGCTCAGTTTTCTCCTTTTCAAGCTACAAGTCATCAACTCAGCAAATACTCAGCTCCCTCTGAACAGGGTCTTCTGCTCCTCCAGCTGCCCCCAGAGCACATCCTTCTTCCTCTGCAGGATAGTCCAAGAGTGACCCCTGCTCCCAGACAGATGTGATGATATACCTCACCTGACCCCCTGTACCATCCGCCCATGGAGCTTGACCTACACAGTGTCTCACATTTTGCCACTTAAGCACAGAATGGAACAGCAGTTTGGGAGCAGCACAGACTCACAATGTAAACATCTTTGATGAGTGCAGGAAATTAAACATATAGCTTGGGGCTCCTTGTTTTAAGGTGACTAAAGGGCACTGAGTCTGCTGCTTTGGCTAAGCTGAGACCAGCTAGCAGAGGCAGTCACCCGAAACACAGCCACAATGCCCATGGGCTGACACACACACATGAATCCCAAACTGCTAAAGAACAAACTACAGACCTTCTAAATTCTCCAGTTCACTAAAGAAAGAGAAGCTTTAGAAAATGCCATGCACACAGTATATAGCCAAATACCAAACCAGTTTGATCGGGGCCTGTAACACCAGTCACACTTACGTTCCCTCTGGAGGTGTTTCTGCCATCTGAATGTCTTGTGGGTCAGAAGTCACATCCAGCTCTGGCTCTCCATTATCCATTAGTTTGAGGTTAAAGATGATCACCAAGGTGCCTGAGCAAGTAACAAGACAATCAGGTGAATCCCAGCCAAACTTCAAATACCTCGCCCGTGACCCGCACCATCCACACGTACCTTTTTCACCACGTATCTTACTGAACTGCTCCATCACTTCCCGTTCTGATTTGAAAGGTGAATACTTGTAAATGAGCTCTGTCTCAATAGCAAACTTCTCCATGTTGTCCGTCAAAGGTTCACGGCTCCTTGTGTTCCAGGTGGGCAGGGGAACAATGACCTGCAAATCCGATGTACTGAGAGTAACTCTGGCTCTCCCACTCCAGTCAGGCTCTCCTGTGGGTCATGGCCCAGCAACTTAGCCTTCCTGACAGCCCCCCAAGTCACCATGACAGTCCTTTCCAGCTTTTAAGTGGTTTGCATGTCCGTCAAATGCTCAAAGACCCTCTTTGCCAGCCTATGAGTTGCTTTCCTACAATACCAGCCACAGACTGAACCACTCAAGTCACCTATACAGTACCAGCTACTCACACATTCAATGGTTTTTCCCCCCTCCCCTTGTAACAACTAACACTTAACACTAAAAAACCCACTCAAACTTCCTTCTTTAAAAATGCAAATCTCTGGCTTAATTTCTCTCTTGAACTCAGATATCCCTTCCCTCATATTTATCCTGATCTCACTCTCTATTATTTTTGTAGGATTCTAGCAAGGTTATTGGTGGTTTCTGCCATTTACAGCAAAACCACAGACAGAATTATAAACTGCAGTTCCATATCAAGGACACAAATCCCATCTCAGAATCGAGGTCAAGCCAAAAAAGTGACCAAAGCCGCTGTGGGAACTATCTCACTGTTCCCAAACTGCTTCAGTCGTGGGCTGGCTGACAGCATGCACTGCCCCTCCCCAGCTTCTTCCCTTCACTCACTCACTCCCTTCCTCACAACAGAAGATGCTTCCTAAGTTACTATCCCAATGCAAATTTACAACTTTTCATGTTCAGCCTTGCCTGGAGCAACAGAGCTTGAGTTACTCATTAAGATATACAAGTTTTTCATAGGTAAAACCACTGACTTTTTATTAAAAAGAATAGCTGAAAGAAGAGACATGCCTGGAGTTTATGACCTGTGAGCAGCAACTTCAATGATGCCTTTTATTCTCTACAAAAAATCAAGTCAGAGCAATAAATTTAAATAGATCTCCAACTCAAATTTTGTGGAAATAGGAAAATGAAAGACATCTGAACATGTTCTGAACTCAGCATACACACCTTTAAGTGACTGAAACAAGCCCTTCCAACTTGCTATAACTTCCCAGACAGAATTAAAACCAAAAGGAAGAAATTTTTGTTGACTTTGCAGAAGCCCCACAAGCACATCACCAAAAGAAAACCATATGCTGATCCTATCAGAGTAGCAACCAGTCCTGACACAGACCATTCTCCTGTGAGAGCTGGGCAAGTTCAGACAAGGCAGCATTCATTATACTAGTTCATTACAATAAGCTCATGCAAACCTCATCAATGCCTTCTTCCTCGTGGAATGTCCGTGATAAGAGGAGACAAGTCATGGTGTTGTCTTTCTTCGTGAACAGGATAAAATCCTTCCCAATGCGCATGGAACCCCTGCAGACAGAAGTCAGGTTGTGTGTTATACCTGATGTATCACACTGTTCAGAATGCGGACCACTTTACTGAGCTTTCTTCCCATTATGTTCAATTATGAGATGCTAAAACCAGGTTAGGCAAAAGGGCGGAAACAGCAACTACCATTTTTCTCAAAACATCTTGTTCCTTTCAGAAGGCATCTCAATCTGGACATTTACGCAATGTTTCAAAACATTTAACACCAGTCACAATTAAAAGATGCAGAAGTACAGTACGGCATTTCAGACTCCTACTATGTAGAAAGTTTAAATAAAAAGAAAAAAAAATTTAAAAGGCAACTAAGGTGAGATGTGCCAGTAACCTTCAAACCTCTGACCAGAAATGTCAGTGAGAAAACAAGCACAACCCTCATTTCACTGTATCTGGAATGAATAGCAGCAGTCAGAAGACAAAAAATTAATGTCCTAATATCTAACTAAAAAGGCTCACTGACACTTCAGCTAAAGTAGCTTAGCAGTTCATTGCCACAGAAAGGGACAGTCCCACCTCCCTCCTTACTCTCCTAGCCCAAATAGTGTCTTTGCACCTACTCTGTTTTCCTGTTACCAAACTCATCCAAAAAAACCTTAACAGGTAACAATTAATACTGCACTGAAAGAAGTATCAGTCTTATGTCAGCACATTTCTCTTCAGACTGGCTTAAGGCCATACCACAACAACACCACAGCTCACCCTTCACAAGCTGGCACATAGGGCAGCATGTCTAAGCTGTAATACAATACACCTTCTGTTCAAGGTTAAGAAAGGACAGAGATCTATCCTGAAAGTGCAGTCAGGTTCTGAGATCTGTCGTGCACTGCAGCCAAACCAATAGTGCCTGATGATCTCCTAAATCCTGGGGCTTATCCCCCCCAGATTATAGAGTTCCATCAATTTCCCAACAGGATGCATATAATCAAGCCACATGTACCAGCGCAAAGCAGAAGAGTCAGAGTAAGCCATAAAGCCCTCTAACCTTTTCTGAAGACACAGCAAACATCTTCCTCTTTCCTATGAAATCCCCTCCAGCCAGTAAGATTTCCTTCCCACATCTGTTCCTCTGCACTTAATTCCACTCCTTCTCTCATTTCCCCTTCTCTCTGCTTTTGTTTAGTTTAAGAACAAAAAGAAATGGTTTAAATCCATCTGCCTTGTACCAGACAACTTTTCTACTGAGAGGCTGCAACACTATTTTGTTCTGATTTTACTATCTGGCTATCACAGGCAGATTATGGTTTTGTTTCCAGCTCTTTCATTATTTTCCCCCGGCTCTGACCTGTACCCTCTGCCTCATGCAAACATAGTGCCAAAACACTGCCATCAGCTGTGGACAGCCTTCTTGGGCACTGGAGAACCACAGCAGATACTGACAGAGCTCCTGTCTACCAAACCAGGGGATCTTTATTTAGAGTTCATCTGCTTTTGTTTTCAGGGACAAAAGATATACACCTTCAAGCAAAAAGTACATTAACCAACCACCTGGTTTCTGACCTTCCCAACCTCAGGAGGCTGGCTTTTGTTATACCTACGATTTCAAGCCATTTCCATACTGTCCAATTTGAGTGGACTCAGGTGATCGCTTGGCTGATTTACCAAACTGGATAACACTGGCAGCTTCATCTGCAACAAGAGATAAGGAACAAAAAGAGCTTACTTTAATGTATAGACACATATACGCATCTTTGAGATAAAGAAGGAAGATAACTCCTTCACCAAATGGAAATAGCACAGAGAAACTATAGCACGAAGATGCCAAAAGCCCAAGCTGAAGTTCCATCCTGAAGCTGCACCACAGGGCCCTGGGAGGTACTTGCTTGCTCGAGGGCACTGACATTATCAGAAGCTTTGTACGGGTGCCATGATGCTGACAAAAAGAGTTTAAAGTTTCAGCCTAGTCCTGTGTCTCCCATTTGAACTGCATGAAGATGTTCTTTTTTGAAAAAAAAAAAAAAAACACAACATAAAAATGGTCTGTTGTGTTCACCACAGTTATCAACCCTCATAAACCAAAACTTTGGGATGCAGCAGCTATGCTGTACCCCATGTCCCACTGACAACACATACTCAAGAACACTGCCACTACAGCATAAGTCACTACTATAAAAAAGTACTATAAAAAAGAATAAATATTACTACTTTTTCACAGTGCTAAATTGAACACTCTGGTTAATTAAAACACTCCTAAGACACAAGTTAACTTTGGCAGCAGGACAGCTGGGGGAAAAGGCGGCACAAGCAGGTCCCGCAGCAATTAGCGAAGGACTTCATTAGCACAGGACAAAATGAAAGGATATGATGGCTTTACAGCTAAGAGGGTCTGTTAGTTTTAGTTCCAGCCTTTCTATTGTTCAAGGGATAAAGCCTTTTAACATCATCCCTAGGACAGAATGATTCCCTTCCCTTCCCCCAAGAGACAGCAATCATTCCACCAGAGCGTTTACTGGGAGAAATGAAGTGCAGTTCCAGACAGAAGGAACATAAAGTTCCTTAACAGGAAGGCTAACAACAATTACAGCTCTCAAATGTACACACAAGCTGTGAGGGAGTACAGGACATCACTCACCATACCAGGCAGCTTCGGGAAGGCGGAGCCCATGGACAGACTAGACTGCAACACTCGGGAGACTCACTCCAGAGCACCAGCAAGGACAGCCAGTATTGGTCTGACATGACATAACTGAGCTGGTGTCAGAATGCCATTTTCAGTTGAAATGATGTTCAGATTTAAAGCCACAAATACAGAACAACTGTGCAAACCCCTCACTGCCTAAACTGTGGGTGTTTCATAACGGAGCTCTGCAGCTATTCCAACTTCGGACTGGATGAGGCTATCCCTGCCTTCCTTTCAGTCTACTGTAGTATTTTCTAGCCAAACAAAGAAAACATTGGAATATCATGTACGTGAGATCTTGGTAAGGATGCCAGTGATGACAGTATTATTATTATTACTCTAACTACTATTACGGCATTATTTTTAAAGCCTGGTCAGGAAAAGGGATAGGGAATATTCTAAGAACAGAGGCACTGCTGAAACCTTTTTGCTGTACAAACATTTTTCAGTAACTATTTTTAAGAAACCTTCAGGAAGCTAAAAAGGGTAAAGAGTAATTATCCAAAGCATTTCCTTTCTCAGAGAAGGTGACCAGATGGTTTATCACTCAATGCTGGATGTCTGAAACCAACCTATAAAGACTCTTCTTTCAGGGCAGAGAGAGATGAAGGTGATGCTGAGCAGAGGGGACTGTGAGGAAGCATCTCTGTGGTCCAGACCGACAATCTTTGGGAGAGATTTAATCTTTATATCCTCCCAACAATCAACATACAACTTAAGTTTTTTCCAGTTCTTTTGAGTTAAGGCTCTGGAGGGAGTTTCACTTAAGGCTATTTTAGTCACACTGTTTTTGTTTTGTCGTGTCTCAGAGTTACTACATTTTAAAAAGCCAAACTCCATGGCAAGAAAAAGGAGAAGAGGGGGGGAATCTAGGCCAAACAGACAAGAGAAAAAATAAGTTGAAGAAATTAATTTAAGATGGCAGATTTGATCTTCAGAGCCCAAGAAATCAAGGGCAGATATAAAACAATTCTTCATAAGGAACATCAGACACCTAGGATGAAGGAACTGGTGGTTGGAGTTGTCTAGTTCCTGTGTTCCTTAAGTCGGACCTGGCTTCACCCTTTGAGGGAAGTCCTCCCATATCTCAAAGTTCTCCAGCTGACAATACGCTAAAGAAGGTCCCAATCTGAGCAGAGAAAATTATCCTTCCTGCCTTCTCCACAAATTCATCTGCTACACTCAGGTAGAGTACCTGCAGCGGACTCAACAGCATCCTTAAAAGATATCTCAGAGACAAAGTATCTAATTCACTACCAGGGGGAAATCAGCCTAAAGCACAGTTAAGCTTTTTTTGGGACAAGGGAAAAAAGGAGAAGCTTCAAGGTTCTTTGTCACCATAACAAACACAAGACACCAGCCCCATGGGGCAATGGATGAAAACAGCCAGTGACTGACACTGATATATGTTCCTGCAATTCATTTCAAAAATCTGTTAACTGCAGAGGAAATGTCAATGTTCAAGATTAAGGTTTAACCCTAAACAAGGTTAAACAGGTATTTTCCCCTGAGAAATGTGTAGACCACTCCCCTGAAAATGGTCCCCAAAAGTCACTACCCACACACACAAAGGTGTACACACTGTACCAAAATCCCAGTTACACTTAAACAGCGTTCCTCACTGTTGTAAGCCTTGGATAAACACTATTTTTAAAATACAGGATCTCATAAAGTACCACCAAGACACTAGTACTTAACTGCTTCCAGTAAAACAAAAGCTGTTTTGAGCTTCCAAACTTCAAAAATACAGTTTAAAAGAACAAGAATTAATGTACTAACTTCAATCTCTCAAAAAGCAATGGAATGAGTCCTCTTAAAAAAGTATTACAAGTCAGATAAGACAGGTGACTTGGGTATGTCAGCAGAGATTTACCAAGGCAAGTCACACATGATGACTGCTCTGGTCACCTTCTGCAAGTCAGCACTTTCTGTCCATGTGGAGAGAGCAGTGTGTGCTGTCTGGCTGGACTTCAGCCAAGTGTTGGACATAGATTCCCACAGCCTGTTCCTGGACAAACTGGGGAGACATAGACCAGTCAGGTAGTATGCAAGACAAGAAGGGAACTGGCTCACAGATTGTGCTCAGAAGTAATCAGCAATGGTTTTCACTCTGCCTGGCAGCCTGTCACATGGAGGCCCCCGGGGATTCGTGCTGTGCCCCATGCTGTTCAACATCTCCATACGGGATCTGGATGATGGAATCAAAGGCACCCTCATCAGCTTTATTGGTGGGGGTGAACTGGACACATAGGGAGAGCTTTTCTAGAGACCTAGATAGGCTGGAAGAGTGGGAAAGCAAGACTTGTCTGAACTTCAAGGGAAGTGCAAGGTCCTGCACCTGGGATGAAATAACCCAAGAGCCTGACACAGACTGGGATCTGCAGGGTGTGAGGAGCTGCCTTGCTGGAAGGGACTGCGGCATCCTCGCGGACAACGAGCAGAGCATGATCCAGCAGCGTCCCATGGCAGCAACACAGGCAAACAGGATCCTGGACTGTATCCACCAGGACATTCCCACAAAGATGGAGATCAACTCACTCAATTCCATGCTTGTCCGGCCCTTCCCGCAATACTGTCCACGTCTGTCTCCTCAGTTCAGGAAAGACACAGACAAACTGGACAAAGTGTGAAAGAGAAGATGATCAGAGGGACTTATGAGGAAAGCTAGGTCTCCTTCCTGGAGAAGAGAGGGCCCAGGGGAAATCTCATCATAGTATTCCAGTACTTGAATGGTAGCTACAAAGAGGATAGAGGCTCTCTCTTCCCTAGGAGCCATATGGGAAAAACAAAGGGCAACAGGTAGTAGTTGTACTGGGAGAGGTTTCTCCTTAATATAAGCAGGAAATTTTTTAGAGGTCAATCAATCAATCAAGCCCTGGGACAACCTCCCCAGTGATGTGGTGGAGTCCCCATCAATGGATGGACAAGGTGTTAAATCATCTCCTCCCTTTCCTGTGAAAGGGAGTAGATGATCTTTGGGGTCCTTTCCCACCTGAGCTGTTCTATTATTATAAAATGCAAGTAAAAGGTTTTTCTTCAGTTGCTTAAGAACAGATCACTTCCTAAATTAGTTGTTATGCTTTTTCAACTTACAAGTTGATTCACTGAATCATTCAACTTCCATTTTGATTCATTAAATTCATGCAGCACCTTCAGAGCCAGGCAGTAGGTAAAATTCTCAAGCCCAAATACCTACTGAGTAGTGATTCCACCAACAATTTGGGAAATGCTGACTTCAGATGGGCTGTATTAGAACTATTGTTTGGTTTTCTAATGGAGTCCTATCTAGTCCCTTAAGAAAAAGCCAAACTTGTGGGCTAGTACTACTATCCCGTGGCAGGGGCAGGAGGCATTTACACTGGATATTAGGAAAAGACCAGAGGGTGGTCAGGCACTGAACAGGCTCCCCAGGGCAGTGGTCACAGCACCAAGACTCAAAGAACTCAAGGAGCATTGGGACAACACTCTCAGGCACATGGTGGGATTTTGGGGTTGTCCTGTGCAAGGCCAAGAGCTGGACTAAATAATACTTGTGGGTCCCTTCCAACTTGGAATATTCTAAAATTCTGATAGCTCTCTGTGGAACATGATGGTTCTTTTGAAAAGAGCTGTCCTGTGGCACCACTGAATCTTCAGACCTTTTGATAACTCATGACTCTACAGTATGAGATGTTTGCAGATTGAGTACAAATGTATTTTGAACTTCAGACCACACAACCCAGAGTGCAGCGAGTACTCAGTGCAACTTGAATCACTTGACAAACACTCCTTGTTTTTGGAAATGAGGAGCTGTCATTTGGCTTGCTAATCAGGAGCCATCAGATAGAGCACTCAAATCCAGCCGACTGCCTCGTTATACCCTTCTATTTTCAGAGCTTGCCAGACAAATCTAGAAGTGTCCAACACAGAACAAGATCAATGACAATAGCAACAGGACAGAGTAACACACAGAACATGTTAATAGAACAGTTCACTTGAGCCTTTGTCTCCTCCCTCCACGCAGAAGTGCTCAGAGGCACCTGGGCTTATTCACTCATCACCCTAGACAGTGCCTCATCAAGCCTTCCAAGCTGCCCCTTCCGTGTACTTGAGAAGATCCCATGGGCTCCAACACACTATGGCAAGTCACAGAGTTATTCTTTTTAACATGTCAGCTTTATCTACAATAAAATTAATTCTTAATTAAACCTATCATGCACAAAAATAAAACATTCCCAAGCTCTATGATTTCTGTTGAAGCAAGGTCTATATGAAGGGAGAAAACTCCAATAAACAGTTTCCTACTGACATCTCCTAAAGTCAGATAGATCATCAGGATGCCTTTAAAACTGGAAGACCTGCATTATGAGAAACTAAAGCTGAGATCACTACAGCCAGAGATGGACCCAAAGAGAGCCCCATGCAGGGAGCTTAGATAAAAGACTCTCCCTAGCTGCTTCTGTTCATGCTGATAGACTGTCCATGCTGTCCATGCAGCACACAGAGCTTCTACCTAGCTGCACTTGTTGAAGTGACTTTCAAATGCTCATCAAGCCTTACTGTGAATGCACAGTGCTGAAGCCATGAAGATATGACGGTCAGAGTTAGACTATTAATCAAACAAAATATCTGAGATTACAGAAAATTAAGAAGGGCCTTCTTGAAAGCGCTAAACAACACTGCATACTGATTTTACATTCTGAAAAGTGATGTCCTGGAAAGGGGCAAGGGTAACTTCACAGCCTAGGTAAACAAAATAGTATCTAAAACCCCCAAAATTGGTATTTTTTTCAGACACAGAATGAACCAGAATTTGATGCAAGCATTAAGCTAGTCAAAGGACATGAATTACACGGTATTGGCTGTATATGATGCATAGTGCTGTGAAATACTACTACAACCCAGAGTAACTGCCAATCTCCTTTACTATCTCACACTAACAGTAAGCATAAAATCCTTCAACATTTGCCTGAAATATCAGTCACAGGAAGCAACTTAGTACATAGCCAATACTTAAATCCCACTTTCTCACAAAACCAGCAATATGGAAGCAACAACAGCATAAAAGCTGTCATGAAACTCAGCAGCATTAGAACAGACATCTGCCACCTTTCAGAGATAAACATGTAGTCTTCAGGACAGGCAGAAAAGGTTGTATTTCCTCTTCTTGATACAAAGGCTTGCAAGAATGCCACAGTTCAGTCTCAGAGCTTTTTTTATGGATGGGGCTTTATTGCTTCCTTCAGTTCCACTGGTGGCAGAAAAGTACTCTCAGAAGATCTGTTTAGTATCTAATTGTATTCCAAAGAACATAGAGAAGGTACCTAGAGTTCAAACAAATTCCTTCATGGAGGTCGCAAATCTGTGTATCAAAAGCACTAACAAATGGAATGAAATATTTTATATCTGCACTGGTTTGGGCTGGGATAGAATTCAGTCTCTCCATATTAGACTGCGTGGGTGTGGTTTTGAATTTGTGCCAAAAAGAGTATTGTTAAATACAGGAATGCTTTCATTAGTGCTGAGCAGAGCTTACACAGCATCAAAGCCTCTTCTGCTCCTCATACTGCCCCATCAGCAAAGCAGGCTGTGGGGCACAAGGAGTTTGGGGTGCACATGAAGTTCAGAGGCAACAAGGCTGGGATGGCTGATCCCGTCTGACCCAAGGGATTATCCAGACCGTAATCCTAGAACGGTTTGGATTAGAAATTACCTTTAAAGACCATCTTGTTCCAACCCCTCTGTCATAGGCAGGAACACGTTTCACTAGACCAGGTTGCTCCAAGCCTCAGGAAACTTAATGTAATACTCAGCAGATAAAGCTGGGGAAGGAGGAAAGGGAGCATGTTCGGTGTTACGGCATTTGCCTTCCCAAGCGAATGACAGAGCCTTGCTCTCCTGGGGATGGCTGAACACCTGTCTGCTCATGGGAAGCACGGAATGAATTCTTTGGTATGCTCTCCTTGTGTGCACAGCTTTTGCTTTCCCTATTAACATGTCTTTATCTCAACCCATGAGTTTCCTCACTTTTTACCCTTCCAATTCTCTCCACCACCCCACTGGAGGAGGAGCAAGCAGCTGAGTGGGGCTGAGTTACCAGCTGGGGTTAAACTATGATAATACCACAAGAGGAACTTAAAGTACTGAGGGATCAGAACAAAAATGTCAGTTGTTGCTTATTTACTCATCTCTCTTCCCTTCTTCAAAATCTCCCAATTTTGCCCAACTTTTCAGTTCCGTAGAGAGCTCCTCACAGGATGATTTACCAGTCCTCAAGACTAAAAGAAGGTGGTGTGGGTTGACAGCACTCTCATTGATGCTAAAGCAAAGCCAGAGGGCTTTTAGCTCTCCTGCTAGACACAACACAGATTTACATCACTCTTTACAACCACGCAGAAGTACATGTTACATTCTTATCATATTCCTAAGATTTTATATTGACCAGTATTGATCTCAGTCACAATGCCAATGATGAAACAATGGCAAAGTGCTTTCAAAGCTGAGTCTTTAATTTCTGCCAGGACACACCTTCTGATTAGAGCTGAGATACAGTGACCACCTAGCAGTCACTGATGGGGAAAAGGCTTATTCCCATCAAAGCTTGTGCTTGTTCCCCTTCTGGCTACACTATTTTCCCTCTAGCCCCAAGGCCAACTTCAGTACGCTGGAAGACTACAGGCCAGGCTGACTCAACTCTATAATGAGAAAAACACTTTTCATTTGACCAGATTAGTTTTCTGCAGCTAAAGAGATGAATAGTTTTATATACAATATGGTGCAAAAGAGTCAGTGCAGAGCCAGGAACACATATACAGGCATGGAACACACCCTTGTCAACAGAACTAAGATGTTAATTCAACTTAAGCTATAACATGAAACCTCAGTTTGCAAATGCAACTTCCTGTCACTTACTTGAATCCATTCCTGATCCATCATCCAAAAAGCATAGCATGAATCCACCTCGTAGGTCCTCCCGTTGCTCTGCAAGAGAAGCGTTATTCACTGTCCCCACAAGCAAAAGTTCCATAAAATGGGATCGGTGTTAACAACAAAATTAACACAACAAATGGGACTTCTACACCACCAATATGGCTAAGCTGTAAGAGAGAGCACTAGATTTTTGTTACAAAATGACTAAGAACTTCTCCTGCACTTTATACTGTATGTGCTATAGGAGTGTACTGTGACAGTCAATTTCTTAAACATCCAGTACAAACAGTAACTCACTTCACCTGACTTCAAGTGAAGGCTGACCTAAGTGCTTCCCCAAGGTATTTGTAAAGGTACTCCTTTTTGCAAGACAACAGGCACTGGGGCACAGGAGAAATGGTAGAAAAATAGAACTGTTTACATTGGAAAAGACCCTGGAGATCATCAAGCCTAACAATAAACCTAACAAAACTGAGTTCATGAAACCATGTCCCTAAGCAACACATCTACACAACTTCTAAATATGGGCAGATGGCGACTCCACCACTGCCCACAGTACCCACCAATTTTCCCCAGTACCCAATCCACACATCCCCTGGCACAACTTGAGGCTATTTCCTCTTGTTCCTCTCACTTGTTACCTAGAAGAAGAGCCCAAATCTCACCTGGCTTCATCCTCCTGTCAGAGAATTGTAGAGAGCAAAAAGGTCCCCTCTGAACCTCCTTTTCTCCAGGCTGAGGCCTTCCAACTCCCTCAGCTCCTTCTCACCAGACTTGTGCTCCAGACCTTTCCCCAGCTCCCTTGCCCTTCCCTGGACTTGCTCCAGCCCCTCAATATCTTTCTTGTCATAAGGGGTCCAAAACTGACCCCAGGATTGGGGCATAAACACCCTCACTCTTATTCTATCAGGGAAAAAAACACATTTGCAGCCTAAATCCAAGTTAACTACTGATTTAATTGCTGACATGCAAGGAGGCAGCAGCAGTGACTTACCACTATAAATGTCTATTCTCGTGGCATCTGCATCTCTACAAAGCAATAAAAACACAAGTGTTATCCAAATGTCAAAGAGAAATGAAACTAAAATCCAGGCACATGCAATCATTTCCAAAATAACTGGCTGCACAGATCAAAGTCCACAGAGTCCCCACAGGCACCAATTAAAATTAAAAGACACATTGTCCTACTTTTTGCCTACTTGAACCTAAACTCCAGCACAAGACATTGCTGGCACACAATCAGATCTGGTGACAGGGAGTATCACTGGCTTTTTAACAGAAGTCATACTGGGGGCAGGGGATCCAACAAGCACACTCTTCTGAGCTTCCTCCTGTATGAATAAACAACACCTACAGTTTTTCAGTCAAGCTGCCTATCAAAGGTTTAATTGCTCTACAAAAAGCTCCATCCCAATACATTCAAGGTTGTTAGAGGAAACTGTGCCATTACAAGACCGTTAAAGTGAAGCCCTTCACACACTACACCCTCCTCTGTATTTGAAAGCATGGCATGTACAGCACTACTGCCCTCCTCTCAAACCAACCTTGGTTTACTGACCAGAGGAGCACATCTATAATGCTGGAACAAACCCCCACTTAAAAAATGCCAAAGTCACTGTCTCGTTTTTGTACCTCCAGCCCAGCTACCTCCTTACCAGAAGACAACCTCCCTGTAGCCAAAGGGGAACCAAGAGGTCAAGGGGAAACCACCCCAATGACCCTACCTTTCACTACCTTGTAGCAACAGTGAACAAAGCACCAGCCTACACAGAACTGATTCCCTACACAGAGGTTTTCCTTCACAAAAACTCCCCAGTTTCACCTTCTTACATCATGAACTACAATGTGACAAGTCACATTTGAAAGAAAACAATCCCAAAATATTTCTATAATGGCTCTTGAGAGTATTTGTCCAGCTCAAGAGAAAAGCATGCAAGGCTTGGAACACAGCTGTAGCATGGATTCCCCATCCAAATGTGAGACAGGTGGACCAATATCCACAAATTTCAAAGACCAAGTCTCCTCAAGTGTGAAAATTCCTTTATGTTCTTGCTCTATTTTTCAGCATCCCACTTCTGATTTCATTTTCATCCTATTGCCATGTTTGATACCATGAATCAAGGATTACTTAAGTATCACAAGAGTCACAGCTTCAGTAATCTTTATTTTTCCAATTTCTTTACACAAAAAGGCAAAGTGTTTTTTCTTTCCTTAAATCTATCCTGTGTCTTCTACCAATTTTCTTACCAATCTGTGTAGTTCTAGGATTCAATCAAATGTATTTTTCCAGGAATAACTTTTTTAGGGGGTAGAAGCAAGTGAAATAGTCATACTAAATTTCAGCAATATCTTCTATTTTGTGTTTTTTGTAAAGTCTACTAGAAGTGAAAATTGCTCAACTAATAGTCAAGTGAATTAAATCTTAAGCAAAGTTACCTTGGGAAATACATCGTCTCAGGTACATACCTGGCATTATCTACAAGTTCAGCAAGGGCGCCAAACAAGAACTCATGAGTAGTTCTGCAATGAAACACAAAAATCAGCAGGGTTACAGCAACACTTACAAGGAGAGACCTTTGCATAAACAAGAATTTCAACCACATTATAAACAAATCCAATCAAATGTCTACAACACAAGGGTCTGTCTGACAGCAGACTAGGAATGAGTGATTCACTGTCTGCCAGAGGCAGCCAGGCAGCAGCCAGGCTGCCCCAAACTGCAGCTCAATATGGTCTAAAACATATGGCAGGTATAGACACAACTCAGAATACGACGAACCCAATGAACCAGTCCATGACACAGTCAATAATTCATGGAAATCCTTATTCACCACACTGACAGGTTTTCTTACAGCAACTAAACACTGCCTATATGTAAACAAGGAGAGGTGAGGGTTATCACAGAATCACAGAATGGTTCAAGTAGGAAGGGACCTTAAAAAGCTCATCTCATTCCAATCCCCCTGCCATGGGCCTGGACACCTTCCACTATCCCACATTGCTCCAAGCCCCGTCCAACCTGGCCTCAAACACTTTCACATAATGAGTAGCCACAACTGCTCTGGACAACAAGACATGGACAACACTGTGCACAAGGTCAGTCTCCCCCATGTACACAGTCTCATTGTAGAAGTTACTTATGACAGGAAAAAGCTTCAGGATTCTGGCAGATTTCCAATAGCTGCAATTGCTGCTAATCCAGAAGAAAGAGTCTTCTGACATGACTGCACCACACGACCTTCCCAACTCAACACTAAAATCACGAACCCACTTCAGCACAATCTCAAGAGCCAGGTTTAGTTTCCAGCCTCTTATCTGACATCTCTTAGAAGCAGAATGCATTTGGAAGCCATTAGTTATGTGACTCAACATTGAAAGAAGATATGTGGTGAGAAAACCTTAAGGAGCTACTAAAAATAACTGCAAAACATTGTCTGCCACAAAAATGCCGTATCTTCACTTAGTGCCTAAACTGGTGACCTGGCTTCAAAATCTAACAACTATTTCAAACTCAGATAAGTCATATTGACCACAATATTAACAGCAGCTGCAAGGCCTGAAGAAAAAACAGCTAGGATTTGCTGCTCATTTAAGATGTTCGATGAAGAGACCAAGGCATCAGAAACTGGTTGTATCAATGTGTTTGAGTTTGCACGAAACCCTCAACCTGTTCTCACCACTACACAAAAAGGCCAACAAGTGACCAAACAGAAGATACTTATTTTCAGCTCTCTAAGAGCAGACACATAGGTACTTTCCACATATAAAATATCTAGCAGTCCACACTGCTAATAACCACAAAATGAGCTTCTGTATCCATCTTCAGTGTCATGACATTGAACCCATCAACACAGCTCCAGTCAGCGGTAAAACACATCAGCCATCAAAGTTATCACTAGAATTGTGGGAATGGAGATTTGCATGTCTCCAAGCTCTCACTTGCCCATGCACAGACAAGACAGATGGGAATAAAGTTTGGAAGGCTATGTATCCAATCAGAAAGCTTCCACAGAAACATAATCCAGGTGTTCTTTCGTTTGAGTAGGATTTTCTGCTGTCCTGGTTTCAGCAGGGATAGAGTTAATTTACTTCTCAGTAGCTGTTACAGTGTTGTGTTTTGGATTTAGTGTGAGAATAATGTTGATAACATACTAATGTTTTGGTTGGTGCCAAGCCATGAGTACCAGAAGTCAAGGACTCTTCAGTGTCCCAGGCTCTGCTAGTCAGCTGTACAAGCTGGGAGGGAGCACGGCCAGGACAGCTGACCCAAACCAGACAGAGGGATATTCCATACCACAGAATGTCCTGCTCAATGTATAAACTAGGGGGAGCCGGCCAGGAGGAGCCAATCACTGCCGAGGGACAGGTTGGGCACAGGTCAGCAGAGGCTGAGCAATTGTATTGGGCATCACTTGACTTTCTTGGGGTTTATTCCTCTCTCTCTTTTTCCTATTATTACCATATCTTACTTTACTTCAATTTTTGAACTGTTCTTACCACAGCCCATGCATTTTAACCAATTACTAATTCGCCTCCCTGTTCCACTGAGGTGGTGAGAGAGCAGCTGCGTGGTACAATCACAGATTTCAAGCACTCTCGAGTCTATAAGCACCTATTCAGCTCCACAAATCAACACCCCAGTTTATTTAGGAAGTAACCCATAAATAAATGGATACCTCAGCATAAGCAACTACATTTCATGAGCAGCTTTTACTCCACAATTTAAAGAATACTTCAAAGTAAGGAAAGATGCCAATAAAAGACAAATAAGGATTTCCAAAGAAAGATGCTGGAACAAAAGAGCTGGTAACACAGCAGTAAATGGTAAGAGAAGCAAGAGAAAATATCTCCATATAGCCTGATACCATACTGAATTTGAACATCTCCCAAAACTGCAAACTCTCGTGCTGACACAGTGAAACCATGCTACCAGCAAGTGAAATTCACTCCACCTATTTATCACTAACAAAAATGAACACACACTATAAAAATCTTCTGTTCAGTTTATGAATCTCAACACACTTATCAGTATCTAACTAAAGTCACATGAAGTGTTTTGGTCTGATTCAGTCAACTAACCTTTAACAAACCCCATGGTCTTGTCTTACAGTCAAGAGTGCCTGAAACACTTCACATCCAGCATGATTAAATAATGATAATTTCTTTCAACTCCCAAAAAAAGCTTGGGATTACTTTACTTGCAACACAAGTTTAAAAAACATGAGGCAAGCTGTAGGCAAAGCGAAGCCTATCAGAGTTTGCAAGTAACCTGGAAACCCCTGAGCATAAGTTAGATGGGCATCATCAGAGGCAACAGCAACCAGTATCAGAGCACCTGAAATACCACTATTAATGGCCATACAACAGATGAAACACATGGAAGGGAGGGAAGTGTTATCAAAGTCCATAGTCTCAGGAACAACTCATCTTGGCAGACATAGACTGGCTCAGATCTTTCCACAATTTCTAATTTCTATTTGAGCGAGCTCCATGCAGGAGTACAGGCCTGACAGGAAACAAATAGGAGAGTCCAACGCTGCCAATTTATTGAAACATCAGTTATAAAAGGTCAAGTCATACTGCTCTACAATATGACTGGCTTCAAAAATCTCTACAACCAATCATTTGGAATAATGTCCCGAAAGAAGAAAAGCTTGTGAGTGGCTCCTATAGGATCACCCCTGTTTGAACCCAGTTTTAACTCTGGACCTTGTATAGTCAGACAAGTACCTAATTACTAAGGAGAGATACAAGACTTCATTTTTGTTCTAAAGGATGTCACATCTGGGAAAATGGGTTTTTCTGCCATGTGTGTTAGGAACAAGAGCTGTCCTCTTAATACTGCACTCCTTTTCAAGCCAGAACAGAAAACAAGCACAAGAAGTAGAATTTGGAGGGTGGGGAGATGTTTGTGGTCTATTATTACTAGTTTTCCTCAAGTTTACCACTCAGTCATCTTGAAGTCTGTCTATTTGAGTGACCTTCTTCCCCTCCAGCTGTATTCAATGGAACAAGCCTAGTTACAGAAAACCACTCAATGTCCGTCACAAGCTGAAGGCTACCTACTGCTAGAAGACAATTTCAGGTGTTCAGCTTTTAACAAATTCCTTCAAATTTTTATTAAAAATATTCAAAATATACAGACACAAGTTGTTTGGGCTCAGGTGTGTTTTTGGGATCATCCCAGTGAGTGACTTTGCAAGTATCTTAAAGTAGGAGCATTTAATTCTCAAAGAAAACCAATGTGATGGCAAGCAGGTGGCTCTGGGAAGTCTCAAAAGCCATGTATGGGTAATTTTCTCATGCTTATGTACAGTGCTTTTCATGATATGATCCAAAAGAACTTTCACATAGAATCAAAAGGGTTGGAAAAGACCTTTAAAGGTCATCTAGTCAAACACCCCTGCCACAGGCAGAGACACCTTCCACTAGACCAGGTTGCTCCAAGCCCCATCCAACCTGGCCTTTGACACTTCCAGGGATGGGACAGCCACAGCTTCTCTGGGCAACCTGTGCCAGGGCCTCCCCACAATCTCAGGGAAGAACTTCTTCCTTTTACCTAGTCTAAATATACACTCTTCCAGTTTAAAACCATTATTCTCTGTCCTGTTAGTACACGACCTACTAGGGAGTCTGTCTCTACTCAAGTATTCATCAAATAAAGTGCCTTGAAAAGTACAGTGGCATTTTTATTTTTTAAAAATGGCAACTGAAGTGATTCATGTACATACTCTGAAACTCGATATCAGACATGGAAGTATTAAACAGCTATGGAAAAGATCTGCTGCAAGTCCTTAAATTCAGGGACCAGATCAACTGGTTTCCTATAAAGCACTCCAGACTAAGTGTCCTGGGTTAGATGTATGAAAACTTTTCCTACAGATCTTAAAAAAGGAGAAGAAAAAGTCATGGTTTTCTTCTGCACCTAACAGCTAGACAGCTGGTCTTTAACTGCAGTTTAAAGAACTTCTACCTCCTTGACTTCTAGCACTGAACTAGAATTTATCTGAGATGGGATGGTCTTCCTTGGTAAGAGAGAACAGACCAAAAGACCAGTCTCCTCTAAGAAAACTCATAGGCTAGTTTTTGGCTGCTTTGAGGATGGGCATTTTTTTTCCCCTCATTTTTTTTTATTGGAGGAGCAGGAAGGTTATTTGTCATGGGTTGGTTTGGGGTTTTCTTTGTTTTTAACATGACTTCCATCGTTTCCTTTCCCATTCTTAGGGAAGCACCGACTCCCATAACTTCAGAAGGCTCTTTGCTTATGATGGACAAGAAGCCCTGGCTTTGACTTATCCAAGAACTGGCTTCCAGCTCCTCCCAACAATTCCGTCATGCAGGTATCACTGTAGACATGCAGCACACTCTAAGCAGACCAGCAGCATAAGCCCAATGGCAACATGAATAGTTTAAATATACTTGAGCAACACCTCAGTCTTTTCTGCAGCACAGATATTATCTTCTTGCAAACATGGAGTGAGTTCTGGAGTTCTGAAGGCAAACACAAATTGCTGACTGAGCTCTGCCATATGCTCTTCTAATCCATAGAAAAGATTGCCTTCTGCAGCTGGATATCAGAATTTCAGATCAGCAACAGCACTAGAACACGACTCAGCATTGTCCATCTTCAGGCTAGAACATGACTCAGTACTGTCCACCTTCAGGCACCAGATGTTCACTCCACATGCAATTGCTACCAGCTGGGCCAGAGAGCAAAGCCACAGGACATGGACCCAAGGGTGACATGGAGCTGTTATTAGGTTTATTCTCCTGTGCAAAAGCCCATTATTTTTCTGATCCTGAAAAGAAATGGATCATAATGCTCTTGGCATACATGAGATTAGTCTTAGCTGCTCTTGCAAACATGTGTTACCGACAGAATCAGTGAGATCTACTTCGAAATTAAGTCGCCCATGTTTCTGTGCCGTCTTTAGACTGCTGCAAACTGCAGTGGTCCTTCACACTTTGAAAAGAGAAACGAAAATATAAACTTGCACTTCATTTCTTCTTCTTCCGATGGATAACACTAAGAGTCAACTGTTCCACAGAACATCAGCACACAGGCTCAGGCCGGCGAACAACTGATCAAAATAAAGCAATGCCAAGTGTTGTTCCACATTGTTCTTCCAGGGCAGTTCGGGCAGAATAAGTGCTTTTTTTCATCTCCTCTGTACGTGGCAACTACAAGGCTTAGGAGCAGCAGACAGGTCTCAACAGGTGCCTGACCTCACCAAGCACTGCTTGACGGTGGTGCTTGCCATTTTCTAGACACGTACTCAGAAGAAATCCATTTTAAACGAAGACTTTGCTTCTTCTCAGAATGTGTTACTTTGGGGGATTCATTGGTGACATGCAAAAATCTGACTGGAAGAAGACTGTCATATTCCTGTTGAAAACAAACCCGCACAACACATCTGGCTGCACATGCAGCCAGATGCCTCAGTGGGCATGGCAGCGCTCGCACTGCTCCGCAGAGGCACAGCCACGGGAGTCCGGCTGCCCGAGGGGCCCCTTCGTTCCCCCTGGGCCTACCATCCCCACACACCGGCTCTCCGTGACCCGCAGACTCGCCCGCGGTGCAACAGCCACGCCTGAAGGGCCTGAAGACCACGAGGCAGGGGGGCCACTGCCCGGTTGGCCCGCGCGGCTTCGGCCGGGCGCACCACGCTGACCCGTCGCCCCAAGCGGGCCAGGTGTCGCGGGCCCGCCCCGCCGCAGCCGGTACTCACGANCTGCACGTGACGGGATGGTCCGGGAGCGGCCAATGCGGGCTCTGTGCCGCCGCGTGACGGGCGCGCGTGGCCGGGAGGGAGCGGCGGCGGGGGGTGAGTGC
>VWZF01003407.1:34501-59358 GCA_013396755.1 Sclerurus mexicanus | reverse complement strand
GGTGGTGAGTGCTCGGCGCGCGCGGCCGCCCTGGGGTGCCCCGGGTGCTCCCCCTCCCCGAGCCCTCCCCCACCACACCTCGGAACACCCTCAAGGGACTGTTTCCCCCAGGCTCCGCCCTGGCGGCAGCCCAGTGCCTCACCGTCACGGGAGCGGCCGCCGCGGCCTCCCCACGATGCTCGGGCCGGGCCGGGCCACGCCGGAGGCCGCGCGGTGAGGCCGCCCGGCAGCGGGAATCACGCCCGGCCCTGCGTGAACCCGCCGGAACGGGGCGGCCCGACCGCCACGGGGCCCGTGGGGAGTGGGGGTGCAGCAGCTGATGATAACTGCAGGGTGCCGGAGCGGAGCAGGGAAGGCCACTTGGCCCCCAGATGGTGGGAGCGGCTTCGGGATGCAGCTGGATGGAAGGATCCCGCCTCTGAACCCGTCCGGAGGCTCCACGCGGAGCTCGGCGAGTGCCGCTCCTGGGGTTCCTGGTGAAAGCTCTGGGAAGTCACTGAGAAGCGCCTTAACGTGCCCGTACTAAAAAACATTATTATGGACCGTATATAAAGTAATTCTTGCTTCAATCCTGTGCTTTTCTTTCAAATTTGCAACACGAAGGGATTGAGCTCAGGAGCTGCCCTCCCTGTGTCCTGGACACACCTTGCCCCCCCCAACCAGGTGACCTGAAGGCCCAGAATACTTTGCTGAACACCTGAGTTGCCCAGTGGAAAAACACACATAATTCTTCTGAACTGGACACTGAAACAGCATGGCTGTGTCTGCTGTGTCTTGGAAAATAGGAAGCTGAGCCAAAGATCCAAAATCTGAAGGAATTTAGTACAGAAATTGATGTGGCTTATTCCTTCTTTGAAGAATGTATAGCAAGAATGAAACATATAAGGTTGCATATTTAAACATAATAAGCATTATTTGATTATAGGGCATCACAGGGGATAAATGTTTCATAAAAGAAAGAAGCACTTTATGTGGAGATTTCTCAACAATAAAATCTAATCCATTGGGGGGAAAAAGAAAAAAAGAAAGGCTATAGAAGTTGGGATTATTCAACCTGGGGAAGAGAAGGATCCAGGGTGCTATTAGTGCAGCCTTTCACTACCTGCAGGGACTCCAAGGGAGCTGGAGAGGGACTTTGGACAAGCAGGAATGGCTTTAAACTAAAGGAGGGTACCTTAGATTAAATATTAGAAAGACATTCTCCCATGTGAGGGTGGTGATGCCCTGGCACAGGTTGCCCAGAGAAGCTGCGGCTGCCCCATCCCTTAGAGTGTTCAAGGCCACATTGGATGGTGCTTTGAGCAACCTGGGCTAGGGGAAGGTGTCCCTGCCCATGGCAGGGGGTGGAACAAGGTGAGCCTTAAGGTCCCTTCCAGTCCAAACCATCCCATGATCCTGTGGTACCTGAGTTAGGTGGTGAAAAGTTAAATCTGTTGATTGGTGAATGGCTAAAACCTGATTTTCGTATTTGAGTTTTTTGCCCCCCATCTCCAGCAGTGTGTGAACCTGAGCTGACAAATCTGCAGCTTTGGACTCAGAACTTCACTTCCCAGTGCAGCATTTAATTCTGCTCATCCTCAGTTCAGCCTGTTCACATCTAAAGATTCCTTCAGGCCAGCGAGTTGTGTCCTTCCAGCTGATAGGAATTTTTCTGTGTGTCCTTGTGTAAGCATCAAAAAAATCAACCTGTAGTGACTCTTTTAGGCCTTATCTCTGTAAAGCTGTGCACAGCAGAACATCAAAGCTGCATGAAAGAATTAGGAAAATTATTGTGAAAAACTCTGCTTAGCTGTCTTTAGGTTTATAACAATAATCAACATGAGTCTTTTAAAGATTGTAGCATCATCTGTTGTGCTCAGCTTTTATTTTGTCACATTGCAGTCAATATAAGCAGCAAATGTTCAAAAACAATATCAATCCCATCAGTGTAAGGGCAAAGTAGCTACCCAGATACGTGTTCCCAAGGGACATGAACCTGAACTTCCTACATCTCATCAGCTTTGTCCTCTTAGGGACTCCAAGCACCTCTGTTCCTAGAAGGAGCTTTGTCTCATCATCTTACCTTCAGGGAGGAATTAGCGTTCCTTTCGTGACATTGTAGAAGTTGACAACATCATCCTAGTACTGCAGTGCTGTGGAACAGAGCAGTTGGACACCTTGTTGCTCCTTGGGATTTGACCTGTTCCAAGGGTGGGCTGGCTGGATGCCGGTCTTTTTCATCTGTCCCTTGGGAGAAGACCAGTACTTGGCAGTTCCATTTCATTTGGCCCATACCAGGCAGGAAATTGCTCATTTCTATCCCGCCCATTTGGTGGTGGTAAATTCCATGTCGTTTTTGTTTTCTTTGACAGAAGTGAAATGAAAATCCCTACAAAATACAAATATCCCTACAAAATCTCTTATAATAATGGGCAAAACAAGTCTGGCTGCTCGGGTGTCATGAGCAGCACCCCCTCACCCTTGAAGGCTCTCAGTGCAGTAGAAAGCAGTTTCCTCTGGTGCAAGTAACTTTCCTGATAAATGACCTGTGGGTTGGTGGTTTGTCCAGCCTGTATGCATGGAGCTTAGGGCAAACTGTACTGCTCTTCTTTAAGGGTGAGTTTCTTACTCTGAAATAATCCACAAATCACCTTGTAAAACTAGTCTTGATTCCACACTGGTCAAAGTATGTGTTTCTAGGCTGTGGTGTGAGAGTTCCTGTGCAGTCCCATGTGGCGTTTGCTAGGTCCTTGCCCTGGCATAATGTTCTGCTAAGCCTCTTTTCACTACGTCCAGGCCACAGTCTGAGATCGTTGAATAGTTTATTTATGTGGCCATTGTTCTGCAAGTTGAAAGTAACTGCTTCTACACCTGTGTGGGCCTTGAGTCAACAATTATTCTTTGTCTCCCCTGTTTTTCAAGGAACTAGATTTCCAAGCCAGTATTTAATGCATGAGTCACCATAGTGGCAAGTACTAGATTCTGCAGCAGACAAGTGCCATGAGTGCAGCAAAGTATCTTTTCCACACTCCCATAAAGTCTCTTGAGTTAACTGTTTGTGGCTTTATTCTGTGTTTATGCATACCTTTGCGTTGTAGAAATGAAGTTTTCACTGTCAGAGTGAAATAATCTGCAGGCAGTGAAAAATAAATCTGAGGGATCACTAGTAATCCTCAGGGACTTACTGGTCCTTCTTTTATCCTTTGTTTTTCTGAAATGAAAAAATGGCATTGCCTTTGGGTGCAAGGTCCTCTGTATATGTCATGACAGAACCTGCTGAAGTTCTAGGTTGCTGCTGTTCTACTAAGCATTCACGTTGGTACTTCTCTTAAGTTTAGGTGCGGCTACAAGCCTCAGTAACCAAAGTGACATGGATCTCTTTTCCATTGCCCTGAGTTTACGGAACGGACTTCAAAGCATCTTCCTTGAATGGGCTGTAAAATCATCATGTTGTTTCACACTTTTTCATTCGTTCCTTCATATTGTGCTACACGCTGGCTCTGCTGCGTAATGAGTCCTGATTATCTACCTGTGCAGAATGGGAACTTCTGGCATGAAATCCTGCTGCCTCTAAACAGTGTGAGTGTTCTTTAAACAGAGTGTCCTGGTCTCAACTCCCAGAGAAGAGCCTGCATTTTTCATCAAAGCATTCTGCCTTTTCTTGGGCATGAGTTGCATCTCCGTGTCAACTGAATCCAATGCAGGACCACAAACCCTGAAGTCAAGAATTTTGGAAGGAAGTATTTTTCTTCTGGCTTCTTCTAGTAAGAAGTTATTTCCTGTGTGACCTGGGGCAGCCCTTTTTTCTTGTGTTCCTAGCCGTGTCTGCCCAGCCTTTCCATCATTCACGTCAAGTTGCAGAACAGTTTGCTAAGTGTAATGGAGTCATGAAGTGAGACGTCTCTTCATGGAAGTGTCTTTTTCTCCTATATTGGGAGATCTAAATCATGCCATTCTTCTTTCGAACAGTAATTTAATGAGCAGTTGGTGTGTCAGTCCTTACAAGACATGCAGACCATGATGTTCAAAGTCAAGAGACATGGGAGGTACTGGCATAACAGTTCAGAGGCCTTTCCTGTAAGGCCCTTCTGTCGGAAAGGATTTAAATTCACTATTTCATTCTAGGTACCATTCTCAGTGAGACACTGGATGTCAGAAATTACTTTGTAAATGAGTTTGCAGAAGAATGGGAAGGGTAAGAGGAGGTGAGAGCAGGGAAACAGTGAGAACCAGGAAATTGTTAGTGGATGGTGAAAAGGGAGACTCCTCCACTGCCAGTTGGGCTCCTACTGTCCTGAGTCCAGGTTTGATTAATGAATTAACAATATGAAAAAAATGTCACAGACATTATAGCATTAAGTCACCGCCTGAGGCCTACTGCAGAAAACACTCTGTGCCTTTTCAAGAATGACAAGCAGAAGAACTTGCAAGAAGATGGCAGAAAAGGAGCGGTGGTGGCATCTTACAAGAATTTAGCTGACAAACTTGATAGAGTTATGGTTGGCATGAACTCATTGTTTTGTCAGAGATTGACAGTTTGGCCTAGGTTGGATGGTTTTCCACGGGGATGCTGAAAAAGACACAAGCCTGGAGGCTTCCTGCTCTAAACTGTGACTGCATGACATTTTTAGTGGCTTCGACTAACATGAGAAGGTGTGCAGGCTTCTTAACAAGGTGACTAACTAGTATAATTAGTTCTTTTCATGAATAAATTTTTTCCCTGTCTCATTATTTGAATTGTGCGGACTTGCAGAACAATGGCCACATAAATAAAATCTGGGGGTTTGGTCCAGTTCAGACTGTCTGTTTAACCCAGCCTAATGGCTGTTCAAGTCAATTTCAGTTTGGCAACTTGCAAGCAACCAAAAACATGACCTTGTAGTGAAAGCTTAAGGAAACCTCTTGGGTGCCTCATGGAAGCAGCATCCAAGTAGATTGATCTGTGATACAAATGAAAAGGCGAACAGCTGTTTCACCACATCTGGCCCAGAGCACACTTGAGGGTGGTGGGGTGGAAGCAAGACTCTGCAGGCCTTTCCCATCAAAACATCAACAGTGGTGACACACAATAGATAACTGCTCCTCCATCATGTGCTGGGAATGCCACCTTTTGTCAAATGTCTTTTGTCACCTCTGAAGACATTCACCTCGTCTAGCTTTAGCTCTAGAGAGGTACAAGGTGCACCAGAACCCTGGACTGCACTTCTGCCTTACAGGAAGCTGACAGTGCGAAGGCCTGACTGCCTTGGTGGAAGAGAATGAGGGGAACTTCACAGATGCATAACATCGTCCCTGGCATGTGGTGGTTTGCAGGAAGCTGATCAGTGTGGCAGTGAAGAGGTGGTGTGAGGAGCAAAAGTACCATAGTAAAAAGCTGTCAGCACTCTATCAGTACACAGCTCCAGAGACTGTCCCTAGCCTGAGCTGACACTGTCAGGAAGCCTAGAGGTTCTTGGAAGGCCAAAGAAAATGAATATGTGGGGCAGTGGCATTTTCTTTGGCAACTTCACCCTCAAGTTATTTCTTCTCGTCACTCAGATCTTTCATCCAAATATGGTTATTTTCATTAAAAGAAACAAACTCAGGAAAGGATTATCAGCGCAGTTGGATCCTCTTGTGATAGTTTGACCAGGCCTCATCAATCCTTTAACCCTATCAGTCTCCAGTTTGGAGCATGTGTGGAGATGTCACTATGCTTGTTCAATACATCCTGAGCTCCCCTTCTTTGTCCTGCACTGGTGATCTGCATAATACATGTTCTTTTCTCACATGAACATAAATATTTTAAAAATACAAAGCGCTTTGTTCTGTAAAAGTGGCTTTGCCTGTGTGCTTCTTCCAAACTATGTCTTTATGCCCTCCCCACCTAACCTGACTTAAGTAAGAGCAAAGTATCCATAGGCTCATAAGGAATGCAGTGATGGCATGTTTCCTACAGGCATGTGGGATAGTGGATATGTGAAAGCCAGTGAAGGGAAACTCCACCCTGTGCTGAAAGTCAGTTTTGATGTTGCAGCAGCTGTGGCAGTGGCTGAAATACTAAAAAAATACTAGCATTAGTAACAGTAGCGCAAAATTACAGTCAGGTGGCCTAGGGCTGAGGTTAAGTGGAGGGGTGACTGCCAGCCCAAGGAGGGGTCAGGTGGGACTGAGCAAACAATAGACAAAGAAATAGACAAAATGGTGAGAGGTAGTGTTGGCAGTGTTGACTGGAATCACTCATCAAGGCTGTAATCACTGAACAAGGATACAAAATCAGCAAAACTTGAGCCTGAGAGGGAAAGAACTCGGTAGGTTGTTCATATGGCAGGGGGAAATGGGGACAAAATAGAGGGCAAAGCATGTGGTTGGGGCTGTTCAGGGCCAGGGTGGGCGTCAGCTCAGGTGCAGTCAGGAGCAGGGCACAAAATCTGTGGCCATATGAGTGGGCTTCCTTGCTTCTGCAGCCATGGTGGTGGGATGTGGCCCCTAGTGCCACTGAACAAGTCAATAGACGTGATAGCAGTGAGTGTGGCTTAAATTAGCGTCTCAGTTCATCAGAATCTCAGAAAAGGCCTTCTAAGGGATCTCATTTGTGTCCACATGCCTCTGCAGTCCTCCACACAGAAGGACTGACGGAGGAATGTCACAAAGTGCCCTCTCCCTCCTCCCAGGAAGAGCTGACCACAGGCCCTTCCCCAAGGTGCTGCTGCCAGGGTGTTTGAAGTCAAGGCAGCACATCTCCCACTCCAACATGCCCAGGCATTTGGTTCAAACTGGGAGGTGATGCTTGCTAGGACCAGGAGGTGACCCTGCTGTATTTCCAGGTGATACAAGCCAACAGACCTGTCAGTGGACCTCAGTGCTGCCAGAAGTCTTCCCAGCTCCAAACCCTACACAGGGAAGCTGCCTGAAAAATGAGGGAACACTTCTTCTTCAGGGATAACTCAGGGCCTTGGTATATAGTGTTCTCAAATCTCTATTTCAGTGTTCTTATAAATGTCTTATTTGAAGAAAAATATTGTAATTGGCCAGTATTCCAGAGAATCTAAATATTTTGCTTTAAGACAGTACTTCCTTCCCCCACCTCACAGAGATCTAATTCTTTGCTGGCTATGTGGTTCAGGCTCTAGCCGTGACAAGGGCTTGCCTGCACTCTGCCCTCTGTTTACATGTAACTAAGGCCTTAATCCAACTACTGATATAGATATGGTGAGAAAAGACAATCTATCCTTGGTTAATCATGGAAAAAGCTTTTCATCTGACAGTTACCCACTGAGAATGAGGAATATGGAAGAACACACATGGGAAGAGAATGGGACAATTTGGCGGAAGAAGCCAAGCCTCCCTGCCCCCATGCATCAGCTGCGCAGAGACAGGACCATTTGCCAGGAAGGGGGAGACCTTGCAACAGAGGCCATGCAATCTCAGAGCTCGTGGGGACCCCAGAGTAGACAGTGTGGTGGGGAGCAGGCAGTGTGGGCTGTGTGCCACCTCTGGGGCTTCTCCCTGAGGCTCTCTGAAGTCTCTGCCCGTGGGGCAGCTTGCCTTCTCTCTGAATGCCAAAGATGTCTCCAGTTTCATGGTGCTGAAAGGGTTTCAGGCCCACCACGTGGTCCCTGCTGTGGAGAAATGTCCCGCCCTGCACTCTGGACTCAGCAGTATTTACAGATGTCTGTTGGGTTCACAGTCTGGAGATCCAGCAGGCAGACAGCAGTGCGAGCCCCTGCTGAGGGCTGAATCTTGTCAGGACTGCCATCATAGCACACAAGGGGCTGACCCTACTCTCCCACTCTCCCAAGTCTGTGGCAGAACTGGGGTCAGGCTCCTGGGTTTTGACTGTTGGAACAAACAGACACCAGCTCCCAGGTATGCAGACAGGTGAAGCACAACTTGCTTGTTGGATGCTGATAACTGATAGGAGGTGGATCTCTCTTGAGCAAACACTTCCCTGAAACAAGGAGAAAAATGCAGGGACTGGAGGTCATAGGATTCAGGGGTAGGAGCAACAGCATGCAGCGTGTTGGTGCAAGCTCTGCCCAGGTAAGTATGTTCAGCTCAGAGCCACCACAGCCTGATGTGGAGCTGTAGCTGATGAGTTTTGGACCAGCTGAGGTCCATGCTGCCTCTGAGCCACCAGGCTAGGCATGGGATGTGGTTATTACGGGAACCCGGAGCAATGGTGCCCATTGCATGTGTTAGCTGGGGGGACTAGCTGCCTGCTTTTTTTTTGCTTCCAGCAGGACCCAAACTATAGTTTGGCCATTATAGAAGTGCGTTCTGTGGTGTTTCCTCAGTAATCAGCCTGGCAGTACCTGCTCTGTTTTCATGAGGTGGGTTGGGAAGTCCTCAGCAGGAGCATCTTAAGAGTTATGAGGAGTTTTTGTAACATCACCTGGAGACTGATGCATTTTATAGTCTCGGTGGATGTTGCTGGTGTGCTTCATCATTCTGCTGGTTCACTTTACTGTGTGTACCTGGGGCCAGGAAACAGCAGGTAATGGGAGCAGAGAAGGAATATTGTAACAGCAACATGCTGATTTGCAGGCTGGCAAAGGTATGTGGGTGTGTAAGAACAAAATATAAATGCTGCGAGGGAATCGGGAGGTTTTACTTTGTCACAGCTGTTTGTTGTGTCCTGCGTCACAGCTGCTGGAGTGGGGACAGAATGGGGCATGGTTTGGATGGCAGGTAGAGCAACTTCTCAAGAGATCAGACACAGCACGAGGGGTCTCCAAATGTGGGCATGACTTGCAAGAAATGTCAGAGTTTTTGTGAAAGGTTAGTGTAAGATTTATGTGTATGGTATCATACCACTGAGGAGGGAGAAGTATCATGGAAGGCAGTAGCTGGATCGGGGTGCAGCTGTCAGCTGAAACGGGGTCACAAAGAGCAAAGTGCTGGTTTGTGACCTCCACACATGCTGGAGCTACAGGTGACCTCAGTTCAGTTACTGAAGTTGGGACTTATGAGAATGACTTCCAGAAAAGGGAAAAGTAGGAAAGTACATTACAGAGAGCCAGTAGAGCAACATGGAATGCTTGTGGGAGCATTTGCTGCAGGATAAGGACCTGTTCATACTGGCTTTGCAGTGGATAAATTAATCTTCCATCTTCAAGGTGAATTGGAGACCACATATGAAATACTGAATGGAGTGCTAGCAATCTCATTGTGTGTGGACAGGACATTTTAATGGAACAGCTCAGGCTGCCTGCAGTATACTAGGCATAGCAGCAAGGGTTAGGAGTCCAGTATAACATTTGGCAGAGTCACAGCTGGGCAGGGAAGACTCCTGACCACACAGCTGTTCGGTTCTTTCTTACATAAGCCGTCTAGAAAAGAAGACAAGAAGCAAAGCCAACCCTGGCATGAAACTATCGCTCCAGTCTACAGCTTTCATATCTGAGTTTGTGCAAAGCAAGGAGGGAATAGAAGAAGAACCTTCTCATGGTGAGCCTGTGAGACTTGGGTAGTGCAAGAAGATATATCATGAAGCTGTGGGCAAGGGGAAGGCTGGTCCTGGGGAGGAGCAGCCCTGAAGAACACACTCAGGAATATTTCACCAAATTTTCTTATTTCCTTACGACTTGTCCCAGTGGAGAATCAAGGGAATATAAGGAGAAAATATGTTCAAAAAAGAGTCTGGTCTTGAAATAGTTCACATGGTGAATGAGACAGAAGGACACCTGCCTGGGACAAGTGCAGAGGCAACCAGAGCTGTCACCAGAGAGCAGCAGATCAAGGTTCATCCTCTTGATCTGTAAAGACGTGATAGTCCTGGAGCGTGGGTCAGCCATCACTTAACGCAGGCTGTGGGAAGCCTGGAGGTGTGACACACAGCCAGGCCTTGCACCAGGTGGCAGGACTCAACTCACTTGGGGAGCACACCCAACCAACCGCTCTTTGTGAGGACATGAAGTGGCTTATTGGCAAGTGCCAGGTCTGGTCTTCTACAGGTGCTCCATAACATTACATCTTACAGGCTTATTGGCGCCATGTGGCACTGGTGGCTGTGATGCTGTTGCCATGCTGGCTGTGATGGTGTTTCCATGCTGCCAGGAACCCATGAGAGAGCAACCTCTAAGTGATGAGGCAGGTTTGTCCCCAGCTCTCCAGTCCTGGAGGAGAAGCTATTCCCCCTGTTCTCCTAGGCAGGGCTGCCTGCAGTCAGCCTGCAAGAGTGTGCTGTACTGGACCTTGTACTTGGGTCTGTGTCTCCCTCCGTGCAGGCAGTGTTGCAGCTCCAGGATGAGTGATCCGTTTGCCTTGGTACAAGGCTGCAGAGAGGACCTATGCAGCCCAGGGGGTTTGGTCGCCTCTGCCCGGGACTGTTCAGCCTTGCTTGTGGCACAGCAGTGCCACTTTGGTCTTTTTAATTTCAGTGACCCAAAAGACCTTCCCCAAACCCAACCCTGCAAGAAGAGTCATCCTGCTTTTGCCACACAGCTTTTGAATGAAGCCATTTTTAGGGCAGTCTGAAAACCAATTCTTTGGCTGCCCCCCAGCATTCTGGTAGCCAAAACCCCTAACTGAAAGGCAAGGTCCTTGGAGATGCAGATGGCTGCTTTTGTTTTCTGGGAAAGCCCTGGAAGGGTTGGCATGTTTCACAGAACCACAGAATGGTTCAGCTGGAAGGGACCTCAAGCTCATCTCATTCCACCCCTTTGTCCTCTCATTATCTACCCTCTTGAAGTACTGGAAGGCTGCAATGAGGTCTTCCCAGAGCCTTCTCTTCTCCAGTCTGAGAGAGTTTTGGAGAAGTTTGGAGCCTGGGGTTTAGGATTAAGTCATCAGGAATGGCATCTTTCCTGAACTTCTGTTCTTTTTCCAAACCCTTCCTTTCTTGGCCACAGCAGATCTCAACAGTGTGATTTATAGGCTCTAGAGGTGTCTCAAAAAGAGAAAAAATAGTTGTGTTCACTCAATGTGACAAATTGGAAGCGCGGGAAGGGGGCAGTGCTGTCAGTTCACCTCTCAGGAATGTCCTGTCTGTGTGGAAATACTGAAGCAACCTCCCTTGTTGTCACACACAGCCAGGACTTCATGTGAGCTCCCAGAGCTGCCACTGAGCTGGAGCCTCCCTCTGCTCTGAAAGCACCACGATGCTTCTCTCCAGCTCCAGGTGGAGTTTCTGAGCTGGCCAGGAGCTGTGGTCCCCTAGGGCCTGGTTCATAACACTGCTCCAGCTGCAGAGCACAGCAGAGTGAGACCCCTGCGGGTCAGCACGCTTTTTGAGGGGTACAACCCATTGCGGGAAGGAGGAGAGTCAGACAAGGGACATTTGGAGGTCTGGGCAGGCTGGAGGGGAGACTCTGCAGCCCAGCAATGCCAGCTGAGCAGGGGTACAGCTCTGTGGGAAGCTTGGATGCCCCAGAATGCCTCTGCAGGCACTGATGGCAGTGGTTGTGCAGCAGGACAGGGAGCATGTTCTCAGCCTGGGTCCACGTGTTGCCATGGGCAGATCCATCTGGAAATGCCAGCATACAGTGCAGAAAGGAGGTTCCCACTCTTCTTCGCAGGCTGGCAGCCCTGTGGTTACTTGGAGATGCAGACACCAAGGCCCTGACCATTTCCAAGCACTCCAGTCACCCAGGCGCACTGCCAGAGAGCAGGCTGCAGCCTGGAGGGCCATGTCCTGAGCAGATGCTAGCTCCATGGCAGCCTCTGCATCCGGGCTCTCTCTGCTCCTGGTGGACAGAGTGTCCTGCCTGTGGCTACATACTGCAGAGTGCTGTGCAGTGCCTTGTGTTGCTGGGCTCCCACAGTGCTAGGTATTGACTGTGTTTCCCTCTCCGCTCCTTCCTGGCAGCACAGGCAAGGTGGATTCTTGGCCAAGAGGTTCCCAGGGAGGAATGGGCAGTGTCAGAGGCACTGCAGCAGAAGCAGATCCAGGCCCCTGTGGTGGATGTGGTGCCACTGGACAGACCCTGGTAGAGGGGTCCACACCATCACCATTGCTGTCTCCTGTGGCAGGGCAGGCAGTGGCACAGATTGTGCTTGTTTCACAGGATTCTCAGGGAACTCTGCTCAGGAAAGGGGCCAAAGGAGAGCAGAGGGAAATTAATTCACTTATCTGGGGTTTAACTCCTGCCAGCCAAGGCTGTGGCAGGGCAGGATCTCAGTGCTCCAGTGCTGCAGCCCCACAGCAAGAGGTGAGCTGGACTGGAGTGGGGCATGGGCAGAGAGAATGCTGACCCAGCACCTCATGTGTGGATCTACCTTTTGGAGAGGCTCCACCAGGAGTGCAGGTGCATGCCCTGTGCAGGCTGAGCCACCAGCTACTTGCCAGCATAGCTCCTGTGCCAGCATGGCACAGTGCAGTTCAGCCCCTGGCACAGCAAGGAGTGGCCGTATCCTGATCCCTAGTGTGCTCATGCTGTGGCCACTGCCATGCACACCTGCCCCTCAGCCGGGGCACCTGCACCTCAGGCAGCACGAGCAACAGACTAGAGCCTGGAGACAGATGGACCAACCTGGCCATTCTCTTGCTGTATGCAGATAGAGAGGCACAGCAGAGATCCACCCTGTGAGATCCTCACCTGGGGCAAATTGCTTCTAGCTCATAAAGCAACAGCGTATGCTTTCCGAATGCTGGTCCCCAGCCAGGCCAGCCAGGTATAACAACTGGAGGCCTCAATGCTGACAGCAGCACTGCTCCTCCTTGGGCAGTGTGGGACCCTGAAAGTGGGACCTTCCTTGTCACACAGCTCCTTCCTATCTCTGGTGATGCAGCACCCCCAGGGCAGGCAGGAGGCTGCCCAATGCCCTTGTCAACGGTGAGGAATCCATCACACCCGATCCTGCCCTGGCACCAAGAAGGATGTGATTCATGCCTGAGAAATGGGGACATGTGTTTGTGCAAGAGTGCCCTGTCTTTAGCAAGTGGCACTACTTCTGTGCCTCCCACTTCTGGCTGTGCTGTGTCTCCCACTGCTTCACTGACACCTTCCCATGCATCAGCCTGGCCACTCTGCCTTGCCTAGCCTCCATCCACATCCAAGGGCAGCCCTTCACCCATCCCTTGTTCTGCCTCATCTCTGTGGGGTGTACCCATGTGCAGGTCCAGCTGTCTCTCTGAGCGGGGACAACCCTACATCCACCCCAAGTCATGCTGCTCTGGCCTGTCTTCATGTCAGCCTCTGCACTAACCGAGTTGAATAGTGCCCAGGGACCTACTGTCCAGGAGGATCTTGACACATCCTCATATGCAAGACTGCAAACCCCAGGAGGAAGAGGAGGAGGAGGCATGGAGAGACCAACTTCCCCTGCAGCCCCAGGGAGCTAGGAACTACCAAGGTTCTCTGCCATGGATTGCCCTGGGAGGCAGATCTAAGAGCTCCAAAATTTGGCCACCATGATGTCACTGTTGGTAATAGCATGGTGCTCTATGGGAGCTGCTCTGGTGTCAGCACACAGAGGAGTGGTGGCATCAGGCTTCATGTGTGTGGGCCATGGGCAAACAGCACAGTGCAGTGAAGCCAAGAGCTATCCTCCTCTCTTTCCCCTTTCTCCTCTTCCTCCCTGAGCTCATCCAGCTGCTTTTGTCAGCCAAGAGTGGGTGCCTGGGCCAAGCATCTTCCCAGGGTGACAGGTCCCCCCTCCTTGGCTTCCTCTGGGAATGAGGCCAGCCAGGTTCAGCCTACTTGTGACTTTGGTAGCAGTCACAAAGTGTTGGGTGTGGGGACGGTGGGATTGACACAGGTCTGTGGGTGTCAGAAGTTCTCAGGAGAGGAGACATGAGGCTGTGAAACCTCCAGAATGAAGGAAAGGGATCCCAGGATGCTCCTCTGCCCACTGCCACTGCAGCAACCTGTGCAGCCCTGCACTGCCAGTGGGTCTGTGCTGACCAGTTTCAGACATGTGCTTTCACAATAAAATTCCATCACTGGTATTTGACATCACCCAAAGGACTCTTGCCCCACCTCCCCTTGCTGCACTGGTCCCCTGGCCGGGGGAGCCTCGAGGACCTGTGCACCCACCCAGGCCTCTGCTCTCTAGTGCAGGTTCATCCCACCTAGTGAATGATTTGCCCCCCTGTGCTGGCACTGAACACACAATAGCATCCTGTGGTTGCTGCAAGCCAGTGAGATTGCCCCCTCATCTGCCCCATGCCAATGCAGTGGGCAGCCACCCACAGTTCTCCCAGAGCCAGGCTTGGAGACAGAGCCCCTAGTCTTTCTGAGCGTTTTATAAATCTCTTCTTGCTCCACTTCACAGAATAAGGGAGTCTGCCTGGAGTCTGTGCTTGGCTGGCCGCATGTCCACCTTACCCCCAAGAGGGGCCCCAGGGGTGCTGTGTAGGTGCAGCAGGGCTGGGGACACCCTGCTGCACTGGCCCTTGGTGGTAGGTCAGTGAGGATGTGACAGGGTCACTATCTGCAGGAATGGAACCAGGAGTGGTGCAGACCTGTGGGACCAGAGGCAAGGTACGTGCCACTGCAAGTGCTGAGAACTGTCCACCCAAGGCTGCTTTATCCACACAGCTCAACATGCTTCTGCGGCTGGGTGCTCCTTATGGGAAGGCCAGCATCCATATGGCCCAGTGCTGCTGCTGGTGGAGGGGTTGGGAAACAAATCTGATGCGCCTCCACCAGCTCAAGGCTGGCAGTGGGGTCCCCCAACCCTGCAAAAGCAAAAGAGCTGCTGCCACCTGTGTTGCCTGATTGCCAGGAGCTGGCTGCGCACCGATGCCTGCTCCCATGTGACAACAATGCTGCAGGGGATGCAGAGCCCTAAGTGTGCTGGTGCCTGCTCCCCAAGGGGCTGAGTGACAGCAGAGCTGCAGGCAGGGCAGATCCCAGACCCCTGCACAGCAGGGCTGCAGCAGCAGCAGCACAGGGCTCATCCAGCAAGGGAAATGATGTTGCTGCTGAAGCTGGCAGAGAGTGGTGGTGTGTTGTGGGGCACAGTGCTTGGAGCAGTTGGCTTTAGCACAGTTGCTTGGGAACCAGCTGAAATGCTCCAGTGGAGCCCAATGCTGCTCAGGGCTGGAGAGCGGAGTGCTGCCAAGGAGCCAAGGGGAGCAGAGGTTCTGGGATGCCAGTGCAACTGGAGACCCACACTGTCAGAGGTCTGAACCAACAATGCTCACAGTATGGAAACTGCTGGAGTTTCTAGGCATTTCCACCACACCCCATCTTTCTGGCCTTTCCTTCCCTGTGTCAGAATGATGTGGTCCTGCTCCATCTCCCCAGATTACTGGGAACTCCCAGAGAAGCAGTAAACTGAATCCCAGTGACCTGCTTTGAGGGAAGTTCCCTTGATCTCTGCTGATCAGGGAAGGGACCAGCACTTGTCTCCCCTTTCCTAGTTGCTGCAAGCACGTGGCAGCTGTCTGCTTTGCAGAGCCCACAGCACCTCTGTGTGATGGCAGACGCTTAGTCCTCTCTGGTGAATACTTCTGGCCTTTGCCCAGAAACAAGATTGAGCCCCAGCAAGTCTGTCCTCTGCTGAGGAGAGCTGCAGCCCAACTGCAGGTGGGAAGCTTGATATCTCCATGGGATCCTCCCCACTGCCGTATGGGACAAGATGGGAGGACAAGGATACTACAAGCACCTTCTGAGTCAGAGCGAGCACTGGGACCATGTGGGGCAGCAGAGGTGGGAGGCTCTGAGGGTGCCCTGGGCATTAATCCTGTGGGATGTCAGGGAGTGGCTCAAACAGCCCTCCAGAGCATGCCGAAGCACCCCATGCTGTGATCCCCCAGGCGCGGTGGGGAGGGCCCAGGGCGGGAAGTGCTGATGTCTCTCCGTCCCTCATCCCGCAAGCCGGGGGCGCAGCAGCTTCTACGGGCGGGGTGTCTCCGCGCCCGGACTCGAGCCGGTCTGGGCTGGTCGCGGGGACGCTCTGCCGGCAGCGATACACCCGCATTGGGGGTGCCACCACAGGCGGGCCAGGCCCGAGTTCCCCGGCACCAGCGTGGAGACCGGGGCAGGAGAGAGTCCGGAGGCCCAGGGCATGGCACGGCGGCTCCCCTTCCTGCATGGGCCTGGGGACGTTCCGGCCACCAAGACTCCAACTTCGGCGGGGCGGCGCCGACGGCGGCGGGGCGGGGCTGCGGCGCTGCCAGGAGCGCGGGCGGGAACGGAGCCGGACTGAGTCGAGCCGAGCCCAGCCGGGCGGGAAGGAACAGAGTGGGGCTGGGTGGGAGTGCAGTCGAACCGACCGAGGGGTCGCGCCGCCCCGGCCGCACTTCGTTGTCTCGGCCGCCGCCGAGCCCCGGCCGCAGCAGCGGCCCGGCGGGCGGTATGTCCAACGAGAGCCTCCTCGGGATGGACGAGGGAGCGCTGCGGAAGCTGGTGAGTCCCGCGGCAGGAGGGCTGGGGCACGGTGCGCGCTCGCGGCGGCTCCGGGGACGGATCGGTGTGTGCCTGGGGGTGCCTCCGTTCCCTGAGCCGCCCGGGTCGGAGTGGGCTGTCTCAGGCGCGGGCAGAGCGGGACCCGGCGGGACCCGAGTCTACCGCTCGGCCGGGGGATTCCGCTTGGCTCGGTCGTGTTTGGGAGTGGCTGCAGCTCTGAGGGTCCCGAGCGGCAGCACCTGGAGGGGCCCGCTCTGCCCAGGGCCGGGCTCTGAGCCCCAGTGAGCTCCAGTACGAGCCTTTGCACTGCCCCAGTGCCTCTGGCCCCGCCGCTCTGGCCGCGCTTGGCCCTTTGCTCGCACCGCGCACGACCGTACCGCCTGTCCCGGCTCCGTCTCCTCGGCCGGCGCATTCCGGGGAATCGGTCCCTGCTGCCGGCTCAGTTCCTTGCTCCCCGCTCTCCCGGTGCGGGCTCTCTCTCGGCCTGCCCGGGGCTGACGCCCTCTAAGTCGCACCTCCCGGGCTCTGCCCGCGTGGCCGGGCATCCCATCGCCTCCTGCGCGGTGGCTGCTAGAGCACCGACCGGGCACTGCCCCGGGAGCGAGAGCCGGAGCAGGGCCCTGCCAGGACCGGTGGGCTCTAGGGGATGAGGGCCCGCGTGTCCCAAAGGTGGAACTCAGGGTGCCAGGCTGCGATCTGCTCAGCCGGGGTTGTGCCCCAGGAAGCCCCTACGACATGCTGCCCGGCTTTGGGCATGCCCAGGGACACTCGGCTCGAAGCTGGGCTGTGCTGGCTGCCCCGGGGGGTGAGCCGGGGTGGCCCGAGGTAGCGCTGGGGACTGAGCAGAGCAGGAAACTGAGTCAGCCGGGAAGGCCATTTTACGGGAACAGGAAAGAGTCGAGATGCCGGTGGGAAGGGGGGGAGCTGTGCCGTAGTTCGGCAGGGTGGCTGCCCCCCGCCGAGCCTCCTGCCGTGCCGCCCTCAGACAGCTCTGGGTGACGACACGTAGACCTGCCGTGGCTCGTGGGCTAAGGAGCCCACTGCTCTTCGTGGGGTGATGTTGGGGCCGATGGACCACCCCTCCGGAGGTGTGGGGGGGGATGGGTGGTCTGCGTTTCTCCCCATCCTACCAGTGCTCCAGCTCTGGCATGTCCCAGCCGAGGTCTCTGCGCTGAGGTGGAGCCCCAGAAGTGGTGATGGGTGCCAGCTCTCCAGCCAGCTTAGGGAGGTGCGGCAAGCACTGCTTCTCCCGGGGCTTTTTCTTTGACCCACTGAGCCTTTTCCTTCCTAAAGCACCCTGCTTGTAATCCAGGCCTCCCTGTGTTGTGCAGCATGGGCTGGGGAAAGCCTGCTCTGGGCTAATGTGAAGCAGGGAAGGAAATTTTTTTTTTCTGGTTAGGTTTTTGGCTCCACTCAACTGGAAGAGGATTAGGCCATATAAGGGAAAACTGCCTCACCCACCGCTTCCTCCCTGCTTCTTTGCTCTCAGAAGCCCTTCACTCTGCCTTGCATCCTCCTATCTCCCAGCAAGTGATGCCTTGGCAGCAGCATCTGATGCCCCCAGGAATACTGGAAGAGAGAGGCTGGAGGACATGAGCCAGTCCCTGCAGCCCCCTCACCATGTGCTGGCTGAGCTGGGAGCTGCGGGAGAGCCTCTGCCACCCAACTCCTGCCATAGGCATCCACATGGTTCCCTCCTTAGCTGCCCACTTGTACCCCAGACAGGCCAGTTGGGATGAACCTGTGGGGCAACATAAAGGTGACAAAGGACTTGGAGGAGCCTAGGGAGGAAGCTGTGGGAGATGGGATGGATGCTGCTACAGGGTGGCCCTTAGGTGGATGTCTGGAAGCGGGGGGTTGTTTGAGCACTCAGGGCTGTGCTGAGCTTCAGGTTGTGCTCTGCTGGCCTTGGGCTGGGAAATGTTTCCCTCTCCCAGCCCCTCGAAATCTCAGTCTGATTCATCATCATCATGGCTAGGCTTCTTGAAGGAAGATTTGCAAGGGCTCTACCCATGCTCTCAGTCTGATTAATTAGGATGCAAAGCCCCCTGGGGGCAGAGGCAGGGCAGGCTTGAGCTAGGAAAGCCATGAGGTCCCTTTCTTCTTACATTCAGCGGCCTTTAGCAAAGGCTTCAGTGGCCCTGGGGAGCACTGCATCCCTGCTACATCTCTGTCACCCAGTGTCCTTCCTGCTTTCCTCTGCCCAGAGGCAGCCATGCTCCCTGTGGCTCCTTCCAAAGGTGACAGTGAACCTTGGGGCTGCAAGAGGTGCAAAGGTTTCCCCATGGCCGGGCTCCAGCCTCCCAATTGCTGTGTGCTCAGGAGAGCTCTGGAGAGCTGGATGGAGGCAGGGCTAATTGCAGCCCCCCAGGAGGAGCTGTCTGCTGTGCCAGGGCTCTGAGCACCACTGCGTTGGGCACCAGTGGGGAAGCAGGCCACAGGTGCCATGCCAGTGCCCTTTCACAAAGCCACTCTGTGTGCCAAGACTGGTGTTTGCTTGGAACCATTAATTTGCTGACGGCTGGGCAGGGCCTGTGAGGCCCTGGCATGTGCTGATCCCCAAGCTTGCCTGTGCTGGCAAGACTAGGCCTCTTGGTCCCTTCTCAGCCGTTGTCGTTTCTGGCATGCTTTCACTGCCACAGAGCTTCCAAGGCCACTCATTTTCCTCATCCCAGGTAGCTTCCTGCTGACATGGGACAAGGCATTTTCTCCTGCTCTGCTGCCATTTGTCCCATGGGCATGTCCCTTCCAGGACCTGGGTGCAGGTCAGGTCCCAGCTGGAGCGTCCTGGACAGACCCCAGAGCTAACAGATAGGTGTTACACAGCACACACAGGTGCCAGTGTGTTCCCTCCACAAGAGTGCGCAGTGCTGGTGTCCCATTGTCTCCCCTCTTCCCAGCACTCTGGGCTTCTGCAGCTGTTGTGCACAACCCTCTTCCTCTCCTATCCCCACCACCTCCCACACTGCCCTGACCCAGCTGCTGAGGCCAAGCCACTCACTGCCAGCAGCTTATTTAGGGAAGGACCAGGGCATTGGCCACCCAGTGTGCAGTTGAAGACTGTTGCTGTCCTTAAAGCCTTTGAATGGCTACAGGGAGAGTCATCCTTGCCCCAGGGCTCTGCGTCCAGCCCCTTGTTTGGAGCTGGACATGGTTCCGCCACTTCCCAGCCCATCAATGTGGCCCCATGTGCAGGAATCTGACCTTCCCGGCTGGCCAGGGTGGCTGCTATTGCTGTTGGAAAAGCTGGGGAGAGGCCGTGTCTCAGTGCTGTTGTCCTGGCAGTAGTGTCCCCACTACAGCAGCATCCCTGGGATGCTGGCAGGCATCCAGGGCAGACGGGAAATGAGAGGCCCATGTGGGTGGAGGAACTGGTTTCCTCCCCAACAACCGCCTGCCCTGGTAGTGCAGTGGCTCCTGCTCTTCCCCCCTGCTTCCCTGCCCTTGTGCTGGCAGAGGTGACTGCTGCAGATAAGAGCCCAGGGGGCTGTAGGCCCCAGCTCTAACCAGAATGCTGGGAGGGATGGCACTGCCAGTTGGCATAGCGGGGGCTGCTGGGGCAGGAGGGAGGGAGCAGTCCAGTTCCAGGCAGCTCCCCTAGATGTCCTGTGTGTTTTCAGCATTGGTCTGCCCTGGGACTTGGTGGTCCCAGCCCATGGAACCCTCCCAGTTCGGGAAGGATAATGTCCCTGGTTGGGCCTTGAGGCGGACAGGAGTTGGAGTACTACAGTTTTGGCACGTGGCATCTCTGTGCCTGCTGGCTTCACTAGGATGGGAATACCCTTCCTGGTCCCCAAACTCCGAGCACAGAGGGCAAAGGCCAATGGCTTCTGAGGGGCTCTGCTGGAGGGTCTGCATACAGGGGATGGTTTGGGACCCCCAGTGTGGCTCAGCTCAAGTCCAGCTGAGGGACCGACACTGTATTGATGCTGCAGCAGAACCCAGAGAGCCCAGATGGGTGGCCTGTTAGTGGTATGTGGGATGGGAAGGGAGGGGACTGAGGCTCTTGTCCTGCGGCACAGCCATGACTGCTCTCAGCGCTCTGGGACTTGATGCTGACAGCAGCTGCTGTGTGTCATAGGGTTTATTTTTATTGAGCTCCATGGGAAATCACCTCCTGAGTTCCTAGCATTGGGTCAGTCTTGATGTCCCACAGCAGGACACTGGGAGGGTAGTAGGGCCTGGCAGGCCTTTCCCCACAGATCTGGCTGCCTTCTGCCCCTTCAGCATTGGAGTGGGTCTGTGCATAGCCTCCTGGAAGCACTGGGGTTGGTAGCAGGGCTGGACTGTGACCTGATCTGAAAGAGGGGAACCAGTGCTCTCTGCCAGATCCTGGCCTTGGGTGGGCTGAGGAGCACCTGGAGCACCTGTGAGATGTTTGTTGGGGGTATCTGGGGGGTAGTTGTGGCCACAGTTCCCACTTTGATTTAGGAGAGATCCCACTTACCTGTCATCCTCTAGTACTGGATGAGGATGAGGAAGGCTGCATGGGGCCAGGAGGACCCATTGCTGGGGTGCTGGGACCCTCCCAACCAACACCTTCTGGGGGCCATTGGGATGGGAGGAGAATAGGCTCTGCTGTCCTTCAGCTGCTGGAGGGACTGGGGTGAGTGAGAGGGCTTGTTCCAGAGCTGGTGGCACTGGGAGAGGGCAGAGCTGCAGGAATCATTGGGGGCTGCAGGGACCACCAGTAGGTGTTCATTCATGTGCCCATCTCTTTGCCCCTCACATGCCGGAGGTCTCAGTACCACCACAGTAGCCCTCCTCACCATGGCTGGTCCCAGCATCCTGTCCAGGGGAGGAGGGAGGGGCTATGCCTGCTCCCCACAGGGTCTGGCAGCATCGGGCAGTGTGCCTTGGGCATGTGGGCACCACAGATAGACAGCTCCTTTGTCTGGAGCAGGGGCAGCCCATGGCAACATGGCAGGGGGTGGCACCAGTGCTGAGATGGGCTCAGTGGCCAGAGCTGGTGCTGAGCTCTGCCCTGTGCACCCAGCTCGAGGTCACACTGGACCTGGCTGAGCGGCGCCGCATCCGCTCGGCCATCCGTGAGTTGCAGCGGCAGGAGCTGGAGCGGGATGAGGAGGCACTGGCATCCAAGCGCTTCCGCCCAGAGCGTGGCAGCCACAGACAGGATGACAAGGAGAACTGGCCACGGTGAGTCCAGTGGGAACCGGGGTCACCCACTGCCTCTGCCCTGGGGGATGCCACACTGTGTCTGGCAAAAATTTGGGTGAGTGTGAGGGTGGAAGCAGCCTGGCACTGAGCAGCTTGGCACATGTAGGGGCTCATTGACTGGATCGCCCAGCTGCCCACAAGGGGACTTTGCTCCCAAGTGCCCACAGCAGCTCCCAGCTGGGCCACCACTCTTGCCTCGCACAGGTCCGAGCACCTGGAGGAGGAGCAGCAGGCAGCTCTGGCTGCCTTGTCTCAGCAGCTCGAAGCCATCACCACCGTGGAGGAGCTGACAAAACTGGTGAGTGACTGTGCGCTGGGGCAGACCATATGCTAAGATGGACCCTGTTCCAGGGCTGATCACGCTTCTCTCTTGGATCCTTCCCTCTTGCAGCTGCGGGCAGCTGGTGAGTATGAGGAGCGCAAGCTGATCCGAGCTGCCATCCGTAAGCTGCGGGCCAAGGAGATTGAAGGTGAGGCACTATTCCCGTGTTCTGAGGTGGCTACCCTGGAGAGCCTGGGACATGGGCAGCTCCTTCCTGAACAGCACCTTTGCTCCCATCCAGCCGCGACCCTGGCAGGGAATGTGCAGAGCAGCTGGAGGGACGGCAGCGAGCCCTGCACTGTGCCTGGAGATGTGAAAATTATCCAGAGTGACAATGCTGAAACACCAGCCCTTACTGGGAGTGGGGAAAGCCTTGGTGAGGGCAGCACCAAACCCCTGGGCACAGCCAGGAGTGGGGAGAGCAGCCAGCAGGATGATACAGAGCTGCCGGCACTGGCTGGGCTGGAGGAAAGTGTGCACATGGGGACTGCTGAGCATCACCCTGCCCAGGAGCCCGAAGTCTCAGTGGTGAGTGTGTAGGGTCTTATGAGGAACTGGACTGCTGTAGACCTTGCCATTCCCTGGGGTTCCTGTGTGTCTGGAGCACAGCGCCCCAAGCAAGCTGTGCTCACCCGCCTGAGGAAACTGTGGCAGGCATGGGTGGGGTCTCTGGAGACAGGGAGGACATGGCTGGGCTGTCAGCATGACCCCAGCAGTGGTGAGCTGAGGCTGGGGCTTCAGGCCTGGGTGCCCCTGGGCTTCTCCCAAGGATGCAGGCTGGCAGGGTTCTGGGGGCCCATTGGTGTGCCTGGTGCACCCCACCTTGCTCCAGCTCTTGGGAATGAGACTTTTTGGAGGCAACAGCCACTCATCTCTCCTGTGGTAGCTGCTTGCAGCGATCCTCCTGCACGGCTAGAAACACTCCCCTTCCTGTGGTGACTGTTCCTGCCAGCCCTCGAGGGGCCAGCACTCATTCTGGAGCAAAGCTGGGGGCTTTCTGGATGGGGGAAGGATGAGCTGGTGAGCAGGGCTAGAAGGAATGGGTACAAGCAGGGGTTTTCAGTGCAGAGGGGTGACTCTGCAGGGACTGTGTGGTGGTAGGAGATCCCTGCACCCACCCTTGCAGGGTTGTCCTTTGAGGGCAAGGGTGGGGAGGGAAGAAGCAGTGGTTATAACTGCAGCTGGGTGGGAAGGTGTGGGTTCCCGAATCTGCCTCCATCCAGCCCTGCTTCCCCCTCCACCTGCCCCAGGTGGGCCATAGCAGGAGGCTGCAGAGGGCATGTGGCCCTGTGCCACCTTTCAGCACTGTCTGCCTCCCCATTGGGATGTGCTGGTACACTGCTCCCAGTCCTGGCTGTGCTGCGACACTTCTGAGCAGCTGGTGGGGCTGTCTCACTGTCTGTCTGATAACTCCAAACCCAAGGCCATTTCCATCCCTGGGCTTGGGGCCTGGTTCCCCTGTGCTCCCCTCAGGGTATGATCCCCTCTCCACCTCCCCCTGCCCTGGAGTCATAGTGGTACCTGAAGCCCACAATCCTGCTAGAGGTACTGGCACAGCCAGGACTGGCACCCTGTTCCCTGGTTGACACCAGGACACCCTGGCCCTGCACAGATGTGTGTCAGGGACACACCTGTCACCTGTGTGTGGACCTGTGCCCATCATTTGACAAGCAGAGCTGCAAGTGCCACAGACAGACAAAGGGTGATGTAAAACTGGGTGCTCCCTGGATCCTGAAGCCCTGGAATGCCTGGGCTGGGGACATTGGGCAGAATCTCTCTCCACCTCTCCATCTGCTGGCATCCACTCTGATAAGGCTGGTGTGCTTGGGACAGCTGCCACAGGGGGACCCAAGTGCCAGCTTGTTGCTCTTTGCCCTGGTGCTGATAAACCCCCAGAGGAGTACCAGGAGCCCCAGAGATGCACAGGGTTTGGACCCAAGTGCCAGCTTGTTGCTCTTTGCCCTGGTGCTGATAAACCCCCAGAGGAGTACCAGAAGCCCCAGAGATGCACAGGGTTTGGGGCCCTGCTTCAGTAGAAACAGTATCTCCCTCCCTGCCCACTGGAAGCAGCAGCGTGTGAGGACACTTGTCCCCCTGCAAGCCTCCTGCACTAACCCCTGTGGAAGGGACTAGCTTGTCCATCCCCAGCAGCATGCAGGCAGAGACCTGGATGGCATGGGAAGAGGCCACAGCCTGCATGTCCCTGGCTGGGTGGCAGGGATGGGACACAGTGACCCTGTCAGAGACTGGAGTGGGGCTGGTTCTGCTCTCACCCCCTGCTCTCCCCAGGCCCATGAGCAAGAGGACGTGGTGGAGCAGGAGCACATCCCAGCCGGGATGCAGGCAGGAGACCCCCAGAAACCCAGTGCCCAGGGTGAGTCCCCACAAATGTACATGGCAAAGCCCTGTCTGGACCTGTGCCCAGGGCAAGAGCTGCACCTGGCCAGCTGCAGGATGATGGAGGGCATGTCTCCCAAATGATGGACAGGGGAGCCAGATGCCTGGAGGGGCTGCAGGAGCCGGGATGCACTGCAGGCTTCCCCAAGCAGAGCTTCTTTTTGCACCCACAGACGTGGTCTCGGGGACCCACATGCTCCTGGAGCTGCAGCCAGTCCCAGAGCCCAGTCCAGAGCCTGAGAATGGTGGCAAGGAGCTGGAGCAGGGCCAGCCTCAGCGGCAGCATCAGGCAACCTGGAAGGAAGGGAGACTGGGCAGCCCAGCCAGTGCCCTGGAGCTCAGCAGGGGCCAAAGCCCCAGGGGAGAGCAGCCTCCCCTGGGCCAGCCCAGTGCTGCCAGCCAGGTACAGAATGGGTGGCAGCTGCCACTGTCCTCCTTGCCCAGGGCTGGTGGTCTGTGGGCAAAGGCAGCTTAATAGGGGGACTGCATGTAATCCTCAGTTGAGAGCTCTGCCCCTCTCCTCCCACAGCTCCATGTTGGGGTGCGCTGCCAGACACTGGAGCCAGATGGAAGATATGGGAAGCCACCAGATGGGGGACATGGGAGGCCACCAGTGGGTAAGTGCAGCCCTTGAGGGGGTAGGGGATGGACACGAGGGCTGTGGCTCCCTCGCAGCAGGCCAATGCTGCCCCAGGGCCCCCCCC
>VWZF01003407.1:19522-34487 GCA_013396755.1 Sclerurus mexicanus | reverse complement strand
CCCCCCCCCCCCCCATTCCCCTGCCCTGCAGCATGCACATCCAAGGCAGCCCTGGGGAGGTGACTCCAGCCCACACATGCTGGAGCAGGAATGTGAGTGCAGGACATGGCCAGGCCAAGGGCCAGTCCTAGCTGGAGACTGACTGCTACCCAGATGAGCAGTGGCAGTGCCCACTCTGGCCAGGGAGCTGGGTTCCAGGCAGACTTTTTACTAGGCTCCCCTCTCTGGCCAGGGCCATGAAAGGGAATTGGTGCCAGCAGCAAATCCCAGCCTTTTGCATTCTTTGTCCCAATAAGGCTGAAAGCCATGCACGGCTGGCTCTGACCACCCCCTCCCTCTCTGGAGCCTTGCACCCTCCAGGGCCTCCTTGCAGCCCTAGGGGATTCTGGTGGCCAGCAGCTGCCTTCTTTCTACTGCTGGACAAACTCCCCATGGCTGTGCCAGGAGAAATCAGAAAACCAAAAAGCAGCTCTCTGCTCCCAGGGTCAGGGTTCCCTCTGAGGACCCCCTGGGGGCCACTGGCTCCTGGGAACGCAGAAACCCTGGGAAGATGCTGAGCTGCAGCATGGCACAGCCAGGTGTGCAGCAAAGTGTGCAGGACCTGACCACGCCTTGCCTCACAGGAGACTCAAACCTGGATTCTGAGGAGAGGCTGAGCTCACCCCTGCTCCCAGCTCCATGGGCATCAGTGACTCCAAACCCAGGGCAGAACCCTGCCTGCACCCGCAGGGGTTGAGCCACCCAGTCTCCTCATGCTCCCCTCCAGAGGCAATGCTGTGCTAGGGCCTTGTGGAGATAGGGTGATCCCAACCTTTTGGCACAGACACCAGGTACCCCCCACTGACCTACTGGGCACAGGTCCTGCCCTCCTCTGCAATGTGGTGTGGCACTGCAGGGCAGAGCCCGTGCCTGGGGTGCGGGGCAGCCTACAGTTGCTGGAAGATTTTGGTACTACGCACTGTGGAGCGTGGAGTGATGGGGAGGGGGATCCTGGGGTGCTGTAGTGTGGGGATGGCAGCTGCAGCACCCTGTGCCATGCTTACCCCCTGTTCCCTTTGTCCCATTCCTTCCCTATTTGGGCTGTCTCTTCCGAAGCACCAGTGTCCACCCAGGATGTAGCAGGGACCCCTGCTCGCCTGAACACTCACCGGTGGGAGCAGATACCCTCCTCCCAAGGCCCAGCTGGCTCCATGGGTAAGATCCCAGTGATGGCTGCCTCTGTTCTCTGTGGTAGGAGGCTCCTGGTGGAGCCTGGGCAGGCGTGGAGCTCCACAATACTAGGACATTGCAGGATGTTGATGGCCACCCACCTGCTCTTTTGCTCCCTGCCCAGCATCCCTCCTTCCTGGCCCCAGCAGTAGTGGGGAGAGGGGACAGAGGCTTTGAAGGGCTGCAGCCACCTTCGGGGGTGCTGTATGTGTGGCAGGGCTTTCTCGGGGATGTGTGTGGTGGGGTCTCTGCAGGGCAGCAATGCATCTTGTGGGCACTGTGGAGGGCTGCATGCATGGTCAGGCACCCCGAGGGCATTGTGCATCGCGTGGGCAAGCTGGGTGGGCTGCATGCACGATGTGGCTCTCCGGGGTGGGGGCAGCATGCATCGTAGGGGGCACCCCGGAAAGCTGCATGCACGGTGCAGAACCAAGGAGGGGTCGCGGCCCCGGTGGCGTTACNGCTCAAAACGCGCGGGGCAGCAGCGGCGCAGAGCAGTGCACGGCCCCGCGCCCCGTCGGCCCCCGCCTCGACGCTATGAAGACCTTCTTCACCATCGAGATCAAGGATGGGCGTGTGCAGCCCCTCACGCCCCGCATCACAGCCACCCCCGGCAGCCAGCGGGCAGGTGGGCACTGATGGGGTATGGAGAAAGCAGGACAGGTCGAGTAGGCGGGTGGCATGTGCTGGGAGGCTAGACACCATAGGAGTGGTGGGCATGGTGGGTGTCACGTGGGGAGGTGGGACTGGGAAAGGTGGGCATCTGTCAGGAAGGTGGGTACCACAGTGGAATGGGTGCCAGCAGGGCTGTAAGCACTGTGGGTGTGTGCTCCCGATGGGACTATGTGCACATCTTGGCAATGGCACAGGTGGGTGCCACTGGGCACTGACAGATGGTGGGCACTAATGGGCAGATGGAAACAGGCGGGCAGTGCTAACCCAGCCTGGTGCTGATTGGCAGCAGCAGTAGCATTTGGGTGCTGGCAGCCTGAAGGCTTAATGTAGGTGTTGCCAGAAGAACAGAGCTTGCCTGGCAGCCCTCACCCCTTGGCAGGCACACTCAGCCTACTCAGGGCATCTTGGTCCAGGGAGACCATCTGGCCCTGCAGCCTGTCCCCAGCCCCACTGTCCTGTCATGTTTGTGCTCAGGGTCATTCCGCATTCCCTGCCCTGCCCCCACAGCCCTGCCCCATCCTCCGTCCCCGCTGACCTGCTGGCTCAGGGGACCCCAAGCTGTCCGTGTCCCATTCCACTGCTGTGCTGTGTTTGCTCCAGCCCTGCTCCAACCCTTGCCTGCCTGAAGACGTGGCTGGCTCAGGGTTCTCCTGTGGCTATCCCTCACACCAGGGGGTCTTGGCTCCAGCTGGAGCACTGCAGAAAGTGCCCTTCCTTGGGGAGGAAGATAAGCTACGGTGGTGAGGGGGGCCTGGCTTCCCCATTCCCTGCCTTTCCCCAGAGCCCTTTCCCTGTGCCAGAGCTTGGTGCTTGCTGCCAGGGCAGGACGCATGGGGTAGCCAGGCTGCTCAGCCAGAGCCACTTCCCAGCCATGGGGCTCGTCCTGCCAGGCTGGGGCAGACCCCACATGCCTTTTGCTCCCCTTATACAGAGGTGACTCTGGGGCTGCGGAGCACCCCCATTCGCATCACCACCATTCCCAGCAATGTCAGCAGCATCTGCAACATCAGCAGTGTCAGCAGCAATGTCACCAAGGTGAGTGCCCAGGGGGCCTTGGTGCTGTGGGGCTGTGCCCCACTTGGGCATCACCTGACAGCTCCAGGGCTTGGAGTGGGAAGCAGGAACCAGTGGAGTGGCAGCACGTTCCAGAGGCTCCAGCTGATTTTGGTTGGGGCTTTTATTTTGTTTTGGTTGGGATTTTTTTCACCAACAGACCCTGGGCTTTGTGTGTGGTTGCACAGCCCCACATGAGTCCCATGCACTCTGTACTGTGCCACCATGTACCCAGACACTTGGAGAGGGGGACGGAAGCAGGTTGGGAGTCTTCTGAGGGTCTCCCTCTGTTTTAAACGTTTTCGAGTGTGGCAGCAGTTCAGGGAAAAACCCATTGCTGCTCACTCCTGTTTTAACTCCTGGGGATGGACCTTGGCCATGGTGCAGGGGAGCCTCCCATGGGGTTGGGCTCCCTGAAGGTCTCTAACCCATCCTGGAGCTGTGGATTGGGGTCTTGCCTGTTCCCACTCTGCAATCCTGAGCAGAGAGTGGCATGGCAGTCTCAGCCCACCTGGCCCAGGAGGGATTCTTGGGTAAGACTGGAAAAATCCCAAAAAAACAACCAGTCTGCAGTGTTTTGGGGGGAGAGTGAGCTGCGGCCACCCTGGGGCTGGATGTACACAGGAAACAGCCCCACGTGCAGCCCTTCAAGTGCTTTTATCTACTCCTGCCCATCTAGGGTAATGTGAGGCGCCCGCACGCTGCCTTGGCAGGAGCCAGGATGTCAAACACAGCTCTGCCTCGCTCACAGCCGTGTGCATGCCTGGCTGCCTCTGCAGGAACAGCACTGCCAGTGGCCTGTGGCACTGCCAGTGGCTGTGGTACCTCCAGTGTCCTGTGGCACAGTGGTGGCTGTGGCACCACTGGCTCACCCGTCCTCAGCCCAGCCCTCCTCAGTATGAGGCAGGCAGTGCCCACAGCCCGGCAGGACTGCCCTCAGGTGCTGCCCACACCTGCTGGCAGGTCCTGCCGGTGAGCAGCTCACTGCCTGCAGCAGGGTGACTTCCCCATTCTAATGGTCTTGGGCAGACTTTGCCCAAGCACCTGTCAACTCTTATTAAGGTATTAGTGGGGCTGCCTGGCAGGGTGGGGGGCCTGAGACCCATCAGCTGCCTGGTGAGAGACGCAGCCTCCAGGTGTGCTTCCGGTGGGGAGGAAGAAGGAGGACAAGGCAGCAGTTCTGGCAGCTCTGCCAGGTAGGGCTTGGTTGGAGGGACCTGGGGGCAGTAGCCACCAAAGTGTGTCCTCTTGCTGGTGGGGTGCTGCCTAGGCCCATCATGCAGGGACCTGCTACCCCTGGGGCAGGCATCATGTGGCATGGGGGTATGGAGACCTCCAAAGATCCTGGCTGTGGCCAAGACCCTTGCACCAGTGCCAGCCTGGGGCTGGAGGTGTTGGTGTGCTTGTGAGTGATGCTGGCCTGGAGAGGGAGAGCGCTTGGGCGAAAGGGCACAGCAGTGGTCGGCCCTGTCACTCATCCAGCGCAGCAGTTGTTGGGGCTGGTCCCCATTGCTGTGTCCCACAGCCCTCCAAGTTGGTGTCTGGTCTGGCAGCCATCGGGGCAGGGGGGGCCACTTGCAGGGCTCCCCTTGCTGAGCCACCTGATCCCACAGGCAGACATGCTGCCAAGTGTGGCACTTGGCTCAGCACCCCTGTGCGGGACCCCCAGCTGCTGGGACCAGAATAGCCCACAGGCAGGGAGCAGGCTGGCCTCCAGCTGGGGGGTTGCCCCCACGCCCCTATAAAGGGCAGCAGACAGCTGAGTGGGGCTTGCCACAGTGCCTGCACCACCACTATGCCAGGGGTCAGCTTGGGGGGGCTGACTCAGGCCAGGGTGGCCAAGCTGGCTGAGCTGCGTTGGGAGCTGGCAGTGTTCCGGGGGGTGGCAGAAGGTGCAGGCACTGGCGCAGGCACTGAAGACACTGGAGCAGGAGCACCTGGAGCTTCAGGCAGAGTTGGGGCGCCTGGGCCACTGCCTTGACCTGCTGGCACCAGGGCTGCAGCAGGCCCCTGGGGAAGACATCAGCACCCTCTTTCTGGAAGCACAGGATCCTTGCACCCACTTTGAGGGTACTGAGGAGCCCAGCGGCCCCGTGGCCCATCCACCGACTTTCTCCAGCACACACCAACAAACGGTCTTGCACCTCTCTCGGAACAACAGTAGTGTGAGTGTGGGCAGCCCTGCCCCGTGGTGGGGGGTGGGAGAGGGCACTAGCCCCCAGGGTTCCCAGGGGTGTCTGGAGCCCTGGCATGAGATGGGACTGTGGCCGTGGTGCATGAGGACACAGCACCATGGGGATCTGCTACCCCTTGGGCTCCTGCTGGCAGGGCTGCAGCACCCGCCTGCTCTGCATTGCCAGTGTGCCAGGCAGGAGGCCACAGACAGCTGTCCTGCCCCTGGTACAGTGCCAGGCACAGGTGGTGGCATGGGCACATGTGAGCAGCATCAGTTCTTGCTGATGACTTTGCCACGGGCCAGATGCCAGCCCACAGGATGCAGGATTGGGCCAGGTGTGCGCATGGCTGCTTCAGGCCAGCACTGGCATCCCTGCTGCCTCTGTGCCCTATTCTGGGCCTGGCTTGTTGCCTGTTGTGCATTGCTGGGGGGTCGTGCTGAAAGGGACTCGGTGTCCTGGCTGTGCTTGGGCAGGGGCTGAGCTGGCTGAGATCCTGGCAGGGATGCGGGGGAGGCTCTTGATCTCCTGAACAAGCTCTTCTCTCCCCTAAGTCCCTTAATTCCATGGAAATCCCTTGTGCTGCTAACAGTGCACACTGGCCTTGCCAGCACCTTGCCTGCTGCTGGGCATCAGGCACTGCCCAGCCTGGAGCCCCAGGCAGCCCCTGCCTGCTGGGGGGCCCAGCCACCTCCTGACACAGAGCAGGGAGTATCTGGAGATATTTTGGCAGCCAGACTGGGAGGAGGTCAGGGACTGCTGGGCCCTCTCAGGGCAGCGGGTGCCACAGAGGGGTGTTGAGCCCCCCTGCCTGCCTTGGGCCCTGCAGATGCCTGCAGCATCCCTCCAGGCGATAGCTCTTATGCCGCATGTAGCATATCCTCTCCAGAGTCCTCATTGCCTGTGGCACTCAGCGTGTGTTAGGGTGAGGGGGGTATGGACCCTCACCAGGGGTAGTGGGGTGGCTGAGCTGGCAGGGGCTCAGCCACATGGTGCTGTCCTTGCAGATGGAGCCAGAAGTGGTGGAGCAGCCCCAGGCACCAATGTTGGAGCCAGAGCTGCCCAATGGCATGAAGGTGCAAGTGAGGGAGATGGAGAAAAGGAGCAAGCTGAACATTGAGGAGCTGAGCAGGATTGAGGATGAGGATGTTCTGGATAAGATGGTACCTCTTTCTCTGGCTCGGGCTCCTGGGGGAAGACAAAGGGACCCTGAGCTGATGGCAGATGAGTGATGTTGACCTCTCCCTCCTGCAGCTGGACCGGACAACGGACTTTGAGGAGCGACGGCTGATCCGAAATGCCATGCGGGAACTGCGGCAGCGCAAACGAGGTACTTGGGAACAGTGACTCCCACTGGGGTTGGAGCAGTGATGGTGCCAGCACAGAGTGCTGGAGTGGGGCTGTCCAGCCGTGGGGAAGCAGGAGGGCGTATGCTGGGTCCACTGTTGCCCCCCCAACTGTGCCAGGCTGAGGACATCATCCTTACCACAACCAGCACCCATAGCACTTTGGTGTCGCATGGAGCATACCCACCACCCTGCCTTTCACTGCTGATGCTGTCTCCCACCTCTGTTTGCAGACCAGCGGGAGAAGGAGCGAGACCAGCGGCTGCAGGAGGCCAGAAGCCAGGCTACAGTGGGAAGGGCTGGCCACACCACTGAGACCACCACTACACAGAGCACTCAGTCAGCCGATGGCTCAGCGCGCAGCACCGTCACCAAGACCGAGCGTCTCATCCAGTCTAGTATGGGCCGGGCTGGGGAGCACTCGGTGTACTGACTGGTGTGCTGGCCCTTCAGGGGCTGTGCAGAATTTTTCCCAGTGCTCTGCCATCATAGCTCCTCTGCCACTTGCTGCTTGTCCTGGGTCTGGCTCGACTGTGCTGGGAGCAGGCCATAGTTCAGGGCTGAGTCTCAGGCTCACTCAGAGCCTGCCTGGTGATCATTAAGGAATCTGCTCAGGTGACAGGGCCTCATCTGCACCTTCAGCCTGTCTCCTGTGCCCTGCACCCCTGTTTTCCCAGTCCCTGGATGGCTCAAGCTGAATGGCTGCAGGGGCTGAGGGATGCCCCAGCTCCCCACTGCTTTGCACTGGCCTCTTTGCTCTACCTGGGTGGCATGTGCCCTCCGTCCTCCCTTTGCCTGCCATTCCCATGGCTCTACCACCTGGGATTTCTCCCCATTGCACTGCATGGGTGTGAGTGTGCTTGGCAGCAGGAGGTGTCTGTGGGTGCTGCTGCTCCCAGCCTAGCTGTTTCCATTGCCTTGTCCCTGCAGGTGATGGCACCAAGACCTCCCGTACCACAACCATGGAGTCGAGTTATGTGAAGAGATCGGACAGTAAGAGCTTTTCCTGCCCTTTCCCCACAGCATTGTCAGGGTTAACCCTGGGGCATCACTGCTGCTGAGCCATCACTGCCCTGGTGCAGGCCGAGTCCCATGTGCCTGGCATGGCTCCCCTCAGTTCCTGTCCAGGGCCTCTCTCCTTCCTCTCTCTGCAGATGGCAACAGCACGTTCGTTCAAACCAAATCATCCTACAGCTCCTCATCCAAGAAGACTGGCAGGTGAGTAGTGGTGTCTGTGGGGACAGCCCCACATGGTCCCTGTCACTCACTCATCTGCTTGCAGAAACCCGCTGCCCAGCTTGCAGTGTCCCCAAAGCCTCCTTGTCCTTGGGGTATGCTCACTGTGTTCAGAGGCCCTTATGGACACAGAGACATGTCTGCCAGCTGGGGACCTTAAGCCATCCTCTTCTGTCATCCCAGGGACATGGAAAACTCCAAAGTGCCAGGACTGGCAAAAGGCTGAGGCCACGCTTGCCCTTCCCTGGGCTGCTCGCAGCCCCCTTTGCATTGTTCATCTCTCTCTCAGCATCTTCGACCGTGAGGATGAGAGCGCCTCCAGGCAGAGCAGCCTGGCCATGTTGGAGCGACATCAGGCAGAGAAGAAGAAGGAGCTAATGAAGGCTCAGAGCCTGCCCAAGACATCAGCCTCACAGGCACGCAAGGCCATGATGGAGAAGCTGCAGAAGGAAGGCGGGAGGTGAGGCTGGGCCTGGGGCAGTCTGACTGGGCCAGTGAATGCTGTGCAGATAACACCCCACAGCTAACACCCATGGATAACACCCTGTGTCTCCTGCAATAGCTCACCAAACCCCGCAGTGTCACAGACCACCGTGCAGCGCTCCTCCAGCTTTGGCGTGCCCAACGCCAACAGTATCAAGCAGATGTTGCTGGACTGGTGTAGAGCCAAGACTCGGGGCTATGAGGTGGGTGCCATCTCCTCTTTCCATCCCAGGGCTGTTCACTCTGTCCCTTGGTAACTCTCTTGCCTTCTCAGCATGTGGACATCCAGAACTTCTCATCTAGCTGGAGTGATGGCATGGCTTTCTGTGCCTTGGTCCACAACTTCTTCCCTGATGCGTTTGACTACAGTAAGCTGACACCCCAGAACCGCCGCCACAACTTCGAGGTGGCCTTCTCTTCCGCAGAGTACGTACCTCTCATGCCATCAGGTGGGCTTGGGGTGGCTTGGGGCAGCACTCCTGCTCACTGCTGGGGTGAGGGCAGACACACGGGAGTGATGGGATGGAGGAGGATGCCTGTATGTCACTCCCCCAATGGCATATAACAAGGTTGGGTGCTGGGTGGGAAGCAGCAGCTGCCTGGGTAGAGTCACAAGAGGCCAGTGCAGACCGGTCTGGTGTGGCGAGGGTGGGCACGGGGGTTGGGTTCCTGGGCATAGGGCAGGGCAGCAGCCCCCTAACAGTACATATCCCGGGTGCCAAGTGTGGGACTGCAGCCTGTGGGGAGCAGGGTTTGCCCGTGCCAGGTGCCTCCTTTCACAGTTGTAGGGGCTCAAACACCATTGCAGCTTCTTCAGTCTCTTCCCTTCCCCTTTTGCTTCTGGTTTTCCTGGGTGCTGAGAGCTGGGAATGTGCCCAGCTGGAGGGCTGGCAGCCAGCCCCTCTCCTTCTTTCTGTCTCTCTCCTACCCACCCGCTCCTCTCCTCCAGCACCCTGCCCAGGGGCAGAACTGGGGGTCGGGGTCCCATCCTGCTGGTGTCTGGGGCCTTGAGGTGAGCTGGGGGCTCCCATGAGCTCCCTGGGTGCCGTGGTGCTGTTTGGTGGAGTGAGAAGGGAGCTGTGGGCCTGGCTCTTGGTGCTCCTGGTAATGGACCTTTTGCCTTATTTGGGGAACCGGTGCTCGGACTTGAGAGATCCATCATCTCTCCAGCCTGGAAGCCAGGTGGCCTCTCATCCTTCCTCCTCCTCCAGCTCTTGTGAGCGTCCTCTCCTGAGCTTCCTGCACCAGGGCTGTGCTGCGCGGTTCCAAGCAGAGCTGGGCAGGAGGGCTGGGCTTGCCCTGCCATCCTCCCGACAGGTCTATATAGGAGCTATATAGAGTGTTGCTCCACTTTGGAACCCGCTCCCTGAGCACCTGGCGCGCCAGAACACCTCACTCCTCCTCCTCTGTCCCTCCCTCTGAACCTCACGCCTCTCCACGCTGCTCACCCACTGCCCCCCACCTCCCTTGCTTGTGACCCCCAATCTCCCTGAATGGCCTTGCCCAGAGCCCTCCTGCCCCTGCATCACGCACCCCCAGAGCATGCCAGAGCAGAGCAGCTGCCGGAGGGATGGGAACTGCACTGATCTGTGTCTCTTGTTTTCTCTTCCTCCCCTCCCTGACTGGGCTGCGGTCACTGGCTTGCCCCTCTCTCTCCCTGCACCCAGGAAGCACGCAGACTGTCCGCAGTTGCTGGACGTGGAGGACATGGTCCGGATGCGCGAGCCAGATTGGAAGTGTGTGTACACATACATTCAGGAATTCTATCGCTGCCTGGTCCAGAAGGGGCTGGTAAAAACCAAAAAGTCGTAGCCCATTGTCACCCCCCCCCGGACCAATGGTGAGAACCTTCTCCAAGTATCTGCCCACGCCCCACCACCACCAGGGCTCAGCTGGGAAGCAGCTGCCACAGCTGGGAAAGGGCTGGGGGATACCAGTGGGCAAGGGGCAAGTCATGGTGGTAGCAGGCAGGGCCCAGCTGCAGCCAGGAGATGGGCAGAGGCAGCTGGCTGGCCTCAGGCCTTCTGGAATAGCACCCATGGGAGTTTGGACAGAGGGGACTGTGTCACCCTCAGGGGCTGTTGGCTCTACAGCTATGGAGAGGGCAGTAGTGAGAACAGAGCCCTCCCCTTGACTGAGCCTGACCCAGGGATCAGCTGCTGGGGACAATGCTCTGTGTGCTCTGAGTGGCACTGCCTGAGCGTGGGTGACCCCTCCAGGCTGCTGCAGCATCACTGCTTGCACTTGCTGCCTCCTTCCCCTGCCCCAGGGTGCATGCCTGGCCCCAAGGTGCTGCCTGCTCATATATGGGCAGGAGCAGGACTCTGGAAAGTGTGACTCAGTGCTCGGGTCCTGCCTCATCCTGCAGTGTTTGTGCCTGTCTCAGGGCATTCCGTCTGGTGCTGGAGCTGGGGCTCCCCTGACTCTGCACAGCACTGACACACTGGGGCCCAAACAATGGCTTTATAAGGGCAGAGCTGCTCTTTGTGCACTGCCATTGCTCTGCCATCACCCACTCCAAGCCAGGCTGGCAGTGGCAGGGGCTTTCCCAAGGCCCCTCATCCCCACAGTGCCACACATCTCAAATCATGAGATGGGGCTGGTGCCAGCCAGGAGGTGGGCTCAGAGCCCCCTGACCAGCACAGCAAAGGCACCAGGGGAAGACTGGGACTCTGGGGCCCAGGGTGGGGCTCTCCTGGGCCGTGGTGCTCCCCAGGGGCTGGCACCAGGTGGGAGTCTGTCCTCAGAGTGGAGGGGGGAAAGGGAGCTTTTCTGGAGGGTCAAGGNGGGAACGGACGACAAGGCTTGGGCGTGAGGGTGTTGTGGTGGTGGGTGGCAGGATGGGGTTTGGACCCTCCTTGTGCATCCTGTCCTTGGGTCAGAGCCCTGCTGGAGGATGGCCCAGGGCCAGAGCAGCTGAACTAGCCATGGCAGCAGCAGGGGCTGCCAGTTCATGCTAGCTCAGCCCTCAGTGCTGGCACAACCCCTACCCCAGCAGCAGCAGCCTGGGGTGCTCCAGCACTGTGTATCCCCAGGAGGGTCACCCTGCAGGGGTGCAGGGGTCTGGGCAGCACCAGGACAGGGGTGACAGCAGTGGCAGGGTTGCTTCTATGCCCTCCTGCACCTATTCCCCCAGTAGAAAGACTAGAGGATGGAGCTGGCTGAATCCCTTCCATGATCTGCCTGATTGTCATAGTGAGCCATAACTGTGTTGTTAGTCCCCTCGACCACCCAAAGAGCCCCAGTTTGGGGAGAGAGATGGCCCAGGGAGCTGGGTGGGTGGTGAGGACAGGGTAGCCACCCCACCAGAGGGGCAGTGGCAGAGCCATGAGGCTGTGGGGATGGGGGCATAGGTATGGCTGATCTGCCAGGGCCCCCCGAGGCTGGTAGCTGCTGGAGCAAGGTACTCGATGAAGCCCTGCACCATGATGGAGCTGGGAAAGGAGGTGATAGACACAGGCCAGGTTGAGCTCTCTGAAGCAGGGCAGTGCCCACCCTAACAGTGAGGTGTGCTGGGCCTGGGGCAGGCAGCCCCCAGGCTCTAGTCTGGGGCAAGGGTGGGAGCCAGCCTGGCAGGAGGCAGAAGAGCAGGGCCAGGGCTTGAAGTAGGAGTGAGGGGCAGCATGTGACCGAGACCAACCCTGGTTTCCAGGACCAGCCAGTGGGGCTTGAGACTGCAGGGAGAGACACGTGCAAGCAGGGAGACAGGCAGGGCTCTCCCTCAGGGGCATCAGCAGCCACTGGAGAAGGAGGGCAGGCACAGCCTGAGCAGTGTGTGACTACCAGCACCAAGAGCTGTGGCAGAGCATCAGGAGGGCAAGGGGTGCAGGCAGATGGGCAAACCCTCCCGGGCAGGCAAGCCCCCAGGGCAGGCAGCCCATGCTCCTCCCAGTGCCAGGAGTGGCAGGACTGAGGGTACTGGGGGCGGGCAGGAGCTGAGCAGGGCTGAGGGCAGCAGTGCCCAATGCCAGCAGGCCCTGGGCAGTGTGGGATTCCTGTCCCAACCCCCACATGGGGCAGCTTGCCTGAGGGCTTCATCTCTCCAGGACACTGGTGGACTGCGTGCCGCTGGTGGAGGTCGAAGACATGATGATCATGGGGAAGAAGCCAGACGCCAAGTGCGTCTTCACCTACGTGCAGTCCCTCTACAACCATCTGCGTCGCCACGAGTTGCGCATGCGGCAGAAAGAGTGCTAGAGCCTGCCCTGCCCACCCTCCTGCTGCCCTTGCCCCCAGGGCTGCCGGTGGGCAGGGGAGCTGCCTGCACCAGGAGGACCACGGATCTGGCAGTAGGGACAGGGGAACTCTGCCCTCCGGGCACCCCCACACCTCTGCCTTGCCAGAGCTGCCTCTGCCCTGGCCAGCTGTGAGCTGACCCCATGGGCAGGGCCAGGCAGGCACCACTGGGGATGCTCCCGGCTTGGTTTGCCCTGTGTGCTCCAGCCTGTTATTTGTTCTCCAGGAATTGTTTGCCCTGCTGGCAGCACCCCTGTGTCTCTGGGGTGACCCAGGCATGGCTGTGCCCTGAGGCTGGGAGCACAGTGTGGGTCAGTGGCTGAGCAGGATGGTGCAGCCCAGCCAAGGTCATGGTGTATCCCATAGGCAGCACCTGTCAGTGGTTCCTTTGGCTACCTCCAAGGAAGCCCCTCTGCCCACCGCAGGCCCTACTAGGTGGCACCTTCTTGGGGACAGCTCCACAGCTGTGCCAACACCCTGCTTCCCACCGCCACGTGCACCTGGGGCACTTCCACACTGGGGGCTGCAGCACCTGTGGGCTGGGGAGCGGGCAGGGGTGATGGGTCCCACGGGAACATGAGGTCAAAGGAGTGAGCCAGGATGGCAGCCCCTACTCCCCTACCCCACTCAGGGCACCACGTGCTCAGTGCTGCTTGCCCCTTTGTCACATCTCTACACCTGTGCTGACACGTGTACCAACACCAGCCAGACAATAAAGATTTACGTAGGGCGATGCCTCTGTCTCAGGTCCTTGTTCCAGTGGCATAGCACACACACCAGTGTCTGGGGAGCACTGACAGTCTGGCCACTGCTGGCCTCTCTGCCTGCAGCCCCTGCTCATCCAGTCCAGAGGGACACAGTACTACTCCTTCACACATTGCCAGTGTCCAGAGCCGAGGGGCACCTTCTGTGCTCCACCCTGACCAGGGCTGTTGGTTCCCTACCTCCTGCCATCACCCTGAGGCCTGGCTGTGCCCTGCTTCCTTCCCCAGCTGAGGACCAGATGTCCCCACCTGGCCAGCACAGCCATGGGGCTTTAGCTCAGTACTGCAGGACCAGCTCATGGGCTCATGCCCTGTGCCCTGTGAAAGCAGCTCATCCCAAGCTGTGGTGCCCACTCTCATTCCTCTGTTGTACTGAGGCGGGAGGGCCTGGCACAGGCACAGCACAGCTGGTCCACAGGTTAGTTTGTGGCCCAGCAGCAGTGGCTGTGACTGCCATCCTCCTGCCTCTCTGAGCAGCTCTGGGGCAGTCAGCTCCCTTTGGCACAGAGCAGTGCAGGATGGACCCATCAAGCCTGCCCTGAACAGATGATGCAGTGCAGCCAACTGTACATAAAAGCTTTACTGGGTGCTGGATACAAAATAACCCTACTGGAAGGTAAAGCCCTCTCCCTGGGGCAGCTCTCTCACCTTTGGGACTCAACACATCTACCCTTAGCACCTGTTGCTTTCTGCTGAGGGTTTCATACTGTCCCATGCAGGTAGGATACTGCTGCCCAGTGCTGGGAGCAGCTAAACCTCAGTGCATGGCAAGGGAGTGCAAGGAATGCTGGTCCTCCCGACTGGCCAAGGATAATGGGCTGCAGGGGTGGGAAGGCAACAACCAGCACATGGGACCCTTGGGATGCCCACAGTGCCCAGGAAGGCCCTGCTCAAAGCTGGAGCTCCCCAGGGTATCCTGGGGGCAGAGGCTACGCAGCACCAAGCGAGAGCAGTGGGGGCACCTCTGCCACCCCACAGCACTATACTCAGTGGTTGTAACACCCTCATTATCTGCGCTGAGGACTGGCTGCACGACCCTGTCCTGAGTGTGGCACTCCTTGCTAGAGGTCTGGGTGTTCTCCCTTGTCACTTTTGGGTGGGGTCTTGCTGTCGGTGGATGCTTGTGGGGGCGGCAGTGAGGGCAGAGGCTTGGCAGGGGCAAACTGGAACTCCTCGGGCACAGGGGCATCAGGCGTCTCCTTGCGGTAGAAGCCCAGCTCCTGCAGCAGCTGGTTGATCTCTTCGCGGGTCATGTCACTCAGCGGGATTCTCTGCACCCAGACAGGGGCTGCAGCCTGGCACCTGCCGGGCACTGACTACCCCAGGCCCTGTGGCAGTGGGTGCCATGCTGCCCACTCACCTCCAGTTCCTTGTACCGGTGGCTGAGGAGCACAAGCTCGGGATCAGCACCAGGCAGGTGTTTCATCTCCAGGTTATGGCTGGACGACGTGTTAAGGAGCAGACAGCACTGAATAGGCCCTTGTCCTGTCCCATCCAGTCCTCCATCACATCCCATTCCATCCTCATCACATCCCATTTCTGCCCATCCTACACTGTCCTTAGTTGCATCCCATCCCATTCTGTCCCCCATGTCACACCATCCTATCCTGCCCTGACCAATCACATCCCGCAACCATCCCGAGCTACACTAACCCAGCCTCATCCTCCATCTGATCCCTTCCTGAGCCCGTCCCATCTTCCATATCATTCCCTCCCATCCTCCATCCCCTCATACCAACCCCTCACACCCTGTCCTTCCCCCGTGTCATCCCATCCCGCGCACTCCGGC
>VWZF01003407.1:0-13364 GCA_013396755.1 Sclerurus mexicanus | reverse complement strand
CGGGGCCCACCGTGCCCCGCGCCCCTGCCCTGCCCAAGGCCGTATCCAGCGAGTTTCTCGCCGGCGGGTGGGCGGGCCTGGCCCCTCGAGAGGAGCCGGGCGAGCTGCCTCTCCTCGGGCGGCCCCTCGGCCGTCCTGGCCCCGGCGACGCCTGCGATCCGCTGCCGGGCTGCCCGGGACGGGCCTCGGAGGACAGCGCGTTCCGGTGAGCGGGGCCGCGGGGGGATCGCGGGACGGGAGCCGCAAGGCTGGGGCCCCCGCTGTGCGCTGGAGCTGCACCTGGCATTGTGGAGGATTTGGGGTGCGGGACTGCAGTCAGGCAGGCTCCTGCCGGGAGAACGGCTGGTGCCGGTCTCCGTGCGGGATATCGTGACAGAGGCACCGGATACCTGCCCCCGCTGTCCCCGAGCACTAGGGGTTTCGTGGGCACTGCCCTCCATCCCTGTTGAAACGTGTCCCCTGTGACGGAGGCTCCTGCTAGCTGCTGCCAGAAGAGCCCGTGGGCCCTTTGCTTGTGCCCGTTGCACAATGCCATTGATGTATTGTGAGAGATGTGGCTTTTCGTTAGTGAGGGACACCGCTGCGGGCTGCAGCACTGCTGTCACATGCACTGCCCTGGCCTTTGGGTCTGGCAGGCACTGAGGACTGAGATCGGGTCCTTTTTGCCAGGAGCCTGAGTGATGTATGATTCCCGGGAAAGGGAGTGGAAGCAGTTTTCCAGAGACAACCTGACTGGAAGGCTGCCTGCTGTGCCAGGCTGCCTGTGTCAGCCAGTGGTGGTAAAAACGAGGGCTCTTTGCTGGTTTTTAGAATTTCAGGTGCAGATCCTAGGGGAATTTGGTAACAAAGACCTGTCTCCCTCAAACGGGATCTGGTGTATGTGCCCTGACTAAGCTTCAGCCTTGGCTACTTTTGTTGCCACCTAAAAGCTTCCTTGATGGAGCTGGGGTCTGAAAAAGGGGACAGAAATGCCTCTGAGCCCCAGTGTTAGCCTGTTCTTCCTTTGTCCTCCCAAGCATCACAGTGGTCACCTGGAATGTGGGCACAGCCATGCCCCCGAATGATGTAACATCTCTGCTGCACCTCAACACGGGCGAGACAAACGATGTGGACATGATCGCCATTGGGTAAGAGGGTGAGGTGCAGGGCCCCCTCCCCTACCCTGCCATATCCCTTTCCAGCGGATCCCCACAGCCCTGGGGCATGAGGAATGGGAAAGCTGAAGCCCCAGCCTCTCTGGGGCATGGGGAGCAGAGAAGGGTATGCATCACAAGTAGTAGTGTATCAGAAAAGGTGATGGAGAATCAGCTCTCTGTAAAATGTGAGTGCTGAGAAGAATCAAAACCTTTGAGTACTGATTAGACTTGAATCCTCAGCGAGCCTGAGGCTGGCTGCACCAGGCCAAGTGAGCCCTGCTCTTTTCTGTGAGCCATGGCAGTCCTGGAGTCAGGTCTGCTGAGGCATTTAACTTGCCTGACCAAGTCCTCTTGGAGCGTTTTCCTCCTCTCTGCTTTTGTGTGTGGTATGCAGGCCTCAAGGGCATAGATCTGCTGTTCTCCCACAGCTGGATTGGCTCTGTGCCCTTCGTACATGGAGCTGCTGGCAACACAGTGCTACAGTGCCTTGGTGAGATGAGCTTGCCAGCATCTGAGCGCAGACTGGTCCCTTGAGGTCTGTGGTGGTGTGTGGATTCCTGCTAAGGCCAGGGCTGTGCTGCCTTTGCACAAGGAGCAGAAAGCAGCCTCTGCCTGCAGGTGTGATGTAGGAGAGCTGAATCTGCCTCCTGGAGGCTCTCCTGGGACTGCCCTGGAGCTCTCAGCCCTGGGAATAATGGTGTAAGGCTGAGGCTGCCAGAGCTACAACACTGTGTTGGAGCCAGTCTCCCAGCCTTGCAGACTGGTGGGATGGGACTGTGCAGACTGTGGAGATGGACCTGAGCTGGATGGGTTGGGTAGGGGTGCAGCTGACAGCACAGGACCTGCTGGGACTGTGTTTGGTCCAGGGCAAGGTATCCTGCTACTCCCCACCTCCCAGCATCTGTTTGGCTGTCTCCTTCGTCTGACTTGTGTCTTTGTGCACCAAGTACCTGGTATTTTTGAGCAAGACACTTCCTGATTCTGATGTTCTCTGCGGACATTCTTTCCTCTCTTCACTAATTGCTGAGCTGGGAGGAGCACTACTAGCTTTCTGTTTGCTGCTGCTCCGAGCTGGGTGGCTCAAGTGCATCTGGACACCCTATGCTGGTGAGACTTGACTTCTCTGTAGAAACTAATTCAGCTGAAAGGCCCTGTAAGCCCCTGTTGCACCCTGAGATGGGCTTTAGGCTGCTGTCCAGCCCTGTGCAGCTGAACTGCTTCTGCTTTAGACAGGGCCAAGGCCTCCTGGGTTCAGGGCCACAAGTGCCTCCTTCCAGCACATGGCCCAGCATCACTGGAGCAAGGATGTGGCTGGTTTGTGCTCTAAACCCAGGGTCTTCCCTTGAACTGCCCTTCCTACCCTGTACTGCTCCCCAGTACTCTCCTGTGCTTTGGCAACTCTCCCAAGGAGTTCTCACTAGCAGAGACGTTTTCCTGGTGTGGCTAAGGGACCTATCCCTTTCCTCCCAGACTGCAGGAGGTGAACTCCAAGATAAACAAGCGCCTGAAGGATGCCCTCTTCACAGATCAATGGAGCGAGCTCTTCATGGATGTGCTGAGTCCCTTTCACTTCATCCTGGTAAGGAGTCTTGAAGAATCTGGCAGCTAATGTTCCCTTTGCCTGCCAGGCAGGTGTGCCACAGGGAGGGAGGGTTGGACTGCAGGGCAGAGGGAGATGCAGTTGAAGAACTGGCTGGAGAGACAGCCTGTAGCCTCCAAACTGTGTGGGTGCTGGTGCTGCACCTCACCGGCAAGCTGTGTGGTTTGTGCCACCCTGCTCCTTTTCCTGTGCTTATGCTTCCCCTCTGTTGCTTTGGGGCCACTTCTTGTTGCCCACTGCATTGAACCAGGGTGCAGAGGTGAATGTGGGAACTGGCCTGTGCTGCTGGCAGTAGCCTGTGGGTCCCAGCAGGTTCAGCTCCCCAAGGCACTCACCCCAGAGCATATGTAAACCCAGCATCTCTGAGGCTCAGGCTCTGCTGTCAGTGTTCAGGAGGGTGCATGCAGATCTCTGAACTGAATGTGCTGTTAAGTCACCTGCAGGATGGGAAGGCACATGAAGGGTGGAGATGCTGGCTCATGGCCTCTCTGGGCTCTCTACCATCCTGCTCTAGTCCCTTCTCCCATTCCAGGTCAGCACAGTGCGGATGCAAGGTGTAATCCTGCTGGTGTTTTCCAAGTACTACCACTTGCCGTTCCTGCAAGACATCCAGACAGACTGCACCAGGACGGGCCTGGGCGGCTACTGGGTGAGTGTGGCCCCAGGGGGAGGTGGCAAGAGGCAGGCTTCCCAAGGAGTCATGGGATCCTCTTGGTGCAGGGCAACAAGGGTGGGGTGAGTGTTCGTCTCTCCATCTTCGGCCACATGGTCTGCTTCCTGAACTGTCACCTGCCAGCACACCTGGAAAAGGCGGAACAGCGCAAGGAGGACTTTGCCACCATACTGCACATGCAGCAGTTTGAGGGGCGTGTGGCCAACGGCATCCTGGACCACGAGTGCGTACCCCACCACTTTGCTCCCCAGTCTGGGCTCTAGTGCCGCCCCCAGTCTTTGATGCCCTCCATGTAGGGTCTGGGGTCTGTCCTCTGCAACCCAACACAGCTTGGAGGTCTTGCCTGCAGAGCTGCAGAATTGTCCTATGGCCCAGTGGGAACTCACAATGATGGGGTAGGTGTTTAGAGGGATCCTTGGTCTCCTATAGGGCACATTCAGGCCTGGTGCAGCTCCTGCTGTACTAGCACTGTTGCAGTTTGGGACTGGTGAGCTGGAGGGCCCACCTCTGCACAGGCTGTGTGATGTGACACTGGTGGGTGCCTCACTGTGGAAATTTCCACCTTTGGTTTCAGCTCAGGGACGTTTGTCCCATTTGGTTAATGGTGCCTTGTCCTGCCTTGTAGTATCCTGGCAGCTGGCCAGACTGCTGGCTGAGTGCTGACCTGTGCGAGTGCTCCCAAGAGCACCTGTGCTGTGGCCTGAGGCTGCACACAGGCTTGGGACATTTTCCCCCTGCTGTCCCTGACTCCAGTAGGCTCAGCCCTTTCAGCCCATTGCCCTCCATCCCACCCACAGCCTCGTGTTCTGGTTTGGGGACCTCAATTTCCGCATCGAGAGCCTGGACATCTGCTTTGTGAAGTATGCCATCGACAGCAATGTCCTGAACCAGCTCTGGGAGAAGGACCAGGTGAGGGACAGGCATGTTGCCAGCCTCCACTGGGACCTGAGCAGTGTTTGACTCTCCCCGAAACTGCCTGTGAAGCTGTGTGACAGGACATGTCCCCTTGCAGCCCATAGGGCATGAAGGGCTTTGGCTCTCTTGTCTCTTTGGGAAAGGGGCAGCAGAGTCCCAGGCTGAACTGGATGGAGCTGGGCACATGCTTCCATTATCAGTGCATGAGGAAGACCTGAGGCATTGGGTCTATGAATTGGCTGCTGGCATGGATGGATAAACCCTGAGAGATGTGGGAGGTGATAGGAATTAAGCAGGGATGTGACTGTGTGAGAGTGGAGAGATCTCAGGCGGCTTGCAGACGGATCTGGCCATAGGGGCTGGTGTGCTCTTTTACCTCCTCTCTTTCCCACAGCTGAACATTGCCAAAAGCACCTGGCCTGTTCTCAGAGGCTTTCAGGAGGGACCCCTGAACTTCCCACCCACCTTTAAGTTTGATGTGGGCACCAACAAGTATGACAGCAGGTAGGAGAGCAAAGCTGGGCATGAGCTGGGGGAGAGGGACGCGGGAGTGGTGAGGCTCAGAGTCAGAGTGGATGCTTGTATGGATGGGTGCAGGGAGTAGCCATGCTGGGGCAGTCATGGGCTGGACTGGGACATGACTGCAGTGCTGGTGCCAGTGCAGGTCTATCCCTGCAGCCACAGTGAGCTGAGTGCTGAGATGAGCTGCACCCCCTGCCCACACATGTGGTAGTGCCAGGGGGAGGCAGTTTGGGTCAGAGCCCACTGCCCCTGCTCGGTAAGAGATTCCCCCCTGTGCCCTGCAGTGCCAAGAAGCGAAAACCTGCCTGGACTGACCGCATCCTATGGAAGATCAAATCTCCAAGCTCAGGGCTGGAGGCAGGCAGGCACCGGCCCAGCCAGGGTGTGCTATCGGTGAGCCAGCTCTGCTACTGCAGCCACATGGAGTACACTGTCAGCGACCACAAGCCTGTAGCTGCCATCTTTGCCGTGCAGGTGAGCACTGGTAAGGGCTGCTGGAATGCAGTCAGGAGCCACAGGGGTGGGACGTGCAGCTTGTATGTGGGGGGCTTACTTTATTTCTATTTATTATTCTCAGCTGCCTTGCCCCTGGCTGGGGGCTGCTGTGGGTGTATGCACAGCAGGCCAGCCCCAGAGAAAGCACCCTGGGCATCAGAGGCAGCTCTTTGCCATGCCCTTGCTCACCATGTACTTATCTCTGACAGTTTGCTTCCAAGGTGGACAAGCCCCCGATTGAGATTTATGTGGCTGACGAGTGGAGCAGGCCTGAGCAAGCAGTTGTCAGGTACAAGATGGCTGTTGGCTTCCACCGGAGCTCCTGGGACTGGATAGGACTCTACCGGGTAGGGGCTTGGGGGCTGCTGGGGCTGGAGGGAGTGGGGAGCACTGCACAACAGCACTGCGGGGTCCCTTCTGAGCTAACCCCCACCGGTGAACATGGTGCATGGCATGGAGCTGTGCCCTCCCTTCCCCTGGCAGCATGATGTGGCCCTGCTTCAGGAGGCTCAGGTCTAGCAGTTTCCTGTTCCTTCTGCTTTGTGGGCCCCACAGGGCCCTGGTACACCTTGGGAGGGAGTACGAGGCAGCTCTGGGGCTCCGTGTGTAAGCAGAAGGGGCTGAGCAAGAGGAGAGTGAAGGCCAGGTGTGGGTGATGGTGCCGAGTGGGGCTGATGTTTCCCCACTCACCTGTGTTCTATGTAACACAGGTGGGCTTTCGGCACCCTAAAGACTACGTATCCTATGTGTGGGCCAGAAGTGATGATGGGGACCGCTGCCTGGAGAAGCAGCTGTGTGCACAGGTGAGCTGGGGCCAGCCCTGCTGTCCTGCTTGCACATCTGCCCCACTGTGAGAGGACAACGGCCCCTTTGTGCCCCTGGATGGGGGAGGAGGGCACCTTATTGTTTTGTGCTGAGCTTTGGGCAGGCCCATGGTGCTGGCAGCAAGGATTTGTGCTTTTGGCTGGGGCTGGATGTGAGAGGAGGCACCCCTGTGCCCAGCCCTGGAGTCCACCAACTGTCTCTGGGCTGCAGGTGATGTTCTCTGAGGAAGCACTGCCTAAGGGGAATGGCGAGTACATCCTTGGATACTACAGCAACACGTCCAGCAGCATCGCTGGTGTGACTGAGCCCTTCCAGGTGAGCATAGCCAAGAGATGAGAATGAGGGGCTGGGGGAGGTGGGGGGAATGTGTTTGGGGGTCCCTGGCTGGGAGAGACCAGCTGCTGTGGTACCCCGCGGCCCCCTGTGAGGGTCAGCCAGCAGTGCTGATGCAGGGGTGCAGATCTCCCTGCCCAGGTCAGATGAGGGCAGCAGCCCCACGGACAGCTCAGGCAGCAGCTCAGAAGAGGATGACAGTACACTTGTCCTGCTGGCTCCCAAATCCCGTAGCCCCAGCCCGGGCAAGATGAAAAGGCACCGGAGCCGAAGCCCCAGCCTTGCCAAGTTCCAGGGCCTCATCCTGCGGCCATCAAGCCGGGACAGGGGTATGAGCCGCAGCCCCTCGCCCCAGAGCCGCCGCGGCCTCCCCAGGGATATTCCCACCATCCACGTGCCCCAGAAAGAGGTGGGGCAGGCAGCTGACAGCCTGGAGGGCAGGTCTTTCTACCAGACTGTGCAGGAGCAGGGTGGCCCCCGCTGTGTTTCCACTGACAGCCCCCTGGGCAGGGCTGACCCCCGGAACTTGGGCCTGCTGCCTGCCCTCCGCCTGGAGATGATTGACCAGGTTCTGGGCCGGCGGCAGGAGAACGTGGACCAAGGCTATTATCCCTGCCGAAGGGTGAGCCCCACCAGCCCCCCAGGCTCTTGCACCTCCCCAAAAGAGGGTTGCAGCCCCCAGGAACTGGACAGCCATAGCTGTGCCATGGGCCGCTGATGCAGTGACCCCCCTCTCTCTTCTCCATAGCGTGCTCGCTGTGTACTTTTCCTCTGCCACTTTCCTGCTGAGACACCCCCTCCCTTATTTATTGCAGTGACTCTTCACCCCTGTTGTGTGCCTGGCAGGTAGGGGTGCTTCCGTCTGCTCCCCCTAGCCCAAGCTGCTGCCCAGGTCAGGGCTGGAAGGTGACCCCAGGAGAGGGTGGGCAAAGCTGGCCTAGTGCAGTGTGGGAAGACCCTCATGAACTTCCAAGTGCAGGACTCTTCAGTCCCAGGACAGGAGTGTTGGCCTCGAACCCAAGATGGCAGGGGAGGCCAGGGCAGGGCTCTGGCAGGAATGGTGAATGGGCACCGAGTGAGGACCACCCCAGGGTACCCCAGAGATCAAAGCTTGCTCCTTCCCTGCTCTACCACTGTGCCTCAGCCTGGACATAGTGCAAGCAACAAAATAAACGATCCTGCCCATCCCAGCTGCATTGTGGTCACTGCCGGAGGGCAGGATCAGCCTGGGGGGTGGGGGCTGCAGTGTGAACAGGGGGCAGCAGGCTTAGACCTGACACCATATACCATGCTCTGACCACCCTTTATTTATCTTTTGCTGCATACAGGGATTGACCCCAGGCTTCCTACCCTGCCTGGGCAAGGGGGTCAGGATCACACCTCACTGCTCAGGCCCTGCAGTTGAAGGGTCACCAGTCTAGGGGTGGGAGGTTCTGCCATCCCCCTGGCCCCAGAGCACAACAGGGAACGAGGAGGATGGGTTTCCCCTTCCCTGAGCCCCTCCTATTTCTTTCCCTTTGCTTTGATGCTCATGGATGGCAGCTACAGCTCCTTGAGTCTTCTCAGTCCTTCTGCCTGCTCAGCCTGAGGTCCGCAGCTCCATGCAGTCATGCTCAGTGCCATCCTTTGTCTCAAGGACCAGAAAACAAGCAGCTCCAGGCTGCAGCTCCTTCACATCTTCCTCTCCTTCCTTCCCAAGACAGTGCTGCTCGATCATCATCGAGGCACTGTGTGGGGCTGAGCACCTGGCCTCTGCTCCATGGCCAGGTTCTGACACTGCTCACAGAGCATGCCTCTGCTGGCCTGTGTCTTCCAGTCTGGATGCTTGGCCATGAAGCTCACATGAAGAGGGCCCCAACGCCTCAAGGTCTTTTTGAGCTGCTGTGCAGGTAAAAGCACAGCCCTGGTCACTGTGGTACAGCTGCTGGAGAAGCAAGTATGCGAGCATTAGTGTAATCCTGCAGCACTGACAGCCACTGCCTGCCCTGCAGGCTGCTTGTGGCATGGCAGAGCAGGGGCCAGTGCTTGCACTGTTGGCTTCATGCCCCATGCAGGCCACAGCCCCTTGACCCTCTGCACTTACCTGTGCGGTGACCCCCTGCCTGGGCTGCAGGCAGCAGGCTTCTCCAGAATAAAGCAGTCTGTGGTGATGTAGTCAGCCAGGGCAGCCACCTCCATGTCACTGCAGTTCCTCACCCTGCGCAGGCACTGTGCCAGCCTGCAGACACAGGAGGAGAGTGGTCAGCAGGGTGCTGGCCAGGGCAGACATTCCACCTTCTCTGATCCCAAACTGTTTGCACACACGTCCCTTTTCCTCCTGAACACACACCTGCGGGTGCACTTGCAGTGGAGGAGTGTCTGGCTGTTCACATTGTGCAGCTGGTACCTCATCTTGTGGGGTACAATCTGGTGCTCACACTTATCCAGGTGTCTGCAGCATCTGCACACTGTGCCTGGGCCTGAGGACAACAGGGAAGGTGAAGGGCACCCCCAGCACATGACCTCAACTAGGCTGAGGCCTTGAGATACCCCAGCTGTGGTGCATGCTCTGCCCATGGCACCAGCTCACCCTGCTGCCTGCATCCCTCCACAGCAGGCACCAGGGTGGGTGCACACCACAGTATGGTTGGGCTGGGTTGGATGCTGTTATCCCAAGGGTGGGCTGAGCCCCCAGCCCCTTGCTCTGCTCCTCCCAGTACACTCCTTGCTCCAGCTGGATCCTGTCCCAACATGGTCAGTGCTGTTGGGGGCCCAAGCTTCACCCCCCACTGTACTGCTGGCTGCCTGGTTGTGGGCTCAGCCCTGTCCCTCACCAGCATAGAGATACCTGGGCCCTTCTGGGCTGTCTCAGGTGTCCATGCCTGGTGGCGCCCAGACTTTGACCCCAGTTCCTGTCGGAGCTGCTTGCACCCCGCTCTAGAGGAATTCCTTCCCTTGCCTGGAGGCTGTGTAGTGGGTCTGCCTCTCTCCTCAGTGGGCAGGCTGGGGTGGTACTGACTCTGCTGCACCATCCTGGCCAAGGGCACTACACCATAATGCTCACACCTGGGGATAACCACATGCCATAAGGCCCTGCACATCAGCCCAGCCAAGCCGTGGCAGGTGGGGCAACCTGGGCAGGGCATGCTAGGGGCCAGGGCACCAGCAGGCACTCACCCGCCCCACCAGTGCCACTGGACACACTCCTCGCTCTCTTCCAGCACAAAGCACGGCACCTGCAGCAGGTTAAAGAAGGTGACGCCGATGATGTCGGAGACGGTGTCGTTGATGGCGAGCAGGCACTGCCGGAACCTGCAGGCAGGGACCGGTGAGCGGGACGGATCTCCCTAGCCCTCCCAGTGCCGCTCCCACGGCCCCAGGCGCACCTGCTGTCGCAGTCGCAGTGGGACGCGGTGTGCAGGCGGTAGTTGCGGATGCCATAACTGAACTGCAGCGGCGTGATCTGTGCCCAGCACTGGTCGTGCTCCCGGCAGCACCGGTCGGGGCCGCGGAACAGCCCTGCGGAGGCGCCGGTGAGCGCGGCCCTGCGGAGGGAGCCCGGGTGCCCCCGCCGCCCCGTACCCAGCTCGCTCCAGTTCCCTGCCGAGTCCCCGGCGCCGCACCACAGCGTGCCCGGTAGCGTCCAGCCCCGGCGTCGGCGGCGTTGCGCTCCCGGCACTGCAGGGTCGGTGCAGGCGGCGCGGCGCTGCCACAGCACGGNCCGGGCCAGGCGCGAGCGCATGCGCACAGCGCCGCGCAGACCAGCGTCGCGTGCGCCCACATCCCGCGCACCGGCCCCGCACCCGGCTTTAAACCCGCACTCGGCTTTGACCCCGCACCCGGCGACGGACACGACGCTGATTCGTCCGCGCCGCGCAGGCCCCGCCCCGGGGAAGGGCGGCGAGAGGCGGCCGGTGCCGGCAGCCCTGGCGCCCCCTCAGCCGGGCACCGCCCATGCGGAGCACCTCCCGCATCCCGGGCACCCCTGAGTACCACCCCATCTAGGGCTCTCTCCCATCCCGTACAGCCCCCAACCCAGGCGCCCCCTCCTACAGGCATCCCCATCCCTGGTCACCCATGCATATGCGCTCAGGTGCACGACTCTGGGTTCAGCTGTGTGTGTGCAGGTGTGCGCAGGTGCCTGTACATTCACCTTGTGCACATGTGTGTACGTGGGTGTCTGTGTGCTGTGAATGCCCAGTCATGTGTGTGCACCTACACGGGCTGTGTATTCCTGCCCACGGGCACTGTGTGCAATCAAGACAGCACTGTCCTGTCCAGCTCCTGGAAGGCTGGAAGCTGCCCTTGGCCCAAGACCATGTCTGCTTGGAGCTTGAGGATCCTCGAGGATGGAGCTTCTACAGCCTCCCTGGGCACTCCCTGCTACTGCCTAACCTTCACAACACAAAGGTGTTTCCTGATGTTCAAAGGAACCTCCCATGTCCCAGTTTGCTCATTGCACTTTATCCCGGCACTGGGCACCCCCGGAAAGAGACAAACTGTGGTCTCTGCATCCTCCCTTCCTGTGTGTTAACATAATCCCTCAAACTTCCTCTGCTCCAGACTGAGCAGACCCTACTCCCACAGCCACTCCCCACAGGCCAGGTGCTTCAGGTCCTTCACTACAATCATAGTCTTTGCTGGACTCATCCCAGCATGTCTGTGCTTTGTCTGGATGATCCTTGCCTCCTGCTGGTGCTCTCTCCCCAGCTCTGCATAGTGCAGCTGGGGCTGCTGCTGAGAAGACATATCCCTGGCTCCTGCTCAGTTGGTGCCTAGCAGGATCCCAAGGTCCACCCCTGCAGAGTTGCTTTCTGGCTGGTGGCTGAGCCTCCACTGGCACATTATCCACCTGGGAACTGGGATATGGCCCCACTGGAAATACCCTGGGAGAATAGTTGGACTGTGGAGCAGAGCTCAGTGTGGCTGATGGGTCTGGGAACCCCATATCCCACTGCATCACTTCTGCATCCCAGAGGGATGCTGGCCCTGCTCTGGAGAATTGGCCCACTGGAGTCCAATTGCACCTCTCTCTGCCAAAAGGGAGCTAGGGAGGAAGGGAGTAGCGAGGAAGGGAGGAAGGGCACCATGATTCCACTGGTATGGCTCTTTCTTTCAGGGCCAGCTTGGGGTCATGTCTATGTCCACACTGATGCTCTGCACTGCTGGGGTTCTACATGCCAGGGGGTTGGGAGAGGAGTTTTGTGGAGCCCCATGTGCCCTAATGCTAACCTGGGGACTCTGGGGGCTAATGGATAGGGCTCAGCCGTGGAGGCTTATCTCACCTTATCAGGATTTCCCTGACTGCATGGATTGCAGACAGGGCAGAGTCCACCTTGTGAGGGTTATAGGGCTGCCATGTGCAACCCATGACATCATCCCAGGTGTCGCTAAGGTCTCCCATGTCCTGTGGAGAAAGGACGTTTCCATGCCAAGGGCTGTGGATGAGGGCTAGCAAGATGGGAGCTGGCATACCAGCGCTGGACAAGGGCTCTGCTCAGCGGTACCCTAGCCCCAGGAGATCCAGCTTTCTGCCACCCCCCGGCAATCTACAGAGCCCTCCTGCCATGGGCTCTGCCACAATGCACTGTGCTCTTGTCCTGTCCCCTGCACCCCCAGTGCCCCCGGGGTTGCCCTGTGTGCAAGCTGTGCCCCTCACCCTCAGGGCTGCCCCATGCCCAGGCTGTGTTCACAGCTCCTTGGGGCCCCGGGGAGAGGGCTCTATGGGGCAGCATGGTGCAGCCTTGGCTGCTAAGTGTGTGAATGTGTCAGGGACTCAGGACCCAGTTTGGGTTTGTCTGGAAGATAATGGGATAAGCAGGGATCCCTGGTGCTCCACCCTTCACTGTCCAAGCAGCCAGCGGGAGACAGGTCTGGCTCTTGTCACAGAACTCCTTCCTGTGTAACCATGCAGCTACTGCCCTTCTGCTGGCTGCTGGCACAAGGCTGGTGTCTGGCTGGACAGCCGGGGAATGGGGCTGAGCCCTGGGCTACCCGCCCTGATGGGCAGCACTGCCAGCCCTGCACCCAACTACACTGACATGGCTCAAGGCTGCAGACAAGGCCAGCACAGGGCTGAGCTGCCAAGGGATCAGGGCACTGCTGAGCCTGCAGTGGGGGAACACAGATCTCCGATGGAGATGCCCATGCGGTGGCCAGCAGGTCCCAGGCTGGGTCGGCAGGAGTGCAAGAATGGGCTGATGAAAAAATTATTTCCCCCCTTCTCTACATGCCATGCTCCATTTGGGGCTTCCCAGAAAATGAAAGATCTCAAACTGGAGTGAGGCCACTGGAGGCTGCTGAGTTGGTCAGGACTGGAGCTGGGCTTACTTGGACAAAAGGAGAGGAGAAGTGGGACTTTATCTATCCTGAACTCTGACTGAGGCTGGGCTCGTTCATTCTCCTTTTGCACCCCCCAGGCCAGCACAGGCATCGGGTGATGCCTCCCACAGGGATATCCTGCAGGCAGGAGCTGGATGTCCAGACTGTGTGAATGGCTGCCAGACCTAGAGCCTCATCCGTGTCTCAGTGCTGACACACCTCTGGCTATCCCCACATCCAGTTTTGCCCTTCATCCCAGCCAGGTGGCTGTGCTGTCTCCCCACTGCGTGTGTACTGTGCACGCTGCTGGCTGCATCCTGCTCATGTTTCCATGGGACAGGCACCCTCAGAGGGGACACACAGCTCTCCCTTTTGGAAAAGGGGCTGTCACTCTGCTCAGGGCAGAGCCAGAGGAGACTGAGTTTTCTTCAGCAGGGAGAAGAGCTAACCCTGCATGTGCTCCCAGCCAGGTCTGGCATGTAAACACCAGCAGCTCAAGGACTGCCATGGGACACTGCCCTTCATGTGGGGCTCCCAGGATGGTATTGATATAAGGAATCAATAA
>VWZF01003406.1:1422913-1580039 GCA_013396755.1 Sclerurus mexicanus | reverse complement strand
GGCCCGGCCCGGCCCGGCCCCACACACGGGAGCGGGGCAGCGGCACCGCCGGGCTCGGCCTCACCCGGCAGGACCTGGCCCAGCCCCGGGCAGGCCGCGCTCAGAGTCTCGGAATCACGGCATCGATTAGGCTGGGAAAGAACTCCGAGATCACCGAGCCCAGCCTTGGACCACTGTGTCCACTAAGTGTCATGTCCAGTCTTTTCTTAAACACCTCCAGGGACGGTGACTCCGCCGTCTCCCTGGGCAGTCCATTCCAGTGTCTAATCACGCTCTCTCTGACGAAATTCCCCCTGATGTCCAACCTAATCTTCCCCTGGTGTAGTTTATGTCTTCTCTGGTTGCCAGGAGAAGAGGTTGGTCCCCACGTGGCCACAACTCCTTTCAGGGAGTTGTAGAGACTGATAAGGTCACCCTTGAGCCTCCTTTTCTCCAGGCTAAACACCCCCAGCTACCGCAGCCTCTCCTCATAAGAGTTCGTGCTCCAGACCCTTTACCAGCTTCGTACCCCTTCTCTGGACATCTTGGCTCACCTCGACCTGGCCTGTCCAACCCGGCTGGGTTCAGCCCAGCCTGGCTCGGTTGGGTTCAGTTTGGCCCAGATCAGCCTGGCTCGGCACAGCTCCTCGTCAAAGCTGATGAGACCCATAGGAAGAGTTTCCATACCATGGTGCCGTGTGCCCAGTGAGGGGTCTGGCAGCTGGGCAGTAGAAGGAGAGCCCAGGGAGCCAGCATTGCCCCCACAGCAGTGCATTCTGGAGTGATGGGGCTCCTCAGCCCACACATCTGGTTCCTCACTACCCTTGTGTTCTTCCCACTGCATTTTGTCTTCTACAAGAGCTCAAATCGCCCCGTGTAGCCTTGTTTAGCATTGCTGTGGGGTGTGTGCTGGCATGCTGGTAGCATCGTGCAGCTTTTTTTGTAGGCCAGTTTATGTGTTTTTTGTGGCAATGAATAGTGTAAACACCCTCCCAGCTTGTGTCCATGGCTACACGTCAACATCTGCCCTTGGTCTTCCCTGGTCCACAGGGAAGGGGGTAACAGGAGCCGACTATTGAAGAGAAAGTTTGGCCCATGAAGCTTAGTAACCAGCAGCCTCCTTTTCTCTGGCTTTCTGCATCAGGTCCTCTGTGATCAGGCAATCCTGGGAAAAGAATTGTGTCTGTCCCAACCAAGCTCATCACCTTGCCCTTCCAGCTTCCACAGTCCCCTCCTGTTGGACCATCCCTTTCCCATTGCACATAGGAAGATGTGCCATCTCTGCTCATTGCATAGGGATATTCAGTCTCGATACAGCTGCAATTCCTGAGGGATCCGCTTACTGATTTATCTTTCAAGTTTAGTCTATGGGATTTAGTCTTCAAGGGGCCTTCATATTTTGGTGTTGAAGTTGTGTTTCTGCTCCATTGGGTTTCAGTTTCTAAGTGCTGCTGATTTTCTTTTCAGGAACAGAAATGGAAACTTGGAGAAAAATCTGTGGACTGCTAGTAATGCGACGAAGGCAATGAAAGCTTTGAAATCTTCTTTTTGGGCAGTCATGCCCCATGGAGAAGAAGCAGCATGTCCTTTGGAGGTGGTACCAGAATCCACTGCTTTGAGGACATTGCAATATTATGGTAATGCTGCTGCCACTGCCAGAGGTTTGGCCATAACACCAGACAATGTGTGAGAGTGCAAGTCTGCGTCCCAACCCTTGGCAGCCCATGGCTGCACTCTTTCGGGTGGAAATGCTGCCTATCTCCCCACCCCCTTCCCACCCATTCATTCCTCTGCAAACAACACTTTGTCACTCCCTTGGCTGTGCTAACGCATCCCCCCAGTTGAGGAGTGACACTGCTGGATCTGCTGAATGGTCCCAGCTAATAATAATCCCAATACCTCTTTATTTTGGAAAGATATTCAAGGATCCAGCTTGCAGAATGGCATGATAAACATCTTGGCAAAGATGAACTGGCAGCAAAAGGAAGTGTGAGGGCAGGAGTGAGCGGCTGGGGGCAAGGAAATGGCCGGAACGTCTTCAGCTGCTGTATAATAAAAGACCAGATGTAATGATTTGACACATTTCTAGCCATCCTATGTTTTTGGTTTTTTTCCACAAGGATTTTGTGATCATACAGACCTCTAACATCCTTAAAGTCTTTCATGCCAAAAATTTCCATGGTCAGCAGAAACACTGATACACTTGAGGTGGGGAGCATGGCATTTAGCAGTTGGTTACTACAAAATAAGGGGAGAGTTACTGCCATGTGAAAAACCCAGGGCACAATCTTGTAATTAAAAGGCCATCATAATGCATATACCACTGAGGAGGACTGGTTATTAATCACAGTCTGATTAATACTTAAGAGCTTGTCTGTGTGATCTGGATGTATTTTTATGTATTCATGTTTTGTGTGCACGTATTCACCCCAGTGGTGAGAAGCAAATGTGTCTGAGGCTTGGAAGCTGAAGTTTTACTTGATCTAGCTTCTTGAGTCATTTCCTGTGGATTTGCAAGATCTCATATTTGATCTCTGCTTTCACTGTCCTGCTAATTTAAAAGCTGCTGAGCGATGTATTCTCTGAGTGATTTCTCTCACTGCACAACCTCTTGCTATTACTTTCATGCCGATAGATACTCAATTTTATTTTTCTGGTATTCAGGTTACCATGCTGGGTCTTGCGAGTAGCACGTTCAAGATGACTGACTTTTCTGAATGAAAAGGCTCCCTCTCAGAGGTGCGATTTCTGTTTGTGCCTTGTGTTGTTTGTATACAGAGCTTCTGCTCAGGCACAGAATAGCGCTTCCCTGTGATTTGAGCATTACAGTACCTAGAATTAATTAGCCATTGGTGGCAGAGCTTCAAGGCAGCAGCTTCTGCATACTAACTATTTGCATGCTATGACTATCCTGTGTTTTATATCCAAAAGAAACATTTATTTTGCAAAGTAATGCTCTAGCTGTTGCAGAGGATCTGGCATATGGACCTCTTTTCTACCTGGATTGAAATGGACTTCCCCAAGTGCTGTTACGCCTTTAGCTAGCACTTACTTAGGGTGAGAAGCACTGGAATTTGAAGTGGCAAAATTCAGGATGGTATTTACTGCAGGCTTGCAATGTAACCTTCTACCTTCACTTACTCTTGCTTTTAAAACCTTTGAGTTGAAATCTTTCCCACTGTTGATTTAGGAACCTAAATGTGAATTTTGGTACCCTGTTGACTGTGCTGAATTCAACGATTTTTCCACTGACTCACTCAGTGACTTTGAATGAGTGAGGAGTGGAAGTCAGCAGTCCTGAATCATGCCATCCTCCAGACAATTACCCCCCTCCCCAATAACTCTTTCGAGCAGCAATCATATTTTAAAAGTTATGATAACATCTGTGTTTTCCCCTCATTATAATGGCTTTGGATTTAAGAGTCACAGAAACAATCTGCAACATTTGCAGTCAGCTTGAAATCTTTCAGCGTTGACACTTTTTGGGAGGTCACAGATTTTGGAAATATTAAGGGATTTTATTCAGCAGGAGTGGGATTTCAGCATGCAGTTTGGAAAATTGTTGGAATCATTTCTGGCACCTGCTAGGGGAAGAGGATTTTGAGAGCTCCTTGCAGTCTTTCCAGGATGTCCTTTTGGAGGGTGGTAAGATCAGAGCAGGAAAGGAGAAAGGACCCTCACTGCCAGATGGGCTGCTTTGTTCAAGAACTGGCTATCCCACTGTTTTCTCCATGTTTTGTTTGTTTGTAAACCTGTGTTTTACTAGGATCGAAAGTGGCAGCAAAGCTTAGGGAATCTCCGTGCTGTTGCCTGTGTGACTTTTTAGGACACCAAGGGATCAATCTGGGCAACAGCAATGACTGTGTTGATGGCTGGGAAGGCATTGACCAGCACACTCAGTCATCCATGAGTCACTTGTATGGGACAAATCTGGTGTCATTTGTAGCTGATTTCACAAAACCACGTGCTTTCCTTCACCCTCTTCCAAAATAAAAGCAAAGTTTATTGAAATGAGGAGGTTGTAAGGAAAAGGGGTCTTTTCAAACCCCTTGCTTTCTTAGTGGGCACTCTGTTGCCTTCGTAATATTCATCAGTATGTGATTTATAGCACTCCTGACAGGATGGTTTGGTGTTTCCTTTGTGTGCATAACTTCCTTTTGATATAAAGGGATGATAACAAACCTAAATTGTAATCTCACAAGCACATGACACATTGTCTTTGTGGTGCAGATAGCAGGAAAATGCTCTGATCTTGCGTTCAGCACTTCAGCCTTCCCACCCCCACCCCACCCTGGTGAGAGGGTGGCATTAGCAAGTTTAGTGAGACAGCAGTGTTGGTGGAGGTGATTCCTTCAGACAGTGATGCAGGATGATGTTTCTGTGAGTCCCACTAGAGCTGAGTCCCTGGCATGAACTCAACAAGAGGTGGGTGCACAGCTGCTTCTTGAGCTTCTTGCTTACCTTTTTGTGCTGAATACTTGGAAGGAAAAACTGCTACAAAACTTTCAGTTACCACTATCGGTTCCTCGGCTGTGCTTTGCTTCTGTGCATTGCCAACTCAGCATGCCCTGGCCCATCAAATAAAAAAATAATGTGGATAAACTCTGCAAGTGTCACGGCAACCTCAGGATTAGTCCTAAAGCTGGGCTACTTTTGGCATGAGGGAAGGGCTGCTCTTCTCTTGAGATGCCTTTCCACCCTTGAGAGGTTTCTGCATTTTTGATACAGCTGTTCCCAGGGCCTCATGGGAGCTGAACAAACAGATGTCAAATAATCTGGTTTTACTTCAGGGAGCACAAAAATGGATGGATCTGGGAAAAACACTGAAGCTGTGCACACCTTTTTCTCCCCTCCTTGCGGTTTATTTGAATTAGGCTTGAACCCTTAAGTGTATTTCAGAAAGTTGCCTTTTGATAGCCAAACTTCACTTGGGTGTTCCTCCCTTTCTTGCACAGCTATTGTGAGACTGTCCCTTCTGAACACCCAGGTCCCCTTTATTGCAAAGCTCTTTGCTTGGCCTCAGCAGGTGACATGATGAACAATTGACTACTTACTCTGGCAAAACCAATTTTCATGGCTTTACCTCCTTTTCCCACCCAGTGTCTTGCTATGAGTAGAGGATCCTATTCCATGTCCGAGCAGCTGTAATTGCAGGATTACCCAGTCCAGGCCCAGCCGTGGGAGAAACCCCCCCCCCCCACCAGGTATTGATCAGGAAAGGCTTCTGGAGTTGAATTAAGCTTTTGAAATATGGAAATGAGGACATGGCTGAGTCAGGCATTTAATGGCATATGGAACACAGGGGAAATGAGTTGTATGTACCATTTGTATCTTTCTTAATCCAGCCCTCAGCTTCAGGGCAGCTCAGTGACACTGACCCATGCAGAACTTTACAGATGCTTGACAATATTTGATTTCAATGGGTGCCAGTCCACCCTCTTCTCCAGGCAGATATTTTCCCTTGTGTCAACATCCTCATAACAAGTCCAGCCAGGCAAATATAGCACATGGCTTATGAGTGTCCTGGAAGGACTCAGAGGTGGAGAGTTAGAGCTAAAGAAGGTTCATGGTTAACCCTGTGCACCACTGAATAGCTTCACCAGGGATAAGTCACAGCACATGATGAAGAAGCTGGGAGGAGAGCTTAATGGTCTTGCAGAGAGCACCACCTTAGACAACCATCCTCTAAGATGTTCCCAAGGATTCTCATGGAAAATAATCCTACGTTTCTTTTATGTCCTTGTAATCACACACATATTATGCTTCCCTGCCCAGTTCTGAGGAGAAAAGTAATTAGTCGCTCCTCACAAACCTTTTGGGACTGCACATATACTCCAGTATGGAATCCAGCTCTGTCTAGAAGGGAATAAAGACACACAGCTCTGCTCTGTGCATGGTTATTCACAGAAGCTGCCACTTGCAGGAACTGGGTGCAACGCCTTCCACTTGCTCCCCACCAGCTGCATCTCCAGCAGCGTTTGCTGCCAGGCTTAACAAAGCCCAGGTTATGAGGGCTTCACACCTGCAATGCCAAAAGCACAGGCTTGACTCCTGCTCACAAAACTCCCTTGTTTTAGATAGCAGACTCTCCAGCCTCTTAGAGGAAAAAAAAAAAAAAAAGAGAGCTGGTTATTGCTGGGTGTTATGTTCTGACTGTAAAAGCTGAAAGTAAAAACAATCCAAGATATGGGGCGTGCTGAAGTGGCAGCTGAAGGGCTTTTTTTGTTCCTTCTACAGTTAATACCATCGTGCTAAAATTGCAAGTGGGGAGGAGTGGGGGTTAATTTAAGGTTTAGTGTGACCAAGAAGAATTATTTAGAAAACAGCAAATGGATGACATTCTGAAAGACAAGCTTCATTTCTGTAGTCAGGAGTACTTGACTTAAGTTGCAGGGACTATGAAGGAAACCTCCTGGATCCACAGCAGGTAAACATTTGCCTTTGATTCTGTTCTCCTCTTCGAGTCTAGAAACCCCAGCATTTACACTTAAATGGATGTGCTGTAAGCTATGTTTAGGAAGAGAATTTCATCCCCTCCTGCACATACTTTTAACACATGATAATTATTTGACTGCAGCTTTACAAAGTATGGCTGGAGGGATGGTTTGTAAGGGAGGAGCTACATGGCACTGATGATAACTGCCTGATTCAGCCCCGCTGAAGGCAGTGGCAGCAGGATCAGGCCATCCACTAGAGATGTTTTATTTTAAATAGCAATTATGTACCTTCCGTGGCTTATGGTAAATTCCTTCCTCCTGATTTCACACATTGGAGAACACACATGTATGCTGGAGACATGCATGTCTTCAGGGTCACATGTGTTCAATGTGGACATAAATCTCTGCATTTTATCACCGTTTTTTTAAAAAAAAACACAACAAAACAGTGAGTCAGAGAGCTTATGAAGATGCTGTTTTGGTGACTGATTATAATTTTTTAATGCCATCAGTTTTGTCTTCATCAAACACATCACAGAGTCTGGTCTCTTCCTTTATTTTTTGCTTTGTCCTCTCCCACCTGCTCTGCTCCTCCCATACAACAGGCGTTGTAGTCCAAAAGGGGTGAAAGAATTGCCCTAACTACATGGTCTGGATGCATTACCTTGCATATAACTGGTTCTAGTTGTGCCAAAGCCACTGCCACACTACCAGTATTTAATGTATTATTGCACAAAATGCTCTGGATAGCCGTGGCATTGAAAAGCTTCTTATAAATTGGTTCCTGCTCAGCTCTAAAGAGATTTGAGTCTTTTCTTTGACATTTTTCAGTCTAAGAAAGTAACAAACGTGAAAGCTCTCCTACAAGACTTGATCAAAGTCCTGTGAGATGGCAGTCTGAATTTTGGCCCGTCCCCTCTTTGGAGCAAAGCAGACCAGGACAAGTCTTTGTCTTCTTGAAAGCAACATGGAGAGCTGTCTTCTTTAAAATCCTGTGAGAGTGGAAAGCAGAGGTGATTTTCACCTTCCTGTAGCAAGGACAACTCTGTCCCCTCTGGACGGACTTTACTTCCCCTGGTAAGAGGATGAGCAAGGCACCTTTTGAGAAAGGTCACCAGAGCCTGTTGCCTTGTGCTGTCTGAAGAATGCTAGCAGTGGAAAGGGGTTTGTGCCATTGCCATACATCTGTCATCAAAATCACAACCAGAGGTTTATTTGGTCATAAAATCTGCTACAGCAGGAAGTGGTGGAAGCTCTGCAGAAACTTATTTTGCTGCACACAACTACCCCAAAAGGGGCTTTGACCTTTTAACAATGACACTTCATTATACAGGATTTTCTTATGTTAACTTTCCAGGTACTGTCGGGAAGAGAATCACTGGGAAACATGAGATCTTGAAAAAAAATAATTAAAAATAATTAAATGATATATTGTGACTTTTGATACAGTTAGAGCATCTGTGTAATCGTGTCTGGTCTTATATACTAATTTTCATTAATATCCTTCACAGTCATTTTAAGGGTGGAGAAGAGTGTTGGTCTTCCATTAGAGCAGAAGAAATCACAGTCCAAGGAGATACCCAGGTGTCAGGGAGAGGACTCAAACTCAGGAGCATTTGGGAGTCATCTAGGACAGGAAAACAAGATTAACTCGAGTTTAATTCCCTGTGCTTGTTTATGTGTGCCTGGTTGCTGGGCTGTGAGTGGTATTTAAATGCCCTGAACCTCTCCATTCCCCTGTAATTTACTATCAGAAAGGACAGAAATAAATTCTAACATGTTTGTGAGACATACCAGAATTACTTCAAACTTAGGAGAATTTCGGAGTGAAGTTAAATGCTTCAAAGCCTGAATACCACACTGCTAATTCTCTTCTTATAGATTGTATCATCATGGATTAAAATTAAGTGCTGCTACGAAAGCTGCCCCATCAAACTGAACGTGGTTGTAGCTGTTTGCCTGGTGTGGCCTGAGTAAAAGTGCTCCAGTGTGCATTTCCACCTTAGGAAAATTCTTTATGCCCTGATTTCCAAGTTCGAAAATAACTCCGTACAGATGAAACACATTTTTCACCCTTCAAAGAAGTGTTTGCACCTACAAATACTTCTTGCTGCCTAAACAAGAGCCCTTTCCTTTGCACTTGTGCCAACATGTAACTTGGATAAAGAATTAAACTTAGATTCTTAGTTATAATGCTTCTCCTGACTTCTTTTTTTTTTAATAATGACTGTAAGACATGTGCCTTCTCTCTTCTGAATTTTAATCTTTCCAATGAAGGTGTGTTTGAAGAAGGCACACCCTTCAGAAAATGTTTTGTGGTATCGTATTTGTGCCTTTAGTGTTGAGGACGAGCTGCCTTTTCAATTTTAAATGCACTTTTCAGGGTCTTACATCATAGAGGCCTAAATTAAAACACACTTACCATAAAGGGTGCAGCATATGCATTCATCCTGGAAATTGCGCTGTGACATGAAAGATACCCAAGCACTGCTTGTAATTTTGAAGATGAGCAAGGCTTGGCCTTTCAGATGTCCTACGCGAGGGAAGCACCCACATCCCGCAAAATTGTAAGCTTCTGAATCATGGAAGTTGGATCATAAAGCCTCTAATTCCCACTGGTTTGAAGATGTGTGTGACTGTGCAAATGAAGCCCAGCGCTGGAGCGGGGGTTGGATGTGAGCCTTGTGTGCAGGAACCCCTGTGGCTCAGCACCCAGCATGACCCAGGGAGATGCAGAGCTCAGGGATGGGGTAACTCTCACTTTCTGCCTCCCAGCTCCTCCTACGCATGGTTTTCAGGCTCAAGGGTCAGGATTTGGTGGCTCACCATGGTGGGAAAATTTCGCTTAGTGGTTTGCAGGCTGAGAAGGGCTGATGTAAAGGCCCTGTGTAAAGAATTATTTGTTTAGCTCCAGGTGTCATTCTTTTCATTAAGCCTATTGGAGGAAATTTTTCCTCTGGTATGGTGGTATAGACCAGGAGTATGACCACTGGCACCTTTATTTTGGACATACATACCATGGTGGGACCAGGAGCTGGCCTTTAATAAACCCTGAAGGTATGCAGCGGTGGAAACTTTGCCACAGGCTGTGCACCCCTGCAGAACAACATACCTCCTTTCTGGGTTCATATGGAACGAATGCCAAGTTCATTCTCTACATCCATGGCTCCCAGGAGCCAAACAGCAGCTTTAGAGAGCCACTGGCTCCATGAGCCTGTGGGTGTACAGAGGGAACTCCCTAACTCAACTGGAGTGGCACTTCCCTTCCTGCCTCTATCCAAAGTCAGTTTTTACTCGTAACTGTTGCAGGGAAGGATTTTGCAATCCATTTCAAGTAATGGATATTGGCAATCCCTCTCCTAGAATGCCACATTTGGAGAGCATCCTGGGCTAACTTTGGAGGTGCAAGACCCTCCTGTGTCTAAATATTGCAGTAAATGTGGTTATTCAGGCTCCTGGGGGGTTACTGGGCTCAACACAGATGTCCTAGCCAAGTTCACAAGGAAGAGGAAACATGGGAATATTCACCACCAGAAGTCACTGCCACCCTTGACATTTTTGTCTGCAAAACAATGGCTTACAGAGAGTTTTGAGATGGAAGGTGTTGTTGGCCTTTTTCCTTTTCATTTTTTGATTTTTGTTTCCTGTAGCAGAGCCTCTGAATTCCTTAATGTTGTCATTGAGTCTTAGGGATTTCCTTCCCTGTCCTTTTCCAGTTGTGCTACATCTCCCAAGTTACCCGTGATGTGAAATTGCTGAGGGGAGACATTTCTGCCTAAACTGGAAGCCTTGAATGCAAGGGCTGCTCCTCCCAAAGGAAATGTTGTTCTTTTTACTTCCACGTCCTCAAATAAGTCATAATCTTTGCTCTGTACCCGGGTATTTCCACTTGGGACTTCCCAGTTTCCTATAAATTCTGATTTACTCTCTTGCTGAGTCTGTGGAACCAGATACTAAATCTGTCTTACTGAAAAAAAAAAAAAAGAAAAGAACAATAAACCCCTAATTGAAATATTTTGCTGAAAAATGTCACAGCATAGTGATTTTTGAAACAAAAGCCCTAGAAATACTTTTTGCTTTTTTAAACTAGGCGAAGTGTATAAACTAGGCATGTGTATATCCCTTTGGTTGTAGTGGAATAGGAAAAGTCTTGTGTCATATGCAGTGACAGCTTCAGGAAAGGGAGCACCTGGTTTTGTCTTTCTGTATGTATTTTTGTGTCTTTGTTATCAATATTGTAAAGTCACTCTTGGGAAGTTTTGCCATGATGTGAAGGAGAAGGTGGCTGTTCAAGGCGCTAAGGTGGCTCCTTTGGAAAGGCTGAAATCTGTCTGCCTGCCCTCAGGTGCCCATGAACTCTTCTAAAACCTCAGTCAAACTGCAGGGGCTCTGCACTCCACTTCTCTCTGACTCTGGGCAACCAGATGTCCAAGGTCTTGGTCCATTCTGGGGTCCTAACAAGAATCTGTGGGGTTTTTGTTTGTTTGTTTGTTTGTTTGTTTGTTTGTGGATATGGTTTTTCTCCCAGCAAGCCCTTTTTAATTTTCAGTGATCTGACCTTATTCCATGCCAAGAAGACAGGACTCTTCTGTGCAGGAGACTTGTGCCTGGCCCACCTCACCACCCTCCCCGGCTGTTCCTCTCTTCACTGCTTCAGAGTCATCACCCAACTAAGCACCTTATTACTTTGGTGCATTTATACCCCTGCTCTCCCAGATCTTGACGGATAAATTCCCTGTTGATTCCATGCAGAGGGATCATTCTCGTGTGTGCAGTGACTTTAGGGTGCATCGTGCAGCACCTCAGTCCAGGAGTCCGTGGCCAAAACCCAAACACCACGTTCCCCTCTGCCACGCAAAAATGAAAGCAAGCTTGGCCACATCGAAACTACAGAGCCCTGACAGAGCCTCCTGTGTTTGTGGAGATTGTGTAAAGCACCCAAATCTTTACCTCAGATTTTCAAGGGGTGCAAAATACACGCACATCTCCATCAGTGGGACCTCCAGAAGGACAAAACGCCACTGAGATCCCCGCTATGAAAAGCTGCCCTAAGGTCGGTGACACAGGATTTCCGCAAGCTAGTGCTTATCTTGTAGACAAATCTCCAGGGGAGGAAAAGTCAGACACACACACACACAGGTACAGTGAGCACAGCTGTCTGTTGTGGGGCTGTAAGGAACCGCTGGAAACCCGTGGAGGAAGGTGTGGAAAAAAAAATTAAAAAAAAGGGGGGGGAAAGGCAGGGAAGGGAAGAAGCTGTTTTTCTCAAAGCTTGGCTGCCCTTGCAAGCAGAGTAACATCACAAAAGAGACGCATATGTTAGGCAGGTTTAGACTATTAAATCGTTTTGGTGTTCTGTGGATGTTGAAATAGAGGGAAAGAAATTTCACTGCATACAATGGCAGTGGTTAACATGATGTTTTCAGCAGAGTCCACCCATGAGCAGGCAGAACAGCTTGCTGTGCTGATAAAGCTTGTTTCTGCTTTGGAATAGGGCAAAATGAGCCATGGGAGCAAATCAACTTGCCAAAGCCACACAGCAAGTGTGACAGAGTTAGAAAGATTAAATATGAGCAGATTGCATTTACCCTGCCTCCTTCACGCACTCGTGCAAAGGTGGCATCTGCATCGAGGGCTTCAGATGCTCCTGAAATCCTGAATTCACGTGGTCTGGGTAGTATGGACCCACTTCTTGCGTAGAAGCTAAAGATGGAGTAAGAATGAACCTGAGGGTTCGGTTTGCCCCAAAGGAGAAGAGGTTTGTAGCTTGGTCCGTGTTTGCCCACACACTGCATGGCAGAGAGGCACGAAGCAGAGAGTATGCCCACTGAAAGACCTGGGAAAATAAGAGCTGCCCCAGTTCAGGGGCTGAGCTGGAAAATGGAGAGAAAAACAAATGGATTGGGTCAAAGCAAAAGAAATTGTAATTTTTTTTCCCTTTTTGCTTTTTTTTGTTTTGTTTTTTGTTTGGGATAAATGAGAAAAACCCCAATGTGTAATTTTGGGTCAACCCGAATCGCATTTTGAATGTAATGTTTTGCTTTGAGGTTACTTGCCCCTCTCGTTTCTCACACTTTCTTTTATTTCAGATCTCTTTTGAGTGGAAAATGCCACTTCAAAATAGCAAATCAAAGGGTTGTGTTTAAGAGGCAGTGAAAGAAAATGCTGTGGCATGTTCAAAACAAGCGATTTCTTTCAAGAAATGTAGATATGTATGTCTTTCCCCCATAAATTTTGGATAGAGTTAAAAATGTTTGCCATGTTTCATTAATCTTGGAAGCTCTGAAATTTCATGGTTTGGGTTTGTCTTTTTTTTTCCTAGATACTTTAGGGGTTTTTTTTTTTGGCCTCACTCGATTTCTGCTGAAGCAATTGGCCCTGCAGAAACAACAAAAGGGAGGCATGTGACCCGAGGAATGAGGGGTCACAAGATTTCAGGGCACAGGACAAGGCTCACAACAGCACCTGGGGCAGAGGCCGGTCTATGGCTGAAGGTAAAACCATTACCAGTGCCCTCTTATTTCCCAGCAAAGCTACTGAAGTAGCAGCAGTGAGGAAAGAACTGAGGCCACAGGGGATGGAAGTTTTAAATGGTGTGCCACTGCAGATCACCAGCACCACCAGATCACCAGCACAAACCTTCTATCCCAGGTTTTCTCAGTTTGCTGGCAGGTCCTAGAGAGGCAGATGTGTAGGGTCATGCAAGAGCTGTTGGGATCCAGTTTTATTACTATGCACTCCATCCCCTGTGGGGATCTGCAGGGCTCTCTCCCTTGCTGGGTTTTCCCTGTTAGGGCTATGGATGTGGAGGTGCACTTGGTGCTACCCCTCTGCTCAAGCTGTGGGTCTGTTTGCTCACCAGCAGGCAGGCTAAGGGTGCATGGGGGAGCAAAATGCCTTGTGCTCGCTCCAGATAAGAGAGGTGATGCTGATAGGCATGAGGGAAACATCCCAAGCAACTGACTGAAGCAGAAATGTGGTTTGCAGCTCAAGTGTTTGCCCGACTTGTTGGCACTCTCAGGCAGGGGCAGACGAGAGCTGATCCAGGACTGTGCTGCACTACGACGTCCAGTGGACAGTCAGGTCCTAGAGCTTCTCTTTCCAGCCATAACATCCACTGTGAAGGCAGTAGCCCTTTAAAACCAGATGTATGGTAACTCATGGCTTAGGTGACAGGCCTTTCCTTCCAAACCAACAAATAATGCTGTGTCCTTTGACTAGCAGGGGACAGACATTCTAAATTCAAGCCATTTTGAGTTAGCAAATTCTTTTTCTGATTTTCCCAGAGCTGGCCAGCTGTGGCCTTCTGTGGTTGCTCCATCATGAGATGTTTTGTAATGAAGTGGTGGGGTCTCAGCAGGCCTTATTCTGTCACTGGAACAATGGAGCACAGACTTTCTTTATATCCTGAAGGGCATCAAATAATAAGAACAAGAAAAGTTGTCCAGCTGTGCTTCAGCTGGACTAGTTCTCTCTTTTCATTTTTTCAGTCAGCCTTAGTAGACAGTATGACTGCTTAACTAACTTGTCTTCTGAGGAGGATACTTGAAATGTAAATAGAAAACTGGTTTTAAGAAGTAGCCTGTGTCTAGCATGGAGAAATAAGAATTGCTGCTGCAATAACCTTCCTTTCGTTGGGATTATATTAGTGAGAAATTTGGTCTGCTACTTGGCAGCTCCGTGCTCAAGCTGGCCGTTGTTATTAACATCTAGAAATTCATTCCTAACCTTAGTCACCTCAGGGGATTTGCACTTGAAAAGATCACATAGCCTGGTAAATTTGGGAAGGATAAATAAAGGAATAGCAACACAAACTGCCTTCTGGCTGGCAAGGGTTATGGTTACTCAGGTTTCTTGGCAGTGCTGGGCTATTCGCTACTTAACCCCCTGCAAAGTCCATGTAAAGGTGAAGAATTGCAGGCAAACCTTGCTGGCTGGTCCCCCAGCTCAGAGGAGTGCCCAGAGGTGGCTGTCATGGTTTGCTGGGGCTCAAGGTGTCGTGGAGAAGGAAGCCAAAGCATCTGGCAGGACCCCCTGGCCTGTGGGAGACGTGCCTGTGAAGGTGCAGGCGGGTGTTTGCTGCTCACAGCCTGTCTCCTGTTGCGTGTCACAGCAAGGTGAAAACAAACCCGGTAAGTGGCTTAAAGAGCAGATTTTGAAGGGAGCAGGGCAAGGGACCTGCGGGGCCTGGTGGTGGGAGCAAATTGACTGGCACAGCTGCAGCTGGAGAAGGATGTGCAGCAACACTCGTATCTTCCCACTTGGAAAGGACTGCCTGGGAAGTAAAGCCCGATGAGCAGGGACCTGGGGTTCAAGGTGATTCACCTGCACCTATTGAAACAAATCAAGTGGGCTGCATGGAGAACGACTCATATGCTAAGCCCATCATATTCACTGTCATATTTTTTGTTATTTTTCTTGTTGAAACCACTGCAGAGAGCAGCACATTTCCAGGAGCCTCTCTCCAGCAATCAAACTTCCCTGTGGCTTCCTGCCGGCTTGGGGAGGATTCGTGGCTGGGGATGCTTTACCTCTTCTGTGCCAACTAGACTGGAGCCATGTCTCAAGATGGTTCTTTGATATGTTGTACAAAGGGTTGTTCCTCGTGGTGTTTCTGTCATGAAATAATATGTTTCTGCAAAGTTTAATCTGATTAAAATACAAAGAATTAGGATGGGGGACTGGGTACGTGCACAGTAGTATTTATGTATCTGTTTCTTTTGTTAACAGATAGGCCTGCCAGTCCCACAGAAACTTAAACACGCACTTAATGCTCCCAGTGGCTAATCCCATGAAAGTCTGCTCCCGGCATATAGTCAAGCACACACGTACATCTGTATAAGGCACGGACTGCACGGCCCTAATACTGATGTGGTGACTTAAGGCTGTCAGTTGTGAGTGTTCTCATGTCTGGAGTGTATCCTCAGACTCAGGGATGCCTAAACCCTCACTGTCTGGATCTACAAGGTGTTAAGTAGGACTTGGAAAATGCAGGCTGGGTTGGAGAGGCAAGAAGTCACATTTAACGATGTGAAATAATGGTAGAAGCCAGGCCCAGGTTCATTAAGTAATGGCTTTGCTTGGCCATTATTTACTTTAGTCTTCCTTCTGCCTCTGTGAAATGCTGACTTCTGCATTGTCCATCTAGTAACAGCACAGTTGCCAGCACTTTTTCCAAATGGACATTTTTGTTCAATATTTTGAAAGCAGGCCTGAAACATCCACAAGTATCAGTGTTAGGCAGAGGGAGAGAAAGCTCGGAGATAAATGCAGTATGTGCACATAGTAAGGCATGCACCTTATTGCTCATCAAAATTGGTGAATTACTATCAGTGCCACAACAGTGTTCTAAATTACTGCAACAACTGAAGGACTTTGATGCAAGACCACCAGAATTTTGGTCTGCAATCTGATAAAAAGACAACTGTAGTGGAGCGGCAAAGAGCTTAAAAGCAAAACAAATAATTAAAGGAAATGGAGTGGAGAAAAAACACCTCTAACAAATGAAAAATTACAGACTAGAATTTGAATTATATGACATCTTTTATACTAAAAACTCTCATCTTATATTCAATTACTGTTTTGAAAGCAGATCTGTTGTCCATGTGAGACTGGAGTGACACACCAGTGTGTAGGTACTACTGTGCAATTATGGGATCTCTGGACCACTCATGATGTCCTTCCTTCTTACGAGCACCCCACAGATTTAGATACTTGGGGAGATGTGCTAGGTTTGGTTTTCAGTGTAACCTGAAGCAAAAATCAGCTTGAGGCTGCCAGATTGTGCCTGTTTTCAGATCAAACCCCTGTGAAAGTAGTGAATTGAGTAGGGTTTCCACTCAAAACCATAAATCGGGCTTGGTTTGCTTGAAACTTTGCCCAGATATTTTTCTTTTTTTTTTCCTTTTCCAAACTTGGCCTGTGTTCTAGCTTTGTAACAAAACCTAAAACAAACATCTCTGGGTTTCGGGTTTAGTTGTGAAAGTTTAACACAGAAACCATTTTCCTCCAGGGGGAAGGGGGATGCAGGCCTGTGTACTAAGTCTGAGCTTCGGTTTTTATTCTTTAGAGAATGACAGTGACAGCTTGTAATTGCTACCTTGAAAGCAGCTGGAGAAGAGGCTTTGGCTCAACATCTCTACTGAAGGACAGAAGAGAGGAGGGTGACCATCACGCCCCTGCTTGGATCTCCAGTCTGCTTTTCCCATCACTGCTGGCAACGGGGAGTGAATTAATGCAGAGAAGTCCCACTGTCTCACTGTGATGCCACTTAACTCAGACCAGAGCAGCTCTGAATCAAGGTCAGCTTTTGATAGTATGGAGGCCAAAGATAGCAGGAGGACAGATTTTTGCCTGGCACATGGTAAGATCAGCAACTGGGAACCATGCCACCAACAAGAGAAGGAGCTGTCAGAAATTGCAGCTTCCAGCTAACGCTGAATTCCCGTCTCACTGGGAGTGAGGCTTGTTGTGTAAGAAAGCAAGATACCATCCATTAATTGCTGGCAGCATTTTGTCTTTCTGTGAGATAGAAGCTTCCGATTCCTCTTGTGTTTCTCCCAGCAAGCTGGGCCTCACATTTTGTAAAGAAAGTCCAAGCTGGCATGGTCCCCTTGCTCTGGTCTGCATGGCAGAGAATCCAGGACTCCAGCATTTTGCCATTAGCCTACTGCTCTCTGTGCCACATCATGTGGTGAGAAACAGAGATTTTTTATTTTTTTCAGTCAAGATTACTAACACGCACAAGGTCAAAGACTACAGGGGTTACCATTTGCCATGCTAAAAAGTTGCTGCTGTCTCTGATGAGCACAGATACACTGTGTGGTCCTCACAGCTTTTGACCCAGAGGTGTGAATGCCAACACCAGAGTCCTCTTGCTGTGCCTGGCTATAATCACAGGAAGCTCATTCATTACGCAGGTCCTGAAGATATGGAAGTCTTGCTAATCAGCTTGGATGGGAGGGGTAAATTAATCATTTCCTTTTACACTTGTTGATAGAGCAATTCATTCTGTCATGGGAAAATTTGGAAGTGGGGGGAAGTTTCAGTAAACTGTGAGTAAAACCTGAGATTTAAATCAGATGTTGTCGTCCAGCTTTGCTGCTGCTTTTCTCTTTAATCTTACTTCCCTTGTCTCCTCACAGCAGGGCCTTTTCCAGGGATAAGCCACACTTCCCAGAGCTGTCCTTTTGAGATAACTGGGCTAGTAGGTAAATTTTCAGCCAGGGAATGGACTGGGAACATAGGGAAGCATATCTGCTGTCCTCATTCAAGGGACCAGATGAGATCCTGGAGAAAAATGCCTAAGGCAGTACAGCTACTGTTATCTCCAGACACTAGCAGCAAAAGCAGATTAGGGACCTCCCATGCTTTCATGGAAAGTAGGAAAGGAGTGTCCCAAGCAGTTGGGACAAATGCTTTCTGCCTCTGCTTGTCCCACTGGGCACTGCTGAATTCTCCTAACTTGCTATTACAAAAGGATCCAAAATAACACTCCTTTGGCTTCTGCCCTGTGCTACCTTCATGGAATGGGGGAAGTAGTGTGCATTTCCAGCACTCTGTGTCCTTCTCCTGGCAGTGCCTGACTCTTGCAGGGATATTTTAGCCTCTCCAGAGGCAGCTGTTGAAATATTGCTGAGTGTAGCATTGGAAAATAAGGAGAACTGAAGCTGATTTTTTTTTAAATTTTAGTTTGTTATTGTTTGGTTTTTTTGCTACATTAGGCTTTAAACTGTTACTTCTAACAACAACATTTCAAATAATAGTTTGATAATACCACCATGTGTTTTAGGGATATTGATGTCATGGTGGTTTTAGGTGCTTGTCTAGGTTCTACCAATTTTGGTGGGGTATGGACCTTCATGCTACTCCACAACACTGAAGTCTGAAACCAGGGATCATTAACAAAATGCTACATGTCAAATCCATTTTGCATGGCTGTTGTATTAGAAGAACTTGCTGCTTATTTTGCCTGATTTCTTACCTGTCTGCTGCAATCTCCTTGTGCTAAGCACAGGTTTCTGTAAAGCTCCTTACAGGGGCTACTTGGTAGGGTGGGACTGCATGTTACTTATATTAGGACAGCGGGGGGGGGGGGGGGGGGGGGGGGGGAAGAGCAATTAGTGTTTCCTCTGATCACAGAGTCACCTTTCAGTTCCACCAGTGGGAGATAAAGCTTGTTAGTTAATTGGGAGGGCTGAAACCCCAAGGCACCAGATGCCATTGCATTTCGAGGCTACAAAAGAAGACAGAACTGGGTGCTACAGGAGTCTTTAGTCTCCCAGGCTTGCATGAGTGTGGCTGAACTTTCCATTTACAAAACACAGATATTTTTGTTTTTATTAAGTTAGCACAGGTGTGAAATGATCTCTTTTAGACCTTTCCTCCTCACAGCAGTGGCACTGCTTTATCTGTGTTGAGGCAGTGAAAGTGTTAAATGCTACCAACCCAGCTGTGCACCATGATAGTTTATGGAGCTGACAAAGGGGTTTTAAGTTAATCCAACTGATTTGGGAGTGCTCTGATACAGAGCTGACCTCTAGCTTCCTGTTGATGACAGGCAGCAGAGAGTGGCACCATCAAAGGAACTTGGTACTTAGGTGTCTGTAAGCTGATGTAAGTGCTCGTTCTCACTCAGGTTGTAAGGGTATGATGCTTTGGGTATTTATAGTTAGAGCTGTCATTGGGCAAAACACCACCCTGGGCTTGCAGAGACCTTGCCAAATCAGGTAGTACCAGCTGGACCGAGCTTGAAGTGAAATGATGAAATGTTGGCTACATGCAAATGCCTGTGGGCTGGGTGTTGGTAGCCCTGCTGCTTGCCAGGACCTACTGCTGGAAGGCAGTAGCCACAGCTGCTCCTTTGACAGTCAGTGGTCCAAACCTGTATTGATCGTGTCAAACTTTTTGGCTTCTGCTCTCGCTCTGGTTCCTCAGGTCTTTAGTGCAGCTTCTGCTCTTTGGCTCCTGTCATAAGGACAGACTCTATGCTGTCAATACAATGCTTTTACCTTTGCAATTTTGGCCCCAAAGCGATTCTTTGCTGCTGTAATCATACCTATGCAACATTATTACTGACAAAATGATGTCGTTCAGTCTTCCCTACCTCCTCATAGCACTGCCACCCAAATCGCTGTGTTGGTAAAACAACTGGCAAAGTTACAGAAGGGCGCTTGAGCTGATCTAACGGCAGATTTGTGTTGTGAGAAAGGGGCATATCCCCTCTTTCTCTGTCCATCTCCTTTCTGTCCTTAACTGTGACTATTCTACTTTCCCCTTTGTGCCAGTCTTTAGCCTGTTTAGGATCTTTCAGTCAAAAGCACTAAACCAGGGCTTTGATAAAAATGAAACCTATAGTGAAAAAGTAAAAAACCTAAATCCACATACACAAAACAAAAGGAGATTTTTTGACCACACTGGTCAGCAGGGGGTGGAGTCCAGCACATGGGATGGGACAGAATGCAGAGTGAAAATGAGATGCTCAGTGAGAACAGAATTGGGATCAGCAAAAAAAAAGAAAAACAAAAGACAAGACAGGAAAATGGAAGAGGAGAACAAAGAGCTGTTATTTAAGCCCATCCATTTGATGGAACTTCACTTTTTTCCTGTAGCTCATCTCAAGGTAAGAGACCTGTCCTCTGCTTTGCATATTTGGCAGAAACCTTCACCATTTTTTTGAAAATGGGTCTGGCAGCATCAGCAACAGCTACAGCACCCACTGGCATACAGGAACATGGGATGCACATGATGATTCAGAGCTCTTTGCTCTGGACATTGGAATGAAGCTGTTTGCCTCCACTTACTGAGCACTGCTGCTGGACACAGTCATATACAACAACCTGGAAAGAAGCAGGGAGTTAAGCTCTGAGGCAGGGAGGAAATGAGCTGAAATGAATGTAAGAAGAACTGTTTTCAGGCTGCAAGATGTGTAATGACTAACCTGAACAAAAGCTCTCTATCCCAGCAAGGTGTTAATTATATGCCTTGTCTTTCTGGATATGTGTGAACAGGGTCTCTTTGCCCACTGGGAACAATAGGTGTAATTATTATTTAGTTGGAAAGAGAGGAAGCCCAGCTGCCTTTAATGCACAGGATCAAATGAAGGCCAATAAAGCGTATGCACACGTGGCCTGCACTCTGTGGCTTAGTGTAACCTACAGAGTTTGCCAGTGTAATTCTAGGGTGTGGAAAGAAATCAACTCCCCCACTGCTGGCAAGGTGCTGGTGTAGACAGAGCTGTGCTGACAGATGAGTGTTTCTGACAGTTTAGCATGTCTGGGTACGTCGATGGCGTTGCCGTAGGCTGAAATTCCCTTTGGTGGCACAGGCCATATCTCTGCAAGGGGATTCAACCCACGCCCCTTCGTGGCATTAGTACGGGCAAGGACAATTTCACTTATTTTGTTGTTGTTGCTGGTGTTGTTACTGCAAGATACCTCCTAGCCCAGGACAATGTTTGTCATGCTTTAGCTTGCTGATGTTCCAGATGTACTATGGGGTACAGCACATGTTTGTAACAGAGCTTTGTGTTTCAGGCTCTTGGCTAAGGAGATCCACAGTGGAATGAAGTCTCTGAGGCTGAAGCAGGAAAGTCTTTATGCCAGAAAGTGATGCAGAACTTCTCAGGTCTGCTGGAGGGGGGCAGGGGGCTGCATCATGAGGATCTTGTAGAGACAGAGGACAACCCACTTAAAACCTGTGTATATGACACCCTCTCTCCTATCATTCCACAGCTAAATTAGACAATAAGTCTCAAAACTCACCATAAGACTGAGTAGGGCCTGATACTGCTCTGTCTCAAGCAGCATCTGTTCAGTTCTCCTGGTACAAGACATCCCCTCTGCAGAAAGATCCTGTGCTCAAAGCTGCCCAGCGCTGCTCCCTGACACAAACCCTAGATGCTGCTCACCACCTTGTCAGCACACTCTTGTTTAGTGTATTTCTCCAGCTTGCTCATTTGCTCCTTCACTTTGGGAACCAGAGGATTTTCCCCCTCCTGGCTGAGCACACAAAGTGTAGACCATTATGTCAACATCCATGCTGGCTCTGATTTCAAGAGCTGACTGTCATCAAGCATCAGTGCCACCAGGGAACTTTCTGCTAGGTATGGTCCAGACAACCCCTTGGATTGATCTTGCTAATGACTTATGTGCAGCTGTAGAAGAACATGGAAACCTTGTCTGCCAGAATGCTAGAGGAATTTCTAGATTTAAGCCTCCATGGAGTATCCTAGGCTTTGAATGTGAATAAAAAGGCGTCTTCTGGTAAATGAGATTAATTTTAGTTGGAGGGAAAATATAAGAAAGTTAGCATTAAATTTATTCACAAGTACAGTAAATGTTGGTTGGAAAAAAGCAGAGACCACCTTATGGATAATTTAAACAACCACAGCTAACCCAAATCTAAGAGTGCAAAGCAAACACAGAGCACAGATCTTTCTGCTACTTCCTCAAAGCATAAGGACTGGGCAAAAAGGTGTTTCAAGGAAAGCTTCTTTCCCTCTGCTAAATGCATGCTTTTCCTGAAGAGGTGCCATGCATAAAGAAGAAATCATGCTGAAGGCATAATTTTGTTTTCCAAGTAAATGTTTCATTTGCCTCCTCTTAGAATATACTTCTCTTTGCTTATGATCTTGGCATGGCTGTACATATTTTCTATTCTCTTCAGGGGTGGTTTGCTTTGTTGTCATAGCAATGCCTTCTACCTCCTGCACTCACCAGTTTCTTTTCAGGTTCCTGCAGGCTGCAACCAGTCCCTCATTGTGATGATCACATCTCCTAACAGCTTTAACGCCTCTTTTTTTATCTCCTAACTATAGGCACATTCAGTAGCATGATTCCAAAGAATTCTGGCCCAAACAGGTTTACAGCTTGAAGTTAAAAAAAAAAAAAGGCAAAAAAGCAATAACGTTGCTTGTATCTGTTCGGGATTTTCATTGTTCTGCTGATGACCTAATATTTCAACATTTTTATTCATTCATCTTCTTAGTTTTTCTTGAATATGAGCTATAATTGCCTTGGTGGTCTGGCTATTGGAGATGAGATGCACCAGGCTCATCACCTGGAGAGGTCTCAGTTGACTAGAAGCTGGCTAATGTTGTCCCAGTTTTCAAAAAGTGCAAGAAAGATGACCCTGGAAACTACAGGCCTGTCATTCTCACTTCAGTGCCTGGTAAGGTTATGGAGAAGGTTATTCTGGGAGGTATTGAAAAACTGCTGAAGGACAGCACAGCCGTTGGTCACAGCCAGCACGGCTTCAGGGGAGGAGAGTCCTGCTTATCAAACCTGATTTCCTTTTATGACAAGGTAACCCACCTAGCTGATCCAGGGAAACCAGTTGATGTAATCTTTTTGGATTTCAGGAAAGCTTTTGATACTTTCACAGGATCCTTCTGGACAAAATGTCCAGCACACAGCTGGATAAACACATCATGTGGTGGGTGAGCAATAGGCTCATGATTTGGACACAAAGTGTAATAGTGAATGGAGAACATCAGACTGGTGACCTGTCACTAGTGGGGTTCTACAGGGCTCCATCTTGGGCCCTGTGCTCTTCAACCTCCTTGTAAATGGCACAAAATTGGGTTGAACTATTGACTGTCTCCAAGGCCTGAAGTTGTGCAGGGCAGGTTTAAGTTAGATATTGGAAGAAGGTTCTTCAGAGGGTGGGTGGGCACTGGAACAGGCTCCCCAGAGAAACAGCACAGGCCTGACAGAATTCAAGCAGCATTTGAACAATTCCCTCAGGCACATGGTGTGATTCTTGAGGCTGACTTGTGCAGGAAAAGGAGTTGGACTTTGATGATCCTTATCAGTTCCTTCCAACTCAGAATATTCTGTGACTTCGTGATCAAAGTGACTTTAGGACTATTTTTCCCTAGGTTGTGATCACAATGGCAACGTGAGGCTGGGACCAGGCCAGCTCAAACAAAATTGTCCACTTTTCCTGTGCAACTCAACAGCTTTTCTTACACAAAGCTCCACTTTTAAAGACTCTTTGCCTCCCCTTGTGTCCAGCTCCACCTTGAGTGGCTGGTGGGGCAGAGCTCTTTAGCAGTTCACTGCTAAGCCAGGCAAGAAAGAGTTAAAGCTACAAGAGTGAGAGAGGCAAGATGAATTTCTTAAACTTCCTCCCCTCATCCAGAACACTCCTTTGCTATGAAGTAGATTATCCCAGCCTTGGGATATTGCTGGACATGGGCAAAGTGGGATAGCGTAAGAACTCAACCTTTGTGCTCAGCTTTGCTGTGGGCTTCTCTGTCCTTAAACAAGTCAATTCCTCCATCCTGTGTATCAGCACACCCAGGGCAAAAGAGAAAACACTTTCTGTCTCAGGCAGGTGGGCAAAATCTTTCCAAGCACATCTAGGCTTAGGTGTCCCCATGGAAGGAATGATGACAGATACTATGTAGGGAGAGTACAGATTTTTCCTGTCGTTTCTGCTGTTTATGAGAGATGACAGCAGGGAAAACTGTGGGTTTGAAGGTACTGAACTAAGGCAGGGATGTTACTTTGAGCAATGTACCTAGGTTTAAGTGCGGCCTCCTTGTGTTACACCTCCTGTGTGTTCTGCAGCTGCTGGTTTTATATGTGTATGGGAAATGCTTTCAATAGGATGAGATGATTCCACCATCTTCCACTGCACAGCTCTCCCTCATTTTCTTGATACAAGCTGTGTATCTGCGAGGACACATGAGGCTTCCAAAGCAGTAAGCCAAAGGAGCCATAGCCTATATGCTCACCCCCAAATATTCTCTTGAGACAGATTTTTACAGGTTTGCATTCCACTCTTAGCACACAAAATACAAATCACAGAACAGAGGTGGCTCCTGCTCCAAAGAGCTTTGTTCATTGCACATACACCTCATGGCTGTACGAGGTTGCTGGCTAATATTTTGTTGCTGTTGGAATTAGTTGCAATATGAATCAATACCATTTTTTTAGTGCAGTAGGCGCATACGCTATACAATTGAAACCAGTTTTAAAGGAACTTGCTCTTTAATGAAACTGCTCTTGGGTTTCAGTTCCAAAGAGACTATCAGGCAGGATCATTAGCGTTTTGCTGTCTTGTAAACATTACATTCAGTTTGGATTGTTGTTGTTGTTTTTTAAATCAAAGGCATTTGATTTTTTTTTTCCTTTTCCCCCAAAGTAGGAATATTTATCTTTGAATCCTCCAACAGCTTTGGAATGCAGCCTCCACACAGACTTTAATAGCAAAACCCACTTCTTCTGACTCAGGGACCATTTGATGAAATGTCTAGAGAAGCAAAAAGCAGCAACAAAAAAAGCTCTACACAGATGCTTCCCTGTGACTAACAGAATGTCCACCCAAAGCAGAGAGAGTATAAGTACGTTTGTCATATGTGGGTGTATTTTTCCCATACATTCATTTTTAAAGTTATGCAGTAGAGCACTATAAAATTATAGTTTTACAAATAAGCATTATTTGACCGTCACTGGGCTGAGCTGATGACTCACTCTGTGACCTCCATGCAAGTCATTTGATTTTCTTGTTCCTCAGTAAAACTATCTGGGAAACAGGCTGGGGGGAAAAAAACACAACAAAACAAACCCAGAAGGCATTCCTGACAATGTGTTCCCTACCTAAGCTTTCTGTGTTGACTGGAAACACAACATTTGAAATAAGAGCTTTACAGCTGTTGGCTTGGTGTCTGTGCCCAGCCCTGTAGGAATTGTGGGTGGCCAACGTCTCTGAAAAGCATGCTCTAAATATGGGTTGTGGTGTCTGACCTATTCTAAAACATTAGCAGTAGAAAACTTGCAGGCAACTGCCAATATCATTATAGTGTCCCACAAATCTCATTATAGTGTCCCATTGTCATTGTGGTGTGAGCTGGGTCTTTCAGCAACATAAATGTACTGTTTCCAGAAGCACTGGGAAACATTATCCTTACAATACAGAGCTTACAGGCTTCAGTGTGTCTCTGGACATCACAGTCCTTCTGGTTTCCCTTTGACCTGAAAGCTTTATGTTTGTACATAAACACCTTTTATAAACATTTTTTTTTTCAAATGGAAATAGTCTCATCATGTCTAGAAAGCAGCATAGTTGTATAGTGTTTCCAAGGCCTGAACTATTAATTCATCCAACCCATGCAGTATTACAAGAATTTTGAACACTTCTTTGCTGTTCAAAAGTTGTGGGACAAATCTCAAAGAGTGACCAGGTTGATCTGTTTTTGAAGACCCAGTGTTTGCTGGACAAATCTGGGTGCCTTTTCTGGATTTTCTTTAAAGCACATCTATGCCAGGTTTTTGAAGTCTTCTTTGCAGAGGATAGCAAGAAGAAGAAGAAAATAACTTCTTTTAATGACACTGGGGAGCATATGCAATCTCCTGGCTCTAGTAGCTGGGGCTTAAAGGGTGAGGCTTGGAAAGGCCTGTCAGTTTTGCCTCTGTCCGTGCTTTACATATGTTTCTAGTTTATTTTCCTGTTGTTATTCATTGCTTTTTTGTTTTGCTTTCATTATGCTTTTCCCTCAGTTCCCACCTAAGGGGCCTTGATCTATTTTGAGGAGGACACAGAAGTTATCTGAAAAAGAAATCTAATTAACTTTATTTTGACTCCTTCTTTCTGGTTGCCAGTTATGTAAACCCCTCCTTCCAGCCTGCTGTCTAGTGTAATTGCTACCTAGGAACAGCAATGTTAAGCTTTCCATACATACAGAGAGAGTCTTATGAAGTGTCAACTCTGAAGCATCTGTACCATACCTTGAAGGCACAAGCTTGCTTCAGGGATGACTCATGACTGACAAACCAAATCTACTGGATTTAAGTGCCACAGCCAAAGAAATAATTGCCCTTATTAGTTTGGATTGCCTGTCCATCAGGTGCTGGCATTTCTGCAGCAGAGTGGAAGAGTTGGTCTTGCTTCTCTGTCTTTAGGCCCAGCTGAAGCTCTGTCATTTAGATCATGTGTCTGATGAGGACAGGGCAATGATACCAGGTGAGCAAAGCCAGTGTTTCCCTATGCTAGCAGGATTATCTTGCTGGCTCCTGGTGCTATAGCTGTCCTTGTCATTGTCCATTGTGGTCTGCTGCCTGGGACTAGACAGAGATCTGGGATGTGGGATGGGTGAGACCTGCAAAAGGTTCTGTGTGATGGACAAGCCTGCCAAGCAAAGGAGCTTATGAAGCCATAGTGAAATCAGCCCCAGGAGGGTGACTCCTCTCTCTTCTGAGGATGTAAACTGCTGAAGCTGAGTCACAGTCCCAGCCATTTGAAAGAATGTGGGGCTGGAATGAAATATAGCAACAATTAACAGAAGCAAAATCTACTGGATAAGAGCTTTCTCCATTTCATTTTCCTTATGGATGTTATTGATTCATCACTCTAGCAGTTCTGGCTCTCACCCAGGACACAAAGGGCATAATACAGGTTGTCTGGAGGCAGTGGCCGTGAAAGATAAGGAATATTCCTGCTCAGTATTTTGTACAGGAAACCATCTTGTACATATCCTACCCAAATTGCTCATGTAGAACAGCAAAATGTATCATGGGGAAAGAGTCATGCCTGTTTGGATTACTGTGCTATTTGAAGGTGGCTATTACCAAGTGGGTTGTATCAGTCACTGCAAGTAGTTGTTCTGGGAGCAGATGATGCACTGAAAGCTGCTTCCTATGAATCTTTATCCCATTTCTCTGTTCACACAACCCTTTAAATACAGCTTCACCCAGAGACTTGCACAGCCCCACACCACCTCCGGTTCCCCCATCAGAGAAGCCCCACCTGCTTTCCTAAACCACAGTGCCAGCTGGCCATGCAGCAGGCACTGCCAGTGTATTGGGAAAGCTCCAGTAACCACTGGATAGACTGGCTGGTGTGTGCACCTTTCTGGGTCACCCCATCAGCCAAACAGGTGACTCTGGAATTGCAGGATTTTTCCTCAAACAAGGGCATTCATTTGGGTATTTCTTCTCAGCTCAGTGCTGATTTTCATTAAGCTTGGTGAGGTTGCAAAGATATTATTTTCCTACCTCTCTGCCAAATTTAGCTGGAATTGGCCAACAGGTTTAAAAGCATTTGAATGGAGGAGGAGAGTGGGAAAGGAGAGGAAAACAGACAGAAGGATCGCATAAGCCTCATTTCATTAGGAAGCCAGGCTAAAAAAAAAAAGAGTTTAGCATCTAGCTATTACATTTTTTTGATTTGTTTTAAATACTTGAATACAAAGAGAGCTGTTTTTTTATCCAGACCAGTAAATAAACAAGTGTCATCACTGCTTAAGTTTGAGATATTTTTTTTTTCTGTTACCTGTGTGAATTAAAGGAAGAGGAAAAAGATCTTGATGCTTATATATTTGGAAGGCGAAAGTGGAGGAGTAGAAGAGATTATGAGCAAACAGAGGGGGCAATGGTGATCATATACAGTTAAAATAATTTTCACCATGGTAACAAAAAATAATCTCCCCTAAAATGCACCTGAACCTACAGGACCAATATAAGCAAAGATAGCAAAGAAGCATGTCTTGTTTAGAACATAATTCATGGCAGGTCCAATGAAATTCTTAATGAAGTATGGTATTTTCCCCTTAAAAATAATTTTTTGAAGATGGAAGTTGTTATACTCTTTTAATCTTCACTTCCAATGGTTGCCAGCAAAATCTGATCCAGGGAGTCAATTAGAAAGAATTCTCTTGTGTGCCAGGTTTAATTATCTCCTTGTTGTGCATTAAATCACTATGTAACTCTTTAACTTTCTGCACAGAGTTTAGGATTATTAAATCTCCTTTTCCAGAGGTATCAAACAAACATTGGATTGTACAAAGCTAGTACCATTGTATCTGTCTTGTAAAGGAAGGAGGATACTTGGATTTTAACAGAATCTTAGGGAAAACTTTCCCCTCAGCAGTTACATTTTGCTGGTTAATACTATTATGTGTAAACAGAAACTTTGTTTGGTTCTTGGGTAAAAGAAGCTATGTATGAAGAAAAGAGTGAATCTATACCCTAGGGTCTGTGTCTTACTGCTCTAAGCCAGCTGTCTGAAAGGAAATGGTCAAAATCTTGTCAATATTTAGGAAAGAATTTGTTTACCAGATGTTCATAATAATCCTGTGAGTATAAAAGATAGGGAAATCTGACTCCTTACTGAGGACCAGGGCTTGCCACTCCTGTTTCATTGACATCAGCAAGACTCCTCATGTCACAGAGGGCAAATATTTTCTGAGAGCAGATTCCTGTTCTGAACCCTCCTACGTCATTTACATACATGCCATCGTTACAGGATTGCTCAGAAGCTGCTGTGGGTGACCTCTTTCTTCCCATCTCTCCCACACTTACAGTCACATGTGTGTAAGCTCTCAGTGTCAGAACCCGAATACCAGTGTGTGTGGTCTGGGCTTGATCTGAATGTTATATGTGAAAGGGACAGGAGACCTCCTTCAGGATCACCGAAACATCTGTAGCGGAAGGTGAGTGGTACATTTGAAAAGGTTCATTCCGCCTGGGAAGCCACCAGAGACACAGCCTAGGACACTCATTCTCTTCTCCACCTTACTGAAGCTACAGAAGGGTAATACCACTGTTATTTTAATGGAGTTGTCCATCCAGTCTCCGCTGCAGGCTTCAAGGAAAATCCACTGACAGAGCTCAGCCCACCAATTCTGACTGCTTGAGCCAGGCTGTCTGACTGTGCCTGAAGGGGATTAGTCAGCACTTAGATAAGGTGATCCCACCTACAGAGCACGGAAGGTGATAACCCTCTAGCAGATGGGAGCTGACAAGTAAGTGGGAGGTGGACACATCTCCCAGCAGAGTAGCTGTTGCCATTCCAGCCAGGTCTTTTAGTCCTTACTTGTGACTGCCATCCAGGGGTCAATTGGAGAGGAGTGGGGGCTGCTGAGCCTTACGAGAGATCCATTTTAGGATCGAATGGTTGCATTGAGTCAGTTCTGAAGGGATGCTTGGTCACTGTGGGGGATTCAGTAAAGACTGATGGCTTTACCTGGAGTCACCGTAAGAGTCTGCTGCACTCTCCGAGCAACACGAAGCAGCAGGAATGGTTACACTGGTGGATCTGGGAGTTTTCCCACTGCTCGGAGGACACGGGGAAGAACAGGCTGGGCTGGAGGACATCGGTGTCAGAACAGAGCAGAGGGATTGAAAGGGAAGGCTGGCGTTGCCCAGGGCTCAGTCCCGCAGCCAGTCCTGTTTAATATCCTCACCAATAACCCCAAAGGAGGCTATAGCAAAGCGGGAGCTCGTCTCTTCCCCCGGGGAACCAGTGACGGGATAAGAGGAAATAGCTTCAAGTTGCGCCAGGGGAGGTTTATATTAGATACTAGGAAAAACTTCTCCACCAGAAAAGCTGCCGTGTGCTGGAACAGCCTGCCCAGGGAAGCAGCGGAGTGACCGTCCCTGCGGGGAGTTAAAATACACCCGGGGAGCGGGGGGGACACGGTTTAGCGGTGGATCGGCACTGTTGGGGTAANCCCGGCCCCGGCCCCGGCCCTGCCTGAGGGGAGGGCGACATCTTGTGGCTGAGGGGCCGCCCGCCATGGCGACCCCAAGGGCCGCCCCGTCCCGNGCTTGGTCACTGTGGGGGATTCAGTAAAGACTGATGGCTTTACCTGGAGTCACCGTAAGAGTCTGCTGCACTCTCCGAGCAACACGAAGCAGCAGGAATGGTTACACTGGTGGATCTGGGAGTTTTCCCACTGCTCGGAGGACACGGGGAAGAACAGGCTGGGCTGGAGGACATCGGTGTCAGAACAGAGCAGAGGGATTGAAAGGGAAGGCTGGCGTTGCCCAGGGCTCAGTCCCGCAGCCAGTCCTGTTTAATATCCTCACCAATAACCCCAAAGGAGGCTATAGCAAAGCGGGAGCTCGTCTCTTCCCCCGGGGAACCAGTGACGGGATAAGAGGAAATAGCTTCAAGTTGCGCCAGGGGAGGTTTATATTAGATACTAGGAAAAACTTCTCCACCAGAAAAGCTGCCGTGTGCTGGAACAGCCTGCCCAGGGAAGCAGCGGAGTGACCGTCCCTGCGGGGAGTTAAAATACACCCGGGGAGCGGGGGGGACACGGTTTAGCGGTGGATCGGCACTGTTGGGGTNAACCCCGGGCTGCTGGTGGAAACAGGAGCACGGCACGGCGAGGTTGGAAGGGAGACCTTCAGGGTCATCCGGTCCGACTGCCAGCGCAGCACCACCGCGATCAGCCCCGAAACCTCATCCCCAAGTGCCGCATCTCCAGGTGCCTCTGGAGCGCTTCCAGGGGCGGTGACTCCGCCACCTCCCCGGGCATCTTATTCCAAAAGCCTAACCGCTCTTTCAGTGGGAAAAGATTTTCTAATATCTAATCATCTCCCCTGGCACAACTTAAAGCCGTTTCTTCTCATCCTTTCACGGGAGAGGTGGCAGAAGAGACCGGCCCCCACCTCAGGGCACCCTCCTTCCAGGGACTTGGAGAGAGCGATAAGGTCACCCCTGAGCCGCCTTTTCTCCAGACTAAACACCCCCAGCTCCCCCAGCTGCCTCACCAAAACATGTTTCCTAGGCCCTTCACCAGCTTCGTTGCCCTTCTCTGGACAAGCTCTGGCACCTCAATGTCCTTTTTGAGGTGAGGGGCGCTCGGAGTGCGGCCTGGCCGGTGGGACAGTCGTGCCCTGGCCCTGTTGGCCGCACTGTGTCTGGTGCAGAGGGCTTGCTTAAATGCCGAGCCCTGGGGAACAGCAATACTGAGCCCTGGGAGTTGCTTCGCTCAAGTCCAGTATGGAATTGCACTAGCTTTCCAGAAGCTGGTCCCTGTTGCGTCTTTGTGCCTTTAGTTGCATAAGGAAGAGTGGTTTGTGGGCAGAGTGTCCTTAAGTGCTGTTACATCCTACCAGGTTTCCACATGGATTCTCACAAAACCTCAGTGTGAGGGCCCATGAATAAACAGATTAGTTATCAACTGCTGTTCTGGTCATGCGTGTGATAGAGGTAAGGCTGAGGGAAACTGGCTGTGGTTTGGGGATTAAGAAATTTTGTTTATATTCCTCTTTCCACTACTTAGTTGTAACATGACCTTGGATAAATCCTACCACCTTATAAGGCCTTGGCTTTCCCATCTGTAAAGTTAATAGCAGTCCCTTACAAAGCACTTCAAGACCTTTCAAAGGGAATAATAAGATTTCTTTTTACTAAAGTGTTCCACAGCCTAAGAAGCCTTATTTTGAAACAACTGTTTCTTACTTGTTCTTTAAGAATTTTAATTAATTAATTAATTGGCAAAGATGATTGCTTTTCTTTTTGTTTTAGGGTTGAGATAGCAACATGTATTTTATTTCAGGGGAGGGGGCGGTTTGCTACTTTATATATTTTCAGTTTACTAAGATGGATAAATAAGCAGATGGCTCATTCTGATATAGGATTGCAGGCAGAGTTTTATAGCCTATGAATTAATCCCGCACAGAGATATTTTAAACATTTCTGCTCTTTTTGTGTGTGTGTGTTTGTAGAAATAGCTGCTTTACAAACAGTATTTTGTATCACAGTCCATCCCCATTCCAAACAGCCCTGCTTCGTGTGAAATATTATCACTTGCTTTTCTCATCTATGTATTGGTATACAATAAAATGAATGCCTAAGGCAAGAGGTCTGTCCTGCAAGATGCTGTAAGCACCAGTACTTCCCACTAAAAAGGGGGGGAGCAAGGCTGCTGGTCCTGGAGAGCCTTCTTTAGCTGACCCTACTTGAGTGGGAGAGTTGGACAAGGTGACCTCTGCAGGTCCCTTGGCACCTCAACTGTTACATGTTTCTGTGACATCTCTGAAAGTCAGGCCATGGATTTGTCTCTCTTTTCCACTCCGGGGCTGAGAATATTAGTGTAGGAAAGCAGGACTGTCTTTATGCTCTAGCCAGGCATAGTATGCTCAGGGGAATTTGAGAATACCTGTGACTGACAGGATGTAAGTTGCAAGCTTTGCTCCTGCCTTTATCCCCAAAGAGGACTTGACAAAAGTGCTGAGGTCATGTAGGATGTTCAGCTGGTCTAGTCCCCACGTATCATAAGGAAGTCACTGCCATAGAAAGGATTCATTTGCCTTACAAGGGTCAAGGAGATGGCAAGTGATGGTTTCCCAAAGAAGGAATAGTGTAGGAATGATGTAAGGAATTTTCTCCTTGTTCCATCATCTGTTGCAATAGCAATGGGACTCATATCTTTGGGTCCCTGCACATTGTGTCCTCCTTTCATATATCTCTGCTTCACATTTTCATGACTCAGTCATCCATTCACTCCTGATTTGTGAGAGAGGGAGTGCTGATTATCTGGATCGGTAAACCTGCCCTTATTCCAACTTGAAATGTGAGGTCAGTTGAGTATCTGATCTTTAAGGAGACTTGCTCCTTGCTAATAATTTACTAGTTTTAGTAAATTGATTTGCAAGGGGATTATTTTTGTTTCATAATTGCCACCCTGTGACACAGGTCAAGCCGGAAACATACCCATGTCCTCTGAAATCACATAGAAGAAAGAAAGAAGGAAGGAGGACCACAGAGGTGATGCTCATTGTAACAAAAATCTTCAAAGCTGCTGATTTGTAGAAAGGGTCACAGCTGCCTGGTGGGAATGCATCTGCACATAATGTGGAATTAGCCTGTGAAACTCATTTCTGCTAGATTACCTTGGGACCAAAGCTTTGCAAGAGATAGAATAAATAATCTTTTTCTGGTTAGTTAAGAGGACCAGTTTCATAATAGTTTATGCTCAACATGTTTTTTTTGGATACAAAACCTGATGGAATGAAAGTGAAGTTCAAAAACAAGGATGAGGAGTGAATTATTGTTTCTCTCTAGCATCCTGTAACTTTCTCCAAAATGTTTACTGTTGACTGCTTTCCTAGCTGGAATTGGGTTGGATTCAGTAAGAAAGTTCCTAGGTGGGACCGAGGGTTGGTTGTTCCAGTGTCTTCATAAAAGAAGCTGGTCATGTCAGTCAGACAGTTCAATCACATATCTCTCAATGGTCACTGCTAATCACTAGTACTGTGATAATCAAGTAAGTAATGGGCTTGGGGAATAATGGGCTTTTGAATAGCTTTCTCTAGCAGCATCATAAAACTTCTGATCAAATAAGGTTTTGAGTGGTGGGAGAGGGCACTGGATCATTCTGCCTCGCTATTTGAAACTTTGTGTAGACAGGCAATAATAGACAACCAGTGCGACTGACCCTCAAAACATGCAGCCAGCAGCCGTGTGGTTTGCACTGGGATGAAAAGTGCTCTAGAAGCACTGTTTGCCATCATCACCATGTTTGAAAGGGAGATAATGCTGGGGAAGCCTTTCCACTCTCCTCATGAGGGGCTTTGCCGTTATCCTTGGAGAGGTTATGAATGCTCCAGTCTGTTGGTCTTTTAGTCCCTTCTGTATCCTGTGTCCGTGGGGATTTCCAAGGACCCAACTTCAGAAAGATGCTCTCTTCTCCCCTTTATAGAGAATAAAATGGTTTTCCTTAATTATTCCCAGTCAGTCCGTCTCATTCTTCTTGGGGGTTCTGGACCTATTCCCTTGACAGCTTCTTGCCAGACTGCTGTTTCTGAGAATGCTCCACCTTCCTTGGGCTGTAGTCTTTTATTCCAACCACTGCTAATCAGTACATACATAGCTGCAGAGCATGAAGTAGCTGCTCAACCCATTAACTCCTTGGTGGCTGGGTAAGTATGGGGCTTGAACTCAACATTCTGCTCCTTAAAGAATATGAAACTATGGCACTTAGCATTTTCTTCTGGGTGGTCTCTCTGGAGAGGAAGCACTTTGCTAAAGACTGAAAGAAAACCTGATTTTAAGGAATCGCCTGAGGAATGTAAGTTCCCATAGGAAAGAATAGAACAAAATTTCAGTCCCTAGTCTCAGCTAGTGATTTATTTTGCAGAAAAATTAATTGACTACGTGGATAATCATATATAGCATAATAGCGTAAAAGTAGGAATCCTACACATGGCTATCCTTCATTTGACTTCACGGGTTTTTTTCTTCTTTGTGCTTAACAGGAAATGTTGAGCAAATCTAACAGGAGTGGCAGAGCTCAGCTTCATCACTGGGTGCATTTTGAGACATGTGACTCCCTTGTTTCCCAGACATGGATGTGTGTGGCTGCATTCTGTCCTACATTTTCTGCAGAAACAATCTCATCTGAAATCCTAGAGCATCATCACAGTGCCCCAAGATCATCAGCTATTTCACACTCTTGCTATATCAGGATTCATTTCTGGCTATTGAGGATAAGGGCCACGGTGCTTGGTAATCAGCATTTGACTTGGTTTATTCATTTAATTATTACGACAGCTCTTGGAAGCCATCCTTAGATCCCTTAGGTATTTCAGTGTGATCATGATTTTCTCCCCAGTGCAATTGTGTATCCTCATGTTGTTTCTTTTCCTCTTGCCTTTTGGTTTTCTAAGTGATCTAAAAGTTACACTGCCAAGACAAACAAGAAAGATGAATATTTTCCCCATTCTTTGACCTCTAATAAATTTGAGCCAGTAAATAATATCTTCTAGCGATTCTTGTGTGTATTATATCTCTCAGGAAACCGCACTGAGACTTCTATAACAATAAGGAGAAAAGTATGCTGAAAGTAGCCTTTAATTGTCTGTATTTGATCAGGAAATATATAACCTAAAATTTATTTATTTTCTAGTAAAAACAAATCAGTGGCTTTTCAGATCCCAAAGCAAAAAAAAAAAGAGATAATACAGAGAATAATAGAAAGAAAACAAGTGAGCTGTTTTTGTTACTCTCTCTATGTGTTTATAGACAGAACCAACTAGATGATACCGATCCAGACTGATGTGTGACTCTGTTAAGGCAGAAACAGAAGGACACCTTTCAACAAAAGGAAAAACAAGAATAAATTCCATAAAATTCCATACTGGGGGGAGAAGAAATTTTCAGGATCCAGAGATTTTGGGATGGTAATGTGTGGGCAGGGTGAAAAACTCACAAGAGGTACTGCAAAAGGTCACATATAAGTGCATCTCAATATCTTTGTCCAGTTGTTTAAAACTGGCTTTCTATCCATGTGTATATAGGGAAAAAATAAAAAGATTGGACCCTGGAGAGGGTGCTCTGTTTGTGTGTGTATATGTATTTATAAACACACAGTTGCGCACACACACACGCACACACACACATACACGCTTATCTACATGTGAATGGACATGTTTATGAAAGAAAGTTGGCCTTCTCAAACTGCTAAAAGAAATGTGCCACCATAATAGTAAGTTTGAAAAACACTCCAACAACTTCAATGGAGACTGAATGTCTTGGGCCAGGGTTGGTAAAAGATGCCTAAAGAGCAGTGGGAACTGGATTTCAGAAGTACCTGTGTGTGGAATATCAAAATGTTATTTGCTTGCCTACCTTGGTCATTTAAAAGAGTCCTGGGTGCCCATGTCCTTTGGGCTGTAGAAAATAACTGCATTTCCCCCCTCTCCCAGAAAACCTGCCATTGAATCCAGGTGCAATGAGCAGTAGAGGAGGTGTTGCTGGGATGTTTTGTACTTCTTTGTGCTTAACAGGAAAAGTTGAGCTAACCTCACAGGAATGGTAGAGCCCAGCTGGCCACGACTGACTGTTGTAGCTGGTCTTGCCAACTCTCCCTGTGAATTCAGGAAAGGGAACTGCCCTGTTGGCCCTAGAGCTGAAGGGTGGCACCAAAATGATATTGAAAGAGCTACAACCTCAATGACCTTTTAGTTCCTTATCACCCTACTCAAGGAACTTGCTGTTTCTGCCTAAGTGAGACTTGTAACTTCAGGAGAAATAATCCTGTATATCTTGGCAACAGCTTAGATTTCCCCCGAGGTCTGAGTTATACAAGACCCTGTTGCTTCACACACAGCATTGTCTGTGCTTGTGGAGGAGTGTCAGGGCTTGAGCGGTCTCTGGGCTGCGGTCACTAGATGGCAACATGATCACACACAGAGGCACAGAGGTTTCTTATTCCCTTCCTTGGAAGATACACTCTCTTGTGGAAGAACCGAAGACCGGAAGATTGCCTTCAACTTCCTTGATGCCTCAAAGGTTTATAAGATGGCAGTCAGTGAGTACAGCCTTCTAGGAGATGTGCTGTGTCAGCCACAGCATCTGCAAGTTACTTCAAATTGCTAATTTCTGTCTTCAAAATGTCCCATCGTCTGCCTTTAGGGATTTGTAGTGAAAAGAAACTAATCACATATTTTTTTTCCACTGGTGGTTCTTAGCAAATTATCATAAAAACATATTTTTCAACCTCCTTCTTCATTATATGGATGTCTGTCTGCACATGAGCGCATTTATACAAAAATTTTTACCTTGTGCCTTGCTGTTTAGAAGAGCAGTCTCTCTGGGCATCAAGGCAAGTAGGATTCAAGTTTTCCTGTAGGCTATTGGTGGTGTGTTGCCAAATTCTATCTTAACTCAATGGAAATGGGGATAGCACATCTCATTTTCACTTGGAGGTCAGCATTTCTCCCAGAATTGGGGTAACTACTTTGCTGGAAGAGCTGCACAGTCTAAGATCCTCCTAAGTGGACATTATGGGTTAGCAATGGCCATTGCCGATAGTGAAAGTGTGCAATCCACAGACTGACGCAAAACTGCCATCACAATTATGCAAAAGTTTCCACAACAGCTAAGAATTTTCCTCTGCATTAGTCTTGTTCCCATCCTTCTCCAAGCTATGGGGTCAGAATATTTAACAACTGCAATGTTCAGTGATAGTGAAATTAATACATTGAGGCTCCTGAGGTAAGTCATGTCTTTATACAAGATTAGCATTATTTATTTGGCTGAAGGCATTGGTGCCTCTGTTTTAAGATGTGTCAGAATATTTATCAGTCTTTTGGAGGGCTACATACCTTGTAAATACTCTTAGACATGCCTCCACTTTCCAAAAGAATCATCAAGGGAATGAACATTCATTAGCTGTGTGTTTACAGTAAGTGGATCACAAAATATTGGCAGTATTTGTACATTTACGTGCCAGCTGACTTAGGAACTTTTGGTGGCTGAACCTTTCAGAATGATTGAGATTGATGGGAAATGATTCCAGGGGCAGGACTCCTGTCTGAGTCTGTTATCAGTGGTAGGAGCAATATCTTGCAAAGGTGAATTAGTCACCTAGATAACTTGTCTGTGCCAATACCGTGCCATCAACCCGCAGTGTTTTGTAAAGAAAAATGTCATCAATATTGGGCAATGAACACACTGTTTTCTCTCTGAAACTTCAGTGCCCACAAAACACATAATTGTTTGTAGGTATGAAGCACCTATTGCTTTCAAACTTAAGCAGGTGTATTATTCCAGGTATGTGAGAAATCTTGCACTTAACAAGCCAGTGTTTCCTGGCACACTGGCCTGAGCCAAAGACATCATCTTCATCTGTAACCTGACAGAAGGATCCCTTGCAGGAGACAGATCCCCAGCCATTTCACTCACCTACTTCCACTGTTGCACTCATCCTCCACTGACACTTCTTCCACAGTTCCTGAGAAACAAGGGAGCACAAAGAAATATCAGGGCATGTGAAAATGCAAAGTCTACCTTCCTTCTTCCAGCAGGATATCTTACTTCAGTGTTGCTGCAGTGGTGGATTCATTCAAAGACTGTGTCTTATCCTGCTCTCCTGAGTGGTGTCCTGTGTTTCACCTTGAAAATTGTTTCCTATGCCAGCCTTTATTTTGGGAGGAAGAACTACCACCTGTAATCCAGCTGCTATAGCTAGTCAATGTACTGTTATTGCCTGTTCAAGTTATTTGATCTTTTTTTTTTTTCTGATATCTTCACTCTGATTCACCTTATTTTTCACTCCAGCTAACAATAATAGGAATTAGTAATGGAGAAATGAGCTCTCTACCCCTCATACTTTCCTGTGCCTTCCAGGCACAGTACTAACTTGGTAATTCTGTTGAAACCTTGTGCAGGAGGGCAGAGTTAAAACCTGATCCAGAAGTCCCCATTTTTATTTTACTTTATTTATTTAACATTTCATTATAGCCCCATATGAGTACATGCCTGATAGAAAGCATAAATGCACAGAGCCAAATTTTCCTTGGAGGGCTCTATTCTGCACGAGGTGTTAAACAGCTGCACAACCACAATATCTGCCTGGAGAAGTCCCACTGCAATAAATGGAATTACCTGGATGGTGTAAATAAGAGCAGATTCTAGCCCCAAGGCTACTTGCAGTTATTTTGATTTTTATTGCTGGCCAACAGATGAATACTCTTTCCCACAACAGCCTGCCAATAAAATAGACTGTTGTTATGATTCTGGTGCTTTCCTGTCTTAATTAATTGAAATTGTTATTAAAATTCAGTGGTCACCCAGAAAATACCAAAGTATTTGGGAACCCTTTTTACTCCATTTTAATTGTTTTCAGCGCTGTCCAAGGTATGCACTTTAAATAGGAAAAAGTGCGACATCCTTTGTTTAAATCTCAAACTGGAAAAGCTTGCCTGATGCTCCAAATAATAACTAAAAAAAATATCATGACTATTTATTTATATCATGTAAGGGATTCAGAATTCATCAAGTATGCTGGTGAGACCTTCTTTAAAAGGAAATAGTAATGTGCAGACTACATTTGCTAATTCATCTGTTTTTAGCTGGATTCAAAGCCTGAAAATGATTCTCAGCTGTAAGGATGTGTGTCTGTGACACTAACTCAATCTTTCTGGGTGTTGCATTTATTAGAGGAAATGCTCAGTAGACTGCAAGAATGACTGCAGGAGCTTTTCCAAAGTAACTTAGGGGAAGATCTTCAGCATTTTCTATATTTATTCAGAAGAACACATGTGAGCACACAAAAACATTGTGTGTTTTTAGTCTCTTGTGGTGTCAGGTACATGTGTGAAGGAGGGATACATGTATTTTAAGGCTGAATGTTCCAGGAATAGTTTAGATTTTGCTGCTTTTGGTGATATGAAAGCAGAGGGATATCCTGTCCCCAAATGGGCTTGTTTCAGGAATGTCAGTTGGACGAAAACTGGGCCATAGGTTTCAGCTGGCTTTTCTTAACCTGCACTTCAGTGTTTGCATGCTTAGGTGTCTTTCCATTAAAATAGCAGGGATGCTCCAAGGTAAGCTAAATTCAAAATGCTGGGAGTTTTGTATTTTTTTTTTTGGTAAGTCTAAATTTCATGGATAATAAGCTTTCCTCAGGCTTTCATTTTTTGGCTGTGAAGGTGATTCATCCAAAAGGGAGCCCTGCTACTACTGTGTGGAAATCGGCTTCAGAGCTCATTGGCGCTGGGCACTTCAGACAAGCTTTTCGTGTGTGAGGAGCTGATCTGCTTAGGGCCTACACAGCCGCTCCCGACTCACTGTGCTAATGTAAGGAAGGCACAGGTTTGGTGCTGACAGGCAGCAGGGATGATGCTGAAGCTGCTGCCTTGGTTTCCCCAACCAGGGACATGACAATTTGTCTTGCAGAGGCTATATGAAAGTTGTGGAGTATTTGTAAAGACATGTGGGGAGGCACATTCCTACCCTCTGCCAGGCAAAGAAGCATTAAGAAGCTCTCAGTCAACCTAGGAGTCCTGTGCAGCATGAGTAGGCTGGGATATAAAAAGATATGCAATTCAAGAGTAGTGGGAGAGCTGTGCCCTTGTGGGAAAGAATGTTCTGGAGATCTGTGTTTGAGGTGCAGGAGGATCCTGAGGTTACCAGGCAGCAGAAGCTGCTGTCTGTTGTTAACTCCACTGGCTGTATGGGAGCTGATGGGGATGGTGATGGGTGGTGGGCAGTGGTGGAGGGAGTAGAAAGCGGTGGATGTTACACCCTCAGGTACTCCAGGTGAAGCTGTGGTGCTTCTTGGGCAGATGAAACTATTTGAAGGATGTTGTGAGGGTTCTGTGGGTGGCTGTCTGGATGTGGGGCAAACTGAGCTTGCTCTATGCAGAGACATGGAGTATGTTGGCTCAGATGCAGGAGTGAGAATAGTTATATGTCTTTCAGGAATAGCTTAATGCCAGAAGTGGTGGCACTGCTGTCAAGCGCTGCTTGAGTAGTTAGCTGGTAGATCTGGTGCCTCTAGAAGTGAGATCACAGGTAGAGACAGCCTGCCCCTGTGTCAGTGGGACTGAAACCTCTGATTCTGACTGTACTGGACCTGTTCTATGTGTATGTACTGTTGCTTTTCTTGAGCTATCAAAGATTCCAGTAGCTGACTTGGGACTGGTGTTGTTGCAGGGGTCAGGAGGCCTGAAGGATCCGAGCTGAATCTGTGTGGTCAGTTTGTCTGCTGTGTGCTCCTTGGTGCATCCCTTATTTCTTACATTACCTGGAGTTTGCCACTGCTGTGTGTTTGTTAGGGGAGATATCCCTGTTCTTTGTTACTCTTGCTATGTAAATTATACTGTTTACTGCAATATGGAACTACAAAGGTATACAATTACACAATCTCTCTTCCTTCTTTAAAATAGTAACCCTCTACCATTAAGCTGCTTAGAAAAAACCCTAACTTTTTATGGCAGATTTTTTCTAAAGAGAGCTCAGTTATTTCTAGGATGTGTGTTCTTTTAAAGTTGTCAAGAGCTAGGGTAATATTAAATACATATAAACAAATGTGTACTCAATTTAATAATTGGGGGGCTGGTTGTATACTAAACTAACCTTATGAAATACACACATGGAAAGGCAAATTGACTTGGACATGTTAAACATGCTGAATAAAAGCTTATTGGGGGCTGTAAAGAGTTCTGGTAATAGCAGTGGGTAGTATGATGAATAATCAGTCTTGTTTCTAGATAGCAGCTTCATTGTTAGGCAGAATAAATGATTTTGCTCTGAAATATCACACTGTTGCTGCGCTTTCTTCATCTCTCTCTCTCTCTCTGTGTCTATATATATCTCATATTGATTGAAAGCTCTGGTGAATTTTACTTGATTCCCCCACATGATAAAAATTTACAGTGGCGTGAAAGTCATGAGGTAACACTTTTACTTAAAGGAAAGGTCCAAATAATACATGAATTAATTGTCAGGGAGATGAAAATAAGTCTTCTGGTCATCTGAAAAAATTATATGCTGTAAATGCAACTGTAGTGGCTTTTAGCAAATGCCAAACTAATGTGAAAAAGTATGTTTGGACTAACTTCTCACAGCTCTACAAACACACAATGCAGGCTCCAGCATTTTGCCACCTCTTAGCTGCAGGGTAGGGTGTAGTCTATCCAGAAAGAGGCTACCAGACTTTGCAGTCTTTCTTTTAGTTTTCATTGAGAGTTTAGGCTCTTGTCCTTCAGTCCCATAGGATCGTCCATGTTCTTTTGAACACATGCTTGTAGGAGACTCTGAAACCCTGGAGTGCTTCCATGTCATCCACTCCTTCCACTGCCTGTTGGTGGCACTCACATCCTGGTCCCAGGCTCTGATTGCTTGGGCAAGGAAGGAATTTCCCAGGTGTCATGACCAAGACAGGAAAATAAGCTTATCTTGCTTTTGTAACAAGTCGCAGCCTGTAACGGGAGCTGGGATAACTGAAGTCCACAATCCATAGCCTTGGAGATGGAACAGCCTCAGGGAAGAATGTTGGTAGACAGAGGGCAGGCAGGAAGGGGACTTATACTGGTGCCATTCCTGCTGCTACGGTGTTTTAGAAGACACAGTAGAACTTTTCTACCTCTGCCTTTCTTCCTGGAGAGCGTATCCCATCTTATTGATCTGTATGATGCAGTGATACTGTCTCTACTATTGTTCTGTGCATACTTTGGATAACCCTTGGAGGCTTTTTTAACACTTTGAACAGAAGGTGTTGAGAATATTGTCTCTGCTCCAGCTGAGGAAAAGAAGATAGAAAGGTTTTACTTCCTTTCCTTTACTACCCTTCCTTTCTTTCTCCTCACCAAATTTCAAACATTTCTAGGTACCTTGTTTTTCTGGCTCTTCTCAGGTCTGTTTTCTACCATGTACAAACTGTGGCTTGTTTTTAATTCTGTTTTCCTTATTGCTTAAAAACAAGACTGGACACAACCAAAATTCCCCAAGCCATGCCCTGAGAAATATCCTCCTCACTTTCTGCTTGTAATCCTTTGTTTATGGTATTTCAGCCAATTCTCGATTAAGGATCATGTGACAGTGTTTATATTCAAACTGAATGCAATTAATAAGTGTCAAGACATCCTGAAATGCTGTGTGAGTTGTGTGCTAAAAGACAAATGTTCTATATCTTGGCCTTTCCCTTCAGGCAATTAATTAGATAATATATGTTTGAAAGCGTGAATCTGTCAGTCAAGCCAGAGATCTGTAAATCCATGTTGAAATTCATATGGCAACACTCATCAAAACACTTAAATGTGTGCTTAAGTCTTTTCTGTGTTCAATCAAGTACATAAGCATGTGCTTAAGGTTTGGGTCTCCAGGCAGACCCATTGAGATTAATGAGAGAAATGTTTTCCATCTCTATGCACCAGATCTCCATCTTGCTACCAGGAAAACTGCAGCATTCATTTACCAAGGGCAGAGTCATTCTGAATCTGACACTTCAACAGATATTTAGTGCACTTATTTACAGCACTGGGCTTATTTAAAATACTGCTTAGCAATGTAGTTTCTTTCCTGTCTTCTAGATATAGTTAAGGTCCTTTAGGATGAGTATAGGACTCATCTACAAACACTTATCAGTGGCTCTGTTTCACATCCATAAGTATTTATGGCAGTCTTTTCCATCATTGGCCCCTTAATAGTTCATTGTGAGGTCAGTGTGGTCTTCACTAAATTTTAGTACATATCCTTTTCGATCTTGTGAGCTGGAAAATGGGAAGCCCTAAGAAGTAGCATGGCCTTTGTCACTCATATTGCTGTCACTGCAAATTTGCTGAGGACTCCTCAATTCCCAGAAGTATTTGGGCATTTACCTGGGAGCAAAGTATCAAAGATACTTTGCAATATAGGATGTTGCCTTGAGGCACTGAAGAGCAAACTTGTCTCTTTGTTAGGCCTGGCTAGCACTCCTGCTTGCTTAGATAGGCTGTCTCTGACGTGGCTGTGTAGATGGTGGGCAGTTTGGTAGGGGTGTCCAGAACATCCTGCACTTTTGCAGAGACTGCTCTTTTAGTGTTCACAGTAGAACAATGAATTCCTGGCTATAACAGCTACTGTGTGACTTATATGCTCTTTTTTTTGGCCCCAAACTTTTCCTTCAAGAAAGTGCAGGCTATAAACAGCCAACATTTTTCTGGAAGAAAACTGTAAGAAGGGCAATAGGTTCAAACAGGTAGAAGTAAATCTAGCTGTTATAGGGGGCAGAAATGGAAAAGGGAGCTTGACTGGGACAAAAACTAAGGTTTCCACTGGAGTCAATTAATTACCACTCTTCAAGAAAAGTGAAGCTCCAAGTCTTGAGCAGTTCTGAGAACTAGTATTAGGAATATGGGTTTAAACATGCTGACCCACATCTGGAATGCCTGCAATTCTATAAGCTAAGCTACTATTATAGGACAATCACTCTGAAATCTCAACTCCTGTTCTGCCAAGACTCACATGCTTCTCTAAAAAGCAGAATTAATACATTTAAAGGCAGTGGCCACTACTTGGCCTGCCAACACAGCCTTGGCTACTATTAGAAAGAAGCTGTTGGAATTTGCTTCTGCTTTCCAGTAGTTAGTGTTTCTGCCAAAGGGTAGAGGGCACCATAAAGGTGAAATGGGTAAAAGTGAAAGCAAATTTTGGATCCTCGTGCTGGTCCTTTCCAGGGACTGTCCATATTGCCCCAGGGTGTTGCCATTATAGTGCTGAAAGAAAGGATGGTTTAAAGCCTGAGGGAGAGCAGATTTGCATCCTCCAGAAGTCCTTTACTAGAACTCCAAAAGCAAAATGTCTTCATGTGATACAGTGCTACACTGTGACCAAATCGGAGTGAAAGTGCCGTGTGAGAGTTCAAGAAGCCATCGAGTCCAAAATGTAGTTGTGAAACAAGAAGACAAAATCTATAGCCAACATTTCAGAATGAGATGACCACGACTGAGTTAGATTTGACTGACCTCTCACAAATTAAAGGTAAACCACCGGTGACTGGTGGTGTAAAATCTAGAGGGTGAGGCCACACTGTTGGCTGTTGTAGGCTGGTATGAGGCAGTGGAATTCGCCCCAAGGCCTATTTTAGCCAGGGTAAGACTTTCTGAGAGCTCTGAGCAAGCCCTCAAGGGTGTACCTGGCTTTGTGGTGTGTGCTGGTGCCCCGGCATGCTCAGAGGAGATGTTGTTTTGTTCAGTTGAGTGCTGTTAGCAACAAGGCTGGAGGGCAAACTACCAAAACCCTTATGGCTGGGAAATAGGCAGTCAATTGGCAACGGCTTATGAATACGTGCAAATTTTAAACATTGGTCAAATCTGCTCTGCTTGGAGGCAGGCCCATCTCATGTGATGATGAGTAACCCAGTACGATTTTCCTGGCAAGTGGTGACTCGATGCCAGCATTATGAATAATCCAGGGCAAAGAAAGGTCAAGTGTTCAGGTAACACTGGTGTTCTTAAATAATCCATGGACCATGATTAGCTTTTGTGATTTCTCACCTTCTTGCCTTCCCCCTTGTTTTTCTGTTGTTTTCCTACAAGATCTCCCAGCTTCCAGGCCTAACTCCTGGAAACTGAAAGCAGCCTTCTCCATCATGCACAGGTGGACTGTCAGAATGGATCACTAAGTTGTGTTCTCATCATCCTTAATCAAAGGAGAGGCCGTATTTCACAGCTTTTCATGGTTGAGCATTTGTAGCCATCCTAATAGAAAATACTATAACCAGTAAGCAACATTTAGATAGCTTCCTTTTATTTATTTATTTTTTTTTTGGTGCAGCAGAAAACTATAAACACAACTTAGTATCTAGATCAGTACAACCTCCACCAAGAGCAGGTCGCATGCAGGGAAACCCAGCCAAGTGTCATCATTCCTGAAGCAACCTTGTTGCAACAAGTTATGTTTTACTTCATCTATTCTATTGGCCCAACTCTTTCATTCTCAGGAGGTGGCACGTTCCTGTTTTCAGTTGTTGATCTGGCTAACCTTTTTCAAGTAGTTTCTCTTCAAATTCTGTTATGAACACTATTCAAATAACTTGAGCTCAATTAACTGTCAAGATAAATGGAAATAACTGTGCTAATAAACTCATGGGTAATGTGAGGTGATCATCTTGAGGCCTGGCTAAAATTCTGTTCACACTTTGTTGAAGGCCATTATTCTGTCAAAAACATGCTGGGAAAGATCGTGGGTTCAGGCCTAACACTTGATATGGAAAGGTGGACTGAATGTTCAGGTGGTGAATGCAAAGAAGAAATCCTTATTCTGTGTCCCCATACTGAATTTTAAGAGCACTTTTACAGGGCTTTATGTTTTCTTACTGCACAACCTCTGCTCTGTGGTGGTCTGCCTTGGTCTCCTGAGCCCTTCCATATATTGACATTCTTCTCTCAACATGTATTTGGGCTAATTCCATCATTAAGAAAAAAAACAAGGTTTGGGCAGAGTGAAAGATTGTAAAGTCATCTCTGGGAACGTGGGGTGAAATGACAACCAGAGAGATGCTTCTAACTGCCTTCATGTTTGCTTTGAATGTGTTATTCAGCCTTTACAGAGTCCATCAGACCCAAAAGAAGTTATGAGAAGGAACTGTTGATTTTGGTTGAGTTGCAGTGGGAAATGGAACTGCTGCACAGCCTAGGAAGAGGAGCTGAGGCAGGCAGAAAAAGGGAGGTTGCAACTTGATTTGAACAACTTCTTGGAATCCAAAATTTGCAGAGCCTTTCTATCCCATAGGGAAGAGTGGAGAGTGTTAAACTTTCATCTGTTCCTTAGATGAGTTAAGGACTTACTGTGCTTACTGTTCCTTTTTCTCTTCACCTTCTTTCCCTTCTTCCCTCCCTCCCTCCCTCCCTCCCACGCTATTGCATGAGTCAGAGTGGGTGTATCACATGTAATTAGTCTAGATTGCTGTTCGTGTTGGGACAGCTACCTTGCACAACTATCTTTCATCAAGAAAAATCTGCCAACTGAATGACCTGCAGCAGATAGCCAGGTGACCTATTCCACTTGAGAGGCTGCTGTGCAGTTTGATGCTTGTTGGATTAGGAAGTGTGACCACAGTAATTAGCAGGAAGTTTCTGGATCTCGATACAGCACATTAAATGCAGTCTGGCCCTTGAAGAAATCTGACCTTGGTAAATGAGAGTGGGGAGGCTGGGCTGGGGTGCAGAGATGAGATGGGCAGGAGAGGATGTGAGAGAGATGGATTTAATGTCACAGAGCTTGTCATGGGCTAAGGCTGGACATGCTTTTTTCAGAGGCTGCAAAAAGAATTGCTTGCAGCTCTGTGACAGAGAAAGGTATCAGTTAAAACAGATTGACTTTCCTCCCCCAGAACACACGTGCTCCTTAAATACCAGGGGAGTACAAAGGGAGCAAGTCTTTAAAAAAAGTTTTGTTCTACAGATTGCAAAGATGTGCAATTATTAGCAGTCGTACAATTTGTGGGAGGCAAATGTGCATGTGGGGCTTTTATGATGTGCAAGTAAAGCAGAAAGATAGAGGGAAGGAAAAGGCATGCTCTCCAAATACCCATCTTTTCTATCAACAAATGTTCCCTTAGAGGTAAGAGCTTGGGTGTTTCTTTTTCACTTGGTGTTCTATGTGCTTGTATTAGTTACACCCATTTATTTTTGGCATAATTCATGCACTATTTGAAACTTGGCAAGAGTAGGGATGTTATGGCCAACAGTCAGTCTTGCTTCAGGAGTTTCTATGAATATGAATGCCTGAAGTTCACATAAGCTTACTCTGTTGCTATAGCAACAGATTTGTTGTGAAATCCCTGTATTTTAAAGGCTAGATTCTGTAAATTAACTTCATCTTCGCTGTGTTTGATGCTAGTGATTTGTACATGTATTGTTTTCAGTGAAGTTGCAAATATTAGTGGAATGGATATATTTGAGGATTTAGTGAAATGAGATTTAATCACAAACAATTACAGCACTTAAGATCAAAGTTAACTAGTTTTGTGTCCCATCCGGAAAGGGGCTGAGTGCCCTCAGATCAAGCAGAGTTCAGAAAGAGTTGAAGGTGCTGAATAACACAGCTCAAGGTGCTGTGGAATGGTGCCTTACACATAAATAGTGCAGACCCTGCTGAGCATCCGACACTTACAGGGATGTGTTCAGTGGTAAAACAACAGGATAGGAAGTGTCTCATAGAAGTAGAATAGGAAAAATCTGCTGGACTTTTTTTTTTTTTCTTTAAGGGATATGTTAAAATATGCTTTAGTTTTTCTGCTTGCTCAGGGATGTTTGAATCTCAGTTGACAATGAGCCCTGTCCAGGCAAACCTCTGCACTGAAGTCCATATGTTCTGTGTGGAAACAGGGGTCACTGCAGGTTCAGGGTCTTACTGCCTCTTCATGAAGGGCCATCAAATACACATAATAAACTAACTTGGGAGTGGAGAGGAAGTAGGAGCTATTTTTTTTTCCTTCCTGCTGTTTTCTTTCAGTGGACTAATCATGGTGTAATGTAACTGTAATAAGTTAACAACCCCAACACTCCACTTTCACCCCCCCACTCCCCCAATGCAAACAGGCTTTCCAGATAGATTAGATCCTTTTTAAAGAGATAGTGGAGCCCGATTTCCAGTTTGTAAGTCCTCGGGCCTCCCAGTGTTTGCAATTGTTGAAGTAAATGGAACCCCATGAAGTGTGTAAAGCTAAACCTGTGTTTGAGCATTTGCAGGATCCGGGTCCAGAAACAGCTTACACCAAGCATCTGAAAAGGGAAATGAATGCCAAATTAATGGCTTTCCTTAGTCTTTGACTTGGGTGCCTCTGGTATTTCAAGGGCTTAGAGGTTTATGGGCTGCTGGGTCATTCCCATTCTGCTAACGGCAGCGTACTAGAGAAGGGGGCAAGACCCTGCAGGCCAAATGACCTTTTAGCAGTAGCTTAAGGGGATAGCTCTCTTTACGGAAGGGGGATGACTTGCATAACTGTATTTTATTACAAAGCTGGTTTTGGTTAGACCAGTACATAAAAGTACCTGAAACACAAAACTTTGATTTTGTGGTTGCAGTCTTTAAATATTTAAAAATGACCAAAATACATTTAAGATTTCCTTCATCTTTACTTAAAAACTGCTCCCCTAATTCATGCCAAGTTTCACTTTTATCCTGATTTTGCAGTCAAGGATAAAGTAAAACTGTGAGGCTTTGGGGTGGGAAAAAAGAGGGTGCTGGTGGCAAGAGGATAGGCTCAAGAGTGTCTGGAAACATTTGTTTTTTAATTATAACTTTTCTGAAGGTTTTGCAATAACCATGTACAATAAGCAATGTACAGTCTTGCCAAAGCAATTATCTGATTTCCCTTTTAGAGTACAAAACAAACTTATTGGCATATTCAACAACAGTTCAGCTTACCAATGACATTTTTTCATTGCTGTAGTCTAGAACAGGATGGTGGGCTGGAATAATTTGTCTTTTGTAAGGACTGCTGCTTTTCTTGTAGTAAAGAATGGATATGAACTATATTTTAAGGACAGCCAGAAGCTTTCTAAGAACAGGATGGGCACCTGATAATTAAAAAATATGTGAATGAAGCCAACTATGTACAATTCCCAATTCATACAAAGAAAGACTCCTGAGCAGTTTCACAGGGCACATTTGGAGATAGAAAGGGAAATTACAGATGAATCAGAGTCACTGATGATGGTTCTTGTCATCTCTGAGATCAATGAATATGTATGTCTGCAGAGCTACAGTGTGGTGCAAAGCTCAGAGCTGGCATTAGGTACACACAGCTTGCTGGATTCACCCTTGGACTCTCCTCCTTTTCTTTCTGTCCATTTCCTCATCTAGTTAAGCTAAGACCCATCATCTGACAGAGTTATACTTCCTGAGCTTGGCAAGTATCAGGTTCACTTCCCACCTGGCCTCTGCCTGCAGAGACTGTTCTACTGTACTAGGTCCTTACTGCTTTGTTACATTATTCCCATGGAAAGATTAATGGAATCATAAAATGGCCTGGGTTGGAAAGGACCTTAATGATCTTGTTCCAACCACACTGCCATGTACAGGGACATCTCCCACTAGACCACATTGCTCAGAGCTCCATCCAGCCTGGCTTTGAACACTTCCAGGCATCCATGACTTCTCTGAGCAACCTGTTCCAGTGCCTCACCACCCTCACAGTAAAGAATTTTTTCTTTATATCTAATCTAAATCCACTCTCAGTTTGAAGACATCCCCCCTTGTCCTGTCACTCCATGCTCCTGTAAAAAATCCTTCTTCATCTTTCTTGTAGGTAGTTCCCAGTTGCACCATTTTCTAAGATGGGTACAATGTTTCCTCTTTTCCAGTCACTTGGGACTTCACCTGACTGCCACAACTTTTCAAATATCGTGGGAGTGGCTTGGCAACTACATCAGTCAGTTCCCTCAGAATTCTGTGATCCATCTCATCTGTTTCCACAGACACAATGATGTTTCCCTCCTTTTCCATTTATGTGCAGTGAATCTATGCGGGAGACTGATCTGTCTGCAACTTAATCACTTCTGTTTTCTCTGTTTGGTGGGAGTTATTTTCAGCTGTGCTGGCTCCTTAAACTGGTCCACATGTATGGCCATCAATCACAGTGCAAGGAGGAGACTGGATTATGTGACTTGTATTACAGAGATGAAGATGGGATCAAGACAGGCTTGAACTCAAGCTACTGTAGAACCTTACCGTCAGGCTTGGATGCTTGAAAAGGGAGAGAACTTAGAAAAGGAAGGACAGGGTTGCAGATAGAGTTGAGTTCTGCCTGTAAAAGCATGCGGAATTTAACATAATGTAGAGACATAACCCACACATTGCTGGGGTCTTGTCTCAAGACAGACAGGTTATGTCTTAGAAGCTGGAGCAGGGACTGAGGGTTTGTGAGGGCAACGTTGTTTCAGGCCAGCTCTGGTTGAGATACTGAGCTGGCTTCTCCTTAAGGTTAGATTTGCACGCCCAGAGACCTGAGTTGTCATTGTGGGGATGCCTAAACACCCAACCTGTGTAAATCACAGTTCACAGCCAGAAACATCCCACAGAGTGCCAGAGAGGCGAACAAAATGAGAGGATTTCAGTGTTCTTTATAAAGTGCTATCAGTTGCTGTGTTCTTGGTGCACAAAAGAAATTGGAGGCCAAGATAAGTCTGATACAGAAGGTCTTATAGAAGCTTGCCTTCAGTCTGCCTGGTGTGTAGCTACCTGCCTCTGGGTGCAGGAAGAAACTGAAACTTGGAGACGCATCCCAAGGAATCCTTTGCAGTGCTTGCTGCTTGCTGAGTTGGCTGAGAGCTGTACCTCACTGTGCTTCCAGAGCAGAAGCATTTGCTGCTTGGAGTCAGTACCAGAGAGGATTAGAAGTTCAGCCCTTTGCCGGGACAGACTGTTCCACGTTACGCCGTGTCCATTAGGTTTCCATGCAGACAAACTGTTGGCTTTCCAAGGTGCAATTGGCTTTCCCTTGAAATGTCTTGATAGGCAGCCTGACCACATTCCCTCAAAGATGGGGGACAGCATATGAGACTTCTGGCTCCCTTAAAGGAAACAAACACAATGGGGCTTCAGTACAATGACAAATTACTGCCAGGATCAGGAGGCAGGCAATGCTCTGCATGTTCTAATGTGGTGTAAGTAGCTCTACTGGCTCCTATCTCTGGCTTATTTTGACATTTTCTGGCAAAGCAGCAGTGTGTTCCACCCCCCTCCTTCTTCCCCTTCTCCATTATTTGTTTTGTATGTTTAATTGGCAAATTGGAGCAAGTGTGGAAGCTTGGAAGCTTGTTTAGCCTGGAGCTTGGCTTTCTAACAAACAGCTGGCCCCAGCTCCAGGTCCAGATAGTTTGTTCTGGACACTTGAAGGAAATGCATACTTTGCAAGTGGTCCATTGAATGTCACTGTGATGCTCTGCAGAAATTCAACTCTAATGAGGTTTGTCTGGTTGCAAACAAAATGAACAGAAAGCAGTTTGGAATTGTTTTTTGTTTGTTTGTTTGTTTTTTTCTTTCCCCCAGTTTGGGCTGCTGAGCTCATCTCTTATTCTAACTTCATTTTTTAAGCACAGAGGTATCTTGTCTTCATTCACTCCTTTAGATGATCAGGGAAATAATACCCTTTAAAGGGGCTTGTTAGTTTTAGCCTATTGGTTTCTTTGGTTTTAGTTATGGGACAGAGAAAGCTCCATGGAAAGTCAAGTCACCTTATGACTGTATTACTAGCAAAAGTACTGCTGGTTCATCTGTTTTAGGATATACAATGCCTCTAAAGAGCAATATTACACAGGACTTGCTGTCACTGGACTTCCGGTATTATCCCTCATCATACCTCATTATCCTCTGAGAGAGAATTGAAAAGACCTCACTTTGGTTATGCAAAAAATCAAGTAGCAGTGCAGTAAGAGATTCCTGTACCCCCTTGTGCTGCTGTCCTACTCTCTGAGCAAGACAAAGCAGAAGTTTCAAGGAGTAACTGGAAAGAAGTAGTGATCAAGAGCAAATGGACTGCGAACACAATGCCTGTAATTAGTGAGACGAGTTGTTTTGGTGTTTTGGTTTTTTTTTTTTCACATGACTGTTATTGCTAATGAGAAGAGTTATTTTCTCCAGTTCTTGAACTGCAAGTTTGAAGGAGGAGTAAAAGCAGCTAAAAAGTACTAATCAGTTAGCTAAGGGAGAGAGATGTTGTCTCTCTTAGGTGGTACAGGCTTTTTTTGTTTCTGGGTTCAGACTTCCTGAATCAAATTCTGGGCTTATACTGTTGAGGCAGAAGAGGTGTGCAAGCAAAAACAGAGTCAGCAGCTGAAGTAGCACAGCCAGGAGTCAGCTCCCCATATCTGGCCTCTAAATACTGCAAGGAGGTGGCTGCAGGAGTTGTGGAGTCAGGAGTGTGACGTGTGGGGATTCCAGGTAGAGCCACTGCTGCTCTCAGTTAAGAAATGTGCAATCCCAGGTGTCCCTTTGCAAGCTAGGTAGTTATGATGCCTGAAGGAGTCTCCCTTCTCAGCTTCCCATCAGTCTGACACCTGTGGGCACAGTGATAGAGGTCTAACTCCTTTCCTTCCCATCTGCTGCCTGAACTGTATGTGTGGTCACTGCCTGGACTAGTGTAAGTCCAAACAAGCCCGCTTAGACTTAGTCTTCACAGTTCAGTTAAGTGATTGTTAACAAGCCTTGCCCTTTTAACTTATTTTTACTGGGAATTGCTGTTGGTTTATTTAGCCTGACTTGTTCAGAGCAGAACTTAATTGTTGCATGACCTGACTGCTCTGTCTTCTAGCAGAGGTAGAAGGGTGGGCAGTGACTGAGGTGGGTCTTCTGTGATCAGAAGAGAATATATGAAAGCAGTAGCAGTTACATCCTATTGCTCATCTATAAAAGTGTCAGCATTAAGGCTGTGTGTAGATTTACTTTTGTGAGTTTATGAAATAAATCCTACATCTAAAATAATTAAATCAGGACAAAGGGTGTCAGCCAGGCTTGGGAATAATACATTTAATCACGTTGTCTAACCTGTGGTAAATATGCATATACAAGCACTTAGTCCCTGAGCTGATAGTATACTTTGAGCATAGCTAATTTCTGTTGTTGCAAGTGAATTTAATTCACATGAGTTGAAGTCCTTTCTTAGACTCTGTGTCTGTGCATGGGTAATTACCAGAGCCAAGCTGATGCTCAGTGTCTTGAAAGTGCATCATGTCCAAGACCCACTCATCATACAAAAATTGGGAAAAATCTGTGGCAGGCAAGCTATCTTTTTGCTTTGCTTAATAGCATGCCTCAATCCTAATGGATACTGGTTGGTATCACTGGAATATGGAGACAGCACACCAAATCCCTTTGAAGTTTGTTTGTAGTTCTCCTAAAAGGAAGGGGAACTGTTTCCATCAAAAACATCTAGTCCATGGTGTATTCTGGAGAGCAAGGGTATACTTCTTATCCTTGTAGAGCATTTCACTGTGCCAGCAGACAGGAATCCCAGTGACTACTCTTCCCCAACCTATCCAATAATGCAGAAACCTGTTTCTCATCTGGAAGGACTGCTGGAAGATTTTCTGTCACAAGATTTAAAATTTACCATTTTCCCAAGAGCAAAATCCCTCCAAATTCTTCCCTAGTGAAACCTAAGCCACAGTATGAGCAGGGAACTGTATCACTTGGAAATCTGATGCTGGAGAAATCAATCTTGACCAGCATACCTGGTAAGGAGCGGCCTGTGAGGTTCTGCACACAACTTTACGAAATAGCACTTAAAATTCTTTAAAACCTCAAGAGCATTTTGCAAGCATCAACTAATCCTGGAAGTGCCCCTCCTGTTGTGAGATACTAAAATAGGTGGTATTATTCTTAACTGAAAACTAAGAAGATGACCTTCATATAGTTAAGTGGGTTAACCCCAGGCCACCCAATGCAGACAGAAACCTTGGTTCCTGCCTCTGTGTTTGACCATACCCTTAAAACTGGTATTTCAGCCTGCAGTTTGGAGCATGTCAGGACTGCAGGTGAGAGACCATGGCTGCAGGGAAAGCCAAAGCTCCGCAGGGGCCAGTTTGCCATACAAAACCAGTCACAGTTGCATTAAATATCTTCACATCCTGGCTCCATCACAGGAAGCAAAGCTCTCCAGCCAAGCCTGTGTCCATGGCTAACTGCCTTGAAGAAGTAAAAGCCCACTGTATCCTGCTGTATCATAAGCCTCCAGCTGGACTCTAATTAGGCAAATGCTATTACATGTCAGCCCAGAAATTTGGTCTCAGTGTGGATTCATTTCTTTTCCCATAGAAGCCAGATGAAGTGACATCTCTGGCTTCAGGTTGGCTCAAGGTCTATGTCTTTTGGGGCTGAATCACAGACTCAGTCATTAGAAAAACTCTTTGACTCAAATGTTTTGGTGACACCACTTCTTTCTGGAATCCGTATAAAATATAAGAGAAAATAAAACAACTTCAGCTTCCGATTAATATTTTTTTCCCCCTAGAGAATGAAGGAATCTGGGCACATCAGCTGTCTGGCCTGGAAGCAACTGGCAATGTTTCAAGTACATGGACGTCTTTCCAGTTTTCGAAGAAGCTGTGTGTGGGTTGCCTCCGACTGATAGATGAGCTTCGGAAATTCTGCCCTTGTTTTTAGATATTTTCAAATATTTGGAGAACAATATTGAAATAAATGACTGGCAAAATGCTGATTACACTTTTCAATATTTCCGTGGTTGCACAACAAGGACAGCACATGAAGAAAGAGCTGAAAGTTACATTATCATTGTAGGAGCAGCAAAAGTGTCAACATTGATTTAGGAACAAAGTCACACAGACGATTTTATTTGTTCCTGATCCTCCTCTGTGATACTTCAGTGTGTTTACACAGTGTTACCCAGACTGACATTTCCTATGTGTGTCCAAATTAGTTTAATTTAAAATTGCAATGCATATTGAAGACAGAGAATTACAGCTCATGTGCAGTAATCTTCCAGAAATTCACCATTGCTACTGATTAGCTTTTATTAACAGCACTAACTACTGAATTCAGACAATGTTATTTCAGATCACATTAAACTGATGATGAGTGCAGCATTTCTATTGTTTGGAGCTGACACAGATCCACTGGAAAAATTATTCCCTGAGAGGTACAGATGGATTTTTCAGCAAATCAGAACACAAAATGCATTTGTTTTAGACTCAATATTCTAGACCAAGAAAATACCCTGAACTGTGTCACATTGTCTTTTAAAAAGGTATGTTTCCAAAATCAGGGGGGAAAAGTATTCTGGATAATAAATAAATCCTTTCAGCTTCAAAGAGTCCACTGTGGTAAGGATGAATGAAAACACAGAGTTTAGGAATATGAGGAAAGTGGTTTAAGTAACAAGACTGAATAGCAAAGCCCATCAAAGCCATTAAGGCATAAACCAACAGATTTTAAAAAGTGAGAGTTGAAGATTATTTAGCATGGTGTGGAGGCTTTGCAGAACCCATTTCAAATGAGGATGGAACAAAAGAATGAGCAATTGCAGCTTTAGGGGAGATTTATTTCAGTGGAAGGGAAAACACTTGCTCTCTGATACCAATTAACCAACAAGAGGACGGCGTCACAAGCCCCTGATATTAAAAATGTAAATCCCAAGCCCAAGGGTGCCTGAAATGCAGGTCATACAATTTGAGGAGAGAATGCATAAAGAGATAACGAGACTTGTATTCAGACCACATCGGCTGCCTGATTATCTCCTTGCCTTCTGCCTATTCTGCTCGCTTACAATAGGAGAGTGTCAGGAGAGAGGCACAGGAGGCTCCACGGATGAACAGGATCACCTTGGGAAGTGGGCTGAAGTTGATCAACTGTGTGTCACAGAGGTTAGGAAAACAGAAGATTAAAACCTGATACGGTACTAGGAGGCAAACAGGTGAGGGAGAAGCAACATAAAGGAGCTGTGGCACAGTTTTTGCACTCTACGACCCTGAGGCTTTGTGTGGGGCTTTAAATCAGTGGTTCCCAACAGAGGGCGTGACAGGAGTCTTTTGGAGCCTCTCGGAGAGATAGGATGCATTTACTTACTCTCACAAGGAGTCGTGAACTCAGCTGAGACCATGACATCCAGAAGCAGGGTTTCAGGGTGTCACAAGCAGCATGGGAATCCTGCTGCAGATGTGCTCTTTGCGACTCAAAGGACAGCATGAGCCAGATGGAGCACAGGGATTCTGGCTGGGAAACTTTGGACCAGCTGCATGCCATGTTCAAGAGGGCTGTGGACTTGAGTGGGACAGCTAAAAAGCTAAGCATCTTTATTAATGCTGATGCAATTAAGAGCCCACGTCGCACCCCTGAGGATCTGCCTGAGCTGAAAATTTGGGTCTGGAATCTCTCAGGCCTTGGGCTTGATTCCAAGAGGCAAAATGGGCTATTTTGATAATACCAGCTCACTTCCACACTGCCAGGGCAAGAGGGGAATGGTGATGGGGAGACGAGCTGAGGTTCTAGCCCTGGGAGACTCATATCCTTATTCACCCCAGGTTACCTTGGTTTAGTGTTAAAGAATTTTAATCTAGCTTCTGTGTAATTGCTGTGGTTGGTAGTAAAAGTCTGATGATAGAGAAGAAGGGACAATACTGCAAACTCCAGAATACAGCCTCAAACACAGGACTCTACTGCTATAGAAGAGCCTTGGATCACGGAAATGCTATTTTTAATGACTGTAGGTGTTTCTTCATTATATTAAGTAGACATGTTGCCACAAGACAGGGCTGCCTTTGATTTATGGTAAAGAGATTGTGATAGGAATTAAAAGAAAACTCATAGGAAAATTAATCTAAATAAGAATAATTGAAGAGATTCATGGCTCATTTGTGCTTGTATTCATCATACCTATTGTCTGAAGAATACACTTATTTAAAGCCAAATGACAGATTATAATTTACTAACTTTGCATTCATGACATCACTGTATTGTCTATTCCATAATCAGGAATGCTAAGCCTGAGCAGTAATTTTCACAAAATACTATTATAGAGTTATAAATGTCATCAAACAATAGACTGAGGTAGTGCCTTGTACCTTCAATCTCTGGATGAAGAAAATTACATGGAATGAAAGTATTCTATTTAAAACCAAAGCCATGGCTGTCTCTTCCCTTACTGTTATTCAGTAAGTCATTTAATTTACATCTATTTGCCATGTATTTTAGGCTCTAATCTATAACTTTTATTTCTTCTTTGCATTTTAAAAGTCTTTTCCAGTTTTGGTGGAATGTAATTCAAAGGTCCACAGCCCTTCCTTGGGAAATGTTAGAAGTGGATTTACAGCGCTGCTGGGCAAGCTGAAGTTTGTAAAAGCAGAAGCTATGGTGGAAGAGGAAGCAGATACTTTGAATCAGAAAGCCTGGCTGGTAAGATTGTGTTGGGTTACAATAATTGGGTTTACCTTCCAAAAAAAATTGGGTATTTTTGCAGAGTCCATAGCAGTTTAATTTCTAGGAGCATCATTTTTGCTGCTCTTGGACTTTGATCATACCACATAACAGCTAACGAGACCTGGGATCCCCAGTGCTGTCATCATAGCTCTCCCCCACCAAAAGTCACTCTTGCATTAGCAGTGTGTCTCAAGGACACTTTGACCATGTCAAAAACTGAAGCAGGTGGTTCAGTGAGCAGTTCAAGGAGGTTTGTTAGAAGAAAATCAGGTGCTTCAGTCCTGTTTCCTACATCGTCCCCAGCGTGATGGTGAGATGACAAAGGTTTGAGTGGCAGACCCAGTGCTTAATGACCTCTAGTTAAAGCCTGTAGTTTGCCTTGCCTTTCTGAAAGTGCTTCTCTTTTAGAAACATTTGAAGCGTTGCATATGCTGCCGACGGCTTAAGTTATTCTCCTTAGTGGCCACTAGAGAGAGCGAGTGGCCAAGGTAATGCTTTGCTTAAGTACTGCCAAATGTTCCTTGAGTTGAAAAGAGCCCAGTGCCACCCTCCCCGGACCAGCCTATGAAGCGCCGTCAGATGGCTTGTCCATTTTTACATCTGTTCTCCTTCTTAATACAGAGGTGTGGCTTGGAGCCTTCATCCCAAATAACTAAATCTTCCTATTTCACTGGCCGAAGTTAAGCTATTGATGTCAAGACATACTTTTCCCTCTGTTGGAGCCATACGTTTCAGTTGTTGCAATGCTCTTAGTACAGCCCATTGTTCCTGTGTCACAGGAGCTCTTAGCAGTCTTGCTGGACAGATGTGAGGATTTTGCTAGTGGTCTGCAATTTCCCCTAAAACCTAGTAGAAGGAATGTCTATATTTCTGCCAGTGCTGAGGTAACACATGTAAGTTTTTCAAGATTTCTGCAGTAGTTGCATTTGCTTGTCTTATTACATATGTGATAAACTATTGTTGTTCACAATACTGGACAGGGGTTAAAAGGGACTCCTTTCAGTGGGGCTGATACGATTCAGAGGTGGATGTTCTTGTTCTTACTGATAGGCCCCCTAACTGAGAAGCTGAAGAAATGAGGTGAGAAGTTTAAGGGAAACCATCATTCATTGAAATCTTAACCCACACTTTAATGCCCAGCTGGGATCTCTTCTTATCACAGAAACCACATTTTACAAAATATTTACCCTAGCAAATAACCAGGCAGGCATGTTAAGAATGGCCATAGCACCACACGAGAGTGGGCTGTGAAACAATGGAACTTGCCCGTGCCTGAGATCCTGTCTCAAAATTGTAATTGCTTAGGGAAAGTGATTCTCTACTTCATAAAATGTTATGTACTGCAAAGTGAGTGACTCATCAATATGGGGATATTACCACTAACTCTTAATGCAACTCTCCCCTCTAAAGGGCAGAAAAGCTGGGGCCTGATTCTGTTTCCATTAGAAATTATGGGAGTTTTGTAGATGATTTCAATGAAGACTGAATCAGACCTTCGTTATTTTTATGGGCTAAATGTCCTATGCATTCAGTGCTTATGCCATTACAAAGACTTATGTTTGTAATAAGAGACATATTGCTTTGGATATAAATACAGCCACGAGTATCGAATACAAAAAAATATTTAAGCACATTGAGCCAAATTTGTCCCCGTTGTAACTCCAAAAACTGAACAGAATTACACGAGGGGTAGCGTAGGAGAACAATAGCAATATATGTTTGGTAACAAAATAAACTTTTAATCGTCCTAATCCAACCCCTTGTCCATCACTCCCAAATTTACAGATAGCAAACATAGTATTCAGAAAACCAGCCACCCCAGTTGCTGTGAAGGGAATACACTAGTGTGATGATGACTAATATGATATGATGTGACAGAAAATTCCTTATGGGTCCTGATGCATGTGGAACTCAAAAATCAGTTGTTATTAAATATGTGCATATATTTTAGAAGAGTTTCCTGTCACATGTTTTGCAGTGTCTCACTTCCATTCCTACAGACTCTGAGAATCCCTGTTTGCCCTCTTAAATACTTCTTGAAGTCCTGTGGTTCTTATTGTGCAAGTGAGGAATTTAAGCATAAAGAAACATGAAGATGAGGTTCACAGAAGATCTTACCCTAAAGATGTAAGTCCAGGGAGGGAAAGTTCCAAAGCTTACATGACCTGCTGAACAGAAAGTCTCATGCAGCCCATGTGCAGGAAAATCAAGGCACAGAGATGCAGTAGAATCCGGGTCAGCTGCATATGGCCTGTGTGAGTCCAGAGAGAGACAGGGGGACTGAGGCTGCTTGATATTTGGCAAAGTCTAGAGCACAGCTCTGCCCAGTCCAACAGTGAAATGGTCTCAAATCTTTTGTCCTTAAACCTGAGAAGCCTATGGATTTAAGACCTTGGCATTTTCTGTGTACAGGAACTGTTTTTAATTGTCTTTAAAGCAAATTGCCTATGTTTTTTGCTGATCTATAAAGGCAGTATGTGCCAAGAATTTAAAGCTCTATATGCAGAAAAGGTAAATGCTCACATGGCTCATGAAAGTTAAGGTGCAGAGGGGCAGTTCTGAAATTTAAAAAAAGTCAACCTATCTTATTTTGAGGGCTCAGTGGGGTTTGGGTATGACATCGATTTAGTTAAGCTGCTGTCTGCTCTTCCTGCAGGAAAATATTATGTCTCCATCCAGATACTGGCATATCCCTATTTTTATGCCAGCTATGCCAGAGTTACAAAGTTTTAGTCAAGCATGATGAGACATGACAGGGCACACTTTATTGAATAATAATGCCTGCCTAAGTGCATTTTCCATCTTCATTTAAATGCAATGCATTTGAAGTAAAGCAGCAATTCCAAAACATGGTTTTGTGTGTCTACAGCAATGGGTACCTCGTTACTGTTTATATGTTATGCAAATGAAGCAACAAGAAGCAAAAGTATTAATAATAGAAAAATATCTAACTACTGCAGAAATCAGTCCCCAGCAGAAACCATGATAACTTTATATTTGGATGGATTTTTTTTCTTAGTGTTTTCCCTCCCTACTGTATTTTTAAAACACTTATATTATTTAAAATGGATCTTTATACACTAGAGGTCTTTAGGAACCTGCAGGAGACGAAAGCCTGTAGCAGCCCTTCCGATACTGACAGTTTAAACCTAAGAAGCTCTGACATTACTGGGAATCCTTTTGAAGTGCCTGCAGCTTGAGGAAAATCCATCTGTTCCAGAAAAGGAGACTTTTCAATTAAACAACATCTTCCTTTCGATCAAAGATAGATTTTTAAAGACTTTTAAATTGGCTTTACACTGTTGGTATTAAGCAAGGACTGGATTTCACCTCTTGCCTTTCAGGGCTGAAGAGCTGAACCCCGCTTGGGCTTTATGCCAGATGGTTAGCAGACTAGAACCAGAGGGATGGGTTATTTCTTTTAATGGAGGAAAAGGAATTGGCAGCAGGAGTGAGCTTATTAAATTGTCTCGGTCTGCTTTTATTAATGTGTTCGCAGGGTCGGCAGGTAGACTCACGACTGCGAGAACTTCACCAGCAAACAAGCCTGTTTCAGGCATGGGCTCTCTCGTGGTGCTTCCAAACTCCTGGCTGAGCTTAATGCGCCCTTGTTCCTGCCAGGTACAGAGGCCCTTTTGTTTTCTGATCCCAAATTTGATTTCTGTCTTCCAATTTATTTCAGCTCCGTGTGTGTTTTACTGTGTTGCAAAACCATTAATGTTTCTACTGTAGACCGTGGAGCCGACTCCTATCTTACACATCCACTGTCTCTTAAGGCACCACTGGAAAAGAGGTAGCACACCTCTGAGTTGATATTTCCATATCTGCCTTGAAGGCATCTATGTAAATGTTACCATAGAGGAGCATTTAAATTGAGCTTCTTCCTTGTATCTGAAGGACAGAAAGATTTTTCTGTGCATTTTCTCACCACTCCTTACCCCCTATTTGGCTTATGCTCATTTGTCTCCTTCCTTCTCTGCTGTAATACTTCGTATTTTATTTCCCACCAAGCCTCTTAAGGAGACAGAACCAGGAGACCTTTCCTCCAGCTTCTGTCCTGAAAGACAGAGTTCATGTGTGGTATGCAGCGAGAAAAGGAGGGCATAGGAGAGAAAGATGGGTTACCCTACAGCTTAGGACCCTGGAGTTAACAAACATAATTTTTCTTTGCTGTTGTCCCTCTCTGCAGTAGCTTGAGGGTATTTGACTTGGGATGTGCTGTGCAATGTTTTAGTGTTTTTGAATTGGATGTAGTGAGGTTTAATAGTGACTGAGTGAGTAGTAGTAGTGACTAAACGATCCATTGAGCCTGCGTACTGACTTAGGCTACCCAGAAGATCAGCTTGTTGTCCTTGGCTGTTTCTAACAGCATCACATAACAGCATTTTCTGGGAAGATCAGATTCTGTTTCTTCTGTGCTTTGTGCTTGGCTTATCTCTATGTCTTCGCAAGGAGAGCTCATCCCACAATGCTCTACATCTAAAGAATTGCTGCTGAACTGAATATGGAAGGCTGTTTCCTGCCATGTAACAGAGGAACAGGGTCCTGCTTCCCTTCTGCCTTGCAGACCCCAAAGCCCAGCAAAGGAGAAGATATCACTTTACAAGTGGACAGTGGCACAACCTATTGACTCTATTTTATAGCTGAATCTGGGCTACTGGCCCTTCTATTTTTCAAAGAAGTTTACCAGTTTGCCTAAGTACTGTGTGCCATCTCTTAAACTGGGACTTCAGCCTTGTTAGTCTTTCACTTAGGTCTTGGCAAGGAAGTTTGTCAGAAGATTGGGTATCTTAGATAGGTTTGTTACATGCCATGCACTTCACATTTTTTGGTAGTTCCAATTTACTACAGAGTCTGGAGTAGGGAAAGTCAATCTGAATATGTCTGAATCCAAAGGAATGGTCAAGGAGATGCAACTCTGCTGTGGTCCAAGATGGTGTAAGCAGCTCCTTCAGCATTGTGGATAGTTTAATAGTATTACAGATAGTTTTGTGATCCTTGCATCAATAAATCATGTTGGGGGGCTTCTATTAGCATATACCCACCATAGTTTCCCAATTATCCTTTGTGTTTTGCCTTCCTTCCTGTTGAATGACTATTTTCCTACCCCTTGGCCTTGAGCACCTCACCCTCCTAAGCTTTGGTTCCCACAGGAACAAGCTGAGAAGAAAAAGATTTTTGGGGGAAGTTCTAGGGAGATACCTGTCCAGAAATGAGTGAGGATCTTCTTGATTGAGAAAGACCTTTTTCTTCCCATTAGAGTGAGATCAGGATCTCAGTTTTACACCAGATCTGAGTTTGCACTGATGGAAGGATCCTGTAGCACTGCTGTGTGCTCCGAGTGCATCAGCAGTGGAACAGAGCAGTCCACAGTGCTCCTGCAGAAATTAAGAATATGCTGAATTAAGAATATGCTTTATTCCTGTTTTGTCTTAGCTGCAGACCTTGGCAGGATGGTTTGTCAACGCACGGCTGCTGATATTTATTGCACCTGACTGTACTTCAATGAGCAGAGAACTTCCTGCTGGCCCTCCACCGCAACACATTTCTCCCCATCCCCTGCCTTGATGATCCCATGGGTTTGAAGCTCATCTGCGGAACTAATTTTTTTCTAATGGGATGCTTGTCAGATCCTGTCAGCTACAAATTGCTCTACTGAAGGTGCAGAAATAGAAATCCTTACCTGTTACTTGTGGTAGTGGTTGTTTTCCCCTTTCTGAATCTCAGGACGTAATCTGCAGCAATTCTCCCAACAACTTTCAGTGTGATTTAACATACTGGGTGGTTTTTAGGCCTTTTATCTGCACCATCAGCTGGTATCAGCTGATTTGGAAGGTGTGTTACTGTGTAGTGCATTGATAGCAATGGAGTGTGCTCTTTAAAGTGGAAAACATGAGAGTGAAGCGAGAAGAAAGACACAGAAACTTCATTACCATGGTAGGAGGGATAATATTTTAAACAGCTTTCCACTCAGCTTTTGTGCATATTCTGTGTCCCAAGTGTATTTGGTCTTAGGACAAAAGCACAGTAAGAACTTTGATATCTACTCATTTATTTTCCCCTGGGATGAGTTTCAGCAGAGATATAACCTCATGCAGCATGTGCATGAAAGCAGTTTGGCCAGCTTGCTTGGAGACGTGAGTGGCACAAGGCCTCTGTGAGCACAGAGGAATCCAGAAGAAATGTGTTTGCTTACTGCCAATATACACAAATTCAAGGCCTACACTGGGGATTTGCAGCACTCCATGAAGTGTCTGACACACCAAGTGCATGTGCTAGAAATCCCCAGCCTTTTGCTCTTGCACACAATCCTGGCAGCATAGCTGGCAATGCAGCTGGTATTTGTCTTACACGTGTAGGACTGTGAGGAAGTAGAGAGAGAAGACTCCAGTGAGAGTGGAAAAAAAAAAAGTCTTTGGAAAAAAAATTACAATTATCCTTGCGTTGGATAATAAAAAAGGCAAAAATTACTCCAGTTAGACTTATTCACAAGGGCATATTCCTTTTTTTAACCTCCTATGATAAGTAAGGAATAAAAAAAAATCATGTAAAAACCATTCTAAAGGTTTATATTGATTTCAGGTACTTCTGTAGGTCTTCTTCCTCCAAACATGTTTTACTCTGGCTTTGGCTTTGCTTCTCTTCAGTTCTCAGGTAACAGAAGCACATCTGATTCAGCTATTAAGGCCTGGAAACCCATTCGTAGGTAAATATGCATCCTTATTGACAGGGGTCCAACTCCAGCCCTTGTAGTGAGACTGTTGCTCGCTTAATACTGCTGCTGTTGTCTCCAAGGCTTTGCAAGCAGCTGCAAGACCTGAAAACAATCCAGATGTCTTTTTTCCCCCAGTGTTATAACTCTGCCTGCAAAAGGGATCATATACGTTGTCCCTAATCTGTTAAAGGTAAAGCCAGATGGCTTTGTTAACCAATGACCAGTTTATTGATCATTGGTTTAGCAAAGGATAATTGAAAATTAATCAGACTTCTCTGAAGGGCTCCTAAAGGAACAGATAGTAAAGTTTGAATTTACTGTTAGAGTAATAGCTTTGCTGCTTTGGTGTAGAGTTTGTGAAGGTACTACTAGAAGTTGTAAAGCCCAAACTAGCAGCAGAGCCTGTTGTTCTCGTGCAGCAGTTACTGTGGGGAGCTCGGGCACGGAAAAGTCTTCTGGTCTGCTAAGAGAAGGACAGAGTTGTTTCTGTTTCACTTTGAGAAGTAAGAAATCAACAAGATAATTGAAAGATTACTTTTGATGGGCCCATTTTCAGAATTAAGGAGGCAGATCAGTGCATCCATTAATCCAAGGGTTGGACACCTCTTCTATGAGGACAGAATGAGAGGATTGGGGCTGTTCACCTTCATGAAGAGAACGCCCCCAAGAGACCTTATTGTGGCCTTTCAATACCTAAAGGGGGTTTATGAGAAGGATGGAGACAAACTTTTTGTAGTTGTGATAGGACAAGGGATAATGTTTTTAAAGTAAAAGAGGATAGATTTAGACTAGATTAAAGGAAGAATTTTTTTTTATGACAAGGGCGATGAAGCACTGGAACAGGTTGTCCAGAGAGGTGGTAGATACCCCGACCCTAGAAACTTTCAAACAAATACCAGAATGTTTCCAGCAGAGTCAATAGAAATCTGCAGAATTAAGCTCTTTAAAATTCATTGCACTGTAGCTAAATTGCACTCTGACAGACATTTCAGAACACCTACAAACACCACAAATATGAAAGTCCTGCCTCATGAGTATGAAGAGGAAAGTCTAGGCCCTCAAATCCTGTCCTTTCTTGGTACAGGTAACTGTGCCACTTGATGCAGTGTATTACTGCTGTCCCTGCCGTCATTGTTGCAGCTACCACTTACTGAAGCAGGGGACCTGCTCTGGATCTTCTGGAAAGGTTGAGTCTGAAAGTTTCCCTCTAAGAGATCTTTCAGATGTCCCTTCAGACAAGCCAGCTGAGGTAAAATGTGCCAGACCCCCAGCACCTCTGCCCTCACCTCCTGACTTTGGAGCATTTTCATAAACTCATTAAAGCAGTCAGAGAGAGGTTAATGGTGGAGGTGGAGCCAGGGAATTTTCATGCACACAACCGGGTCACTGTTTCAGAATGGGAAGTGTGTTCTCAGAGGGTAATCCCAGTGTAGGGAACTCAAACTCTGTAAACAGGAATAGATCCTCATTTCAGGCACCTGGCTTCAGAAAATAAGTTTTTACTAGTTCATTGGAGGAATCAGTCTCCCTATAGTGCCTATAGAAGCTGGCCAGAGAACTTTGTCTTCCTGAACTTGAAGCTGATCTTTCCAGAGGCTCCAGCACCCCCTCCTTTTCTGGAAACTGAGTAGGTAGACAGACTGCCAGGTAGACAGACTGCAAGCTAAGCAGCGACTTACAGGGCAAAATCGGCTCCATTGCACCTTCCCTCATGGAAACTTACTGGCAGCCAGTGCAAATTGTAGGAGAGGAATCATTTTCTTGGGAGCTTGCACATAACAATGGCATGTTGCATCCTTCTCCCATTTCCAAGCTACTTTAAATATAGCCTGGGGTTAGTGCATGCTCCACACACATAAAGCAAGCTTGTAGTGAGGTGATGGAGGCAGGAATAATGGCAGCGAGGCTCGTGGCTGGTGAAACAGTTACAATTTTTCAGCCAAACATAATGAGGTAAAAAAGGGAATACTTGTTAGCAGCCTTGGAATAGCTGAAGAGCCATCAGAGCCCCGAGCTGCAAAGTATGAAGTATAGCAAAGATGAAGATACAGCCCTTGTTGTATTTCCTTAGTTTGCTTCACTTCAGCTTTCTTTTGGGTGAAATTCACCCTGAAAAAGTGGGATGGAGGAGAGGTTTTATTGAGAACTAAGAGCTAAGGATGGGGAGGAGGGATTTGCTCTCCATACCCCAGGCTGACCTAGGGCTCAGTCCTACAGGTAGGGATTATTTTTACAAATGGAAGTGCCCACAGAGGGTTGAACCACAGATTTCTGGGAAGATGGTCACAGTATCACAGAATATGCTGAGTTGGAAGGCACCCACAAGGGTCTTTGAGTCCAACCCTTACCCCTGCACAGGACTATGGCCAAGAGTCACACCCTCAGTATCATTCAAACACTTCTTGAACTCTGGCAGGCTTGGTCCTGTGACCACTTCTCTGGGGAGCCTGTTCAGTGCCCAACCACTCTCTGAAGGAAGAACCTCTCTCTAATATCCAACCTAAAGCTCTGCCAACACAACTTCAGGCCATTTCCTCAGGTCCTGTCATCACCACAGAGAAGAGAGCAGTGCCTGCCCCTCCTCCTCCCCTCACAAGGAAGTTTTGGACTACAACGAGGTCTCCCCTCTGTACTTTCCCCTTGATTTCTTATTATACTCTTGTGCTTGTGGAAAAGATGAAAATGTTTCCCTGCCCATGAATTTGACCTACAAACTGTCTGTACATCCTTACCAATGGATATCAGACGGGTCAGGTGTCCAAGGCCCACCTCTGAATTGAATTTCTTTAGACTTCCTCTGTTCTACACAAGTAAATATGGAAATGCTAAGAGTAATGAAACCCAATACTCTTAAATGCACTAGTAATGGATGAAAGTAATGCATGTGTATGAAATATTTTTAGAAGGCACAGCATCATACTTTTATCCTTTCCCTTGTTTTATAACGGTGTTTGTGGTTACTTATTCAGCCATCACTTCAGTTTTTGCTTGGGGAATATAATCACCTACTAATGCAATTTATTGCCTTGTATATTTCTCTGCCAAGAACATTATCCCTTAAATAGAGGCTTTGTAATAATAACCTCTAATTTCCACAACTTCTACCTCACAAGTATCAAAACTCCATGTTCTCCACAAGTCCCTAGATTGTTGCAGGTTATTGACAGCAAATCCAGCATTTTTCTTCCTGGAGATTTTGGTCCTTTAAAGGGCATGAGTCCCTGTGTCCCTGCTCAGTGCCATTTGAGGTGCACTGCTGCAAACACTGGAGTCTTACTGATGATTACACTGCATACACGTTAATCCTTTCCACGATTCCCAGTCTCTGGGAACTCAGTGAGGTCTTCAGGTGTCCCACAGCAGAACAGGAGCACAACACCTCAGCAAGGGTTTATGTACAGACCAGAGAGCTGAAGTAACCTGAGCAGTACTGGCATCTGCACATCCTAGAGGGCTGATCCTGTAAATTTTTCTAGTTCATTTCTTCAATTTATTTCTTCACCAACTTTTCAGGAAAAGGTGAATAGGGAGCCTTCTTTAGTGACTTTTTCACATCTTGTCTCTACAATTATTTTATCCCAGAATCCAATTATTTATTATCACTTTCCATGCCAGAGCCAGAAAGGATGCCAGCCCAACACTGTCATCAGTTGTCCAGCCGACCTTGTTTTCCTGAATCACTCACAGGAGGTTGTTCTCTCTATCTCTAAATATTGCTGTATTAGCATGTCTTTCTTGCTTTTTTTTTCTGAAAATCCTCCTTTACAGGGTGAGGTAAGTGAAGTGACTGCAGGATCCCCAAACTTCCAATGATTTTCCTCAATATTTTGACATTTCATTTATTGCAGCAGAAATGTTTTGCTCTGTCACAGCAGACAGCTTGCATAAACAGGTTGGGATGCAGTCACACCCTCCGTGGTAGAAAAGCCATGTGGCAGGGAGTTAAGGGACGTGTGCCTCTCTCTTGGAGTCACTGTCTCACACAAACCTGCTGAAGGCCTATTATTGTGAAGATTAGAAAATGGAGATTCATCTTTTCCACTTCATTGCAGGTCTTGCTATTTTCAGAGAGGGAAGAATGGATGTTGGTCTCCTGAAGAAATTCCAGCATGTATTATTGTGTTCACTCTGCCCATTGAAGCCACAAAATTTTATGACTGGGAGGAGAAAATTTGCCAGTTTGGTCCTTAGTGCCGAGTACTGCCACTCACCAGACATGAGTGACATGATATCTCTAATTAGTAACATTTTTAACCCCTACTGGTTTCTGAGACAGGTCTCAGGTTTCCACTTATGCCCGAAAAGGAAATTGGTCCACTGGATAATGTCCCACCTCCCAGTACTACCTGGGTAAATGGGCATAAACAGCTTTCCATTTACATTCTGTCACTGGCAGAATATGGGACTAACAAGCTTTCTCTTTTCTGCTAATTATCTTACTCAGTTTTACAGATGCCATTTGGCAGCTTCCTTCTCTCCTGAGCTGGCCTTGTTTCAGAGGGAGGCTTCTGACCTGACTACAGGGTGTGCAGCTTGTAAACCATTTGGAGATCCTTCTCTGTGAAAGGCACTTTATGATACAAACCAGGTTTTTCTAAGATGTGGTGTGCATAAAGCAGTGGCTGCCATGACCAAATTTGTTACTTGCCACCACTGAAGGTCATGATATGCGGCAACCCCTGTACTGCTTCCCAGAAAAGAGCTCCCTAAAAAGGACAAAGCCCCCCATCAAAGTCTTTTTGTAACGCAGTGATGTTTTCCCTGGATTACAGTTGAGCTGAACACTGTAAAAAATGAAAAACAGTGTAATCACTTGCTCCTTCAGTTCATCTCTTCAAAAACTTCATTTTGTCCCCATTTTACAGATTGGTTATAACAGTCAAAGTTCTTCCTTTTAAAGAAGCACAGTCTACTGGTCCAGGGCAACTGCATGCATAGAGATGAGGTTAGTTCAGCTCATTTCCCCCCAGTGAGATTATAATTTGTTTCTCTACGCCATGAGTTATTAATCTTCCTAAAAAATATTCCTTCCACTGTGCAAAACGAAAAATACAACGGAGCCAAAATATGCTGGATCATAGCAAAATTAATTGGAAATAATTTTCTTTTAAATAAGTTGCATATGTGTTTCCCTGTTTAGTATTCACGATGTACAGCAGAGATGCTTTCAGAAATGATCTCATTTTAAAAAGAGATAGATTTACACACACCACAATGAAAGCAGTCACTGGCAGTATTGTATACCGTATCAAATCAGTGACTGTTGGTACATATTTGAAGTTAATTTGACACTGAAGTAAACAAATCAAAGTGTGTTTATAGAATAATTAGACCATATTCTCTGTATTGTGGCTACAGAATTTTGTCACTGCTGTTGAAGTACTCTGTGGTTTTATTTGGTTTGTTTACAGAATTCCTTAGCAACACAAAGAAAACTGTCAGAATTACCTAAGTATAATTGTCATGGTAAAACCTGTCTGCATAATAGCCACAGACCAACTATATAAATCATAACCAGTGGCGTTGCTTGGCTTCATATTTATGATTCTGGAAGCATAAGCAGATATATTTGTGAGTTAAAAAGAGTTTGAAGAAAAATTGCAAAGATTTATTTCACCCAACTGAAAATAGAAAAAAACTTCAAACAAAACAGCAACAAGCTCAAACTTTTTGCCAATATCCTATGCATTTTTCTACAACATAGAAACATAATACTTCTATATAAATAATACACTACCACATACATTCTTTTCATTTGGTGTCTTCCAGTCATGTTACTGTGTGGTTTTGCATTGCTCAGGATCATGTGACTGTAAAGACAGACTAAACTGATAGCAATGTAGTTTTTTTTTTACCTCCAACATCTTCCTGAAAATGGGCTTGTAACTTGAAGAAATGTCAAAAAGAGTCTAGACTATCCAAAGCTGAGAATGCACCTTTTTTAGGTTTCTGAGCCGGGCAAAGAGACCATCTGTTATTTTCACTCTTGTCTTTTATGGTTCATGTTATCATTTGTCACTTTTGTTGCCTCTCTTGAACGCAAGTCAGCTGCTACTCATTGATTTGGGCCTGCAAAATACATGGGTTAGTTTGATTCAGCTTGGCGGGTGCTTGGCTCTTCTCAGAAGCAGTTCTTAAAGTTATTAACTTTCTTCTTAGTCTTATGCATGTACAATAAAATAATAGCGCATGCATATCTGGATCTGAGAGTAGGTGTTCCTTACCTGTATGGAAAAAGCTGTTAAGAGAAACAGAAGTAACAAAAAGAGGCAGAAGAGTAAAGAATTAGAGGTGAAGTCTGCACTTTTTTGAAACCAATGAGAAGTTTGTCACTTATGTCAGTAGATTCACCCCCCCACCACAGTCTGCTCTGGGAATGGCTGCCTACCTTTACTGTATCCCTTTGATCAGGATGCCTTTTTGCCTTTTATTTTAGTGAAAGAATTTTTACAACAAATATTTACTGATGGGAGTTGTTCCCCTAACATGACACAATTCTCCAGTAAATTATTTCAGAATCACATTCTTGAGTCCTCAAGTGAAAAAAATGTCCAGCTGTTGTTTGTGTGCATGAATGGGGAAAGTTTATTTGGAATACAAATTCACTACCTGTGAATTTTCCCTCCCACTGTTCCTGCCTCCTGCAGATCTGGGATCTCTGTGTCCTGAGAATCTATTTCTTTTCAACGCTGCACTTTCTACTCCAGAAAATGATGTACCCAGCTGTTTGCTCAGGTTGCAGGGCTTCATATGTTGATGGTTCGTGGTGCAACCTGGGGGTCAGCCTGGGACTGGAGTTCCTGCAAGTAGCCAGACTCCTTCCCATTCCTCCACTCAGTATCCTTCTCATGGGGCTGAACTCCAGGAGGCACCCCAGTGCACAGCAGTGGATGCAATGCTGCTGTTTATACATTACAGGTCTGATTCTTGTTTACTCCAGAGCCCTTTTCAAATTATAGTCAGATGAGGATCCAGGTATCCACGTGCCTGGTTTTGTGTTAGAGTTTCTCCCATCTGGATTCCCAGTAAGGTAGCATCTGAAGCTTCAGTTCTTCTTAAGCTAGGAGTTTTGGAAAGCACATGTCATGTAGTCTTCTTCTAGAGGTGGCAAGTTTCTAGCATTGCAGGGTAATAGATGAAGACAGTAATTAACAAATGACTTAAGTGTCTCCTAACCCTTCCCCTTTTTTTGGAGAAGAGATGCTATAAAAACTGAACTGGGATCTCCTGTGTTGTTTACTTTGTTTATCAAGATTATGTAAAAAAATCAATATCTAATTTTTCTATTATACTTTAGCACTGCATCTTCCTAGCCCTTCAGAATCATATTCTATTGATTCTACCTTTAATGACTTTGAAATTTTCAGTGATTTGTTTGTGGAGAATACCATGCTTGATATAGATTTCCCGGTGTTAGTTTAAATGCTGGTAGTATACTTGGTGAATTAATGAAATAAAAATAGCTTTGTCAATAAGCAAAAGTGAAGCCACTTCCAACATTTGTTCTGTAACCACTGCTTTCTGCAACTGCTGCCTACACAAAATTAGTTCGTGGGATTAAAGAATATATTCCTCTTTTATCCCATGTTTGAGTACTTGATCACAGAGGCATAGTTTAATCCAAACATCAATAGCATCTCATCAATTCAGTCAGATGCAGCTGTCAAAGTGGACTCTTGGTTTGTTTAGGGCTTTGAGATTTATCCTTTTCTAAGGTCATAGAATATTTTCTTTGATTTTTGATGCTGAAATCTTTCTTAATCTTCTAAACTTGAGAAACATCTGTTAAGATTTAATGGGGTGACTTTTGTCTTAAAATCAGAGTTTGTGTTGCAAATCTTTGGTTTTGAAAAATAGGAGAAAAGCACAAGCATATATTCCTTAACAGTTATAAGCCCTGCATGGTCAGCAGGCGATTAAACTAGTTAAAATGGAGCAGCAGGCAGTGCAGTTGTATTTAAGCAGTGTTTCAGTGGACTGTGATTTCAAATTTGTTTTGTTTCACATTGGCATTAGCCATTTCTCTTTACCGTGGCACTTAGCGGAGGATCTGAGTGGCAGATTTGTGAGAGCTTTCCAATAATGAGACAGTGACGTAACCGAGTGATGCAGAAGCAGAAAAAAATTTAACCTGCATTCTTAAGCTGTGGAGATTTGGAGCACTTTGGAAGAATGTAGTAGTTAATATGTTTGGAGATAAATGGCATCTAAAAATACATGCCCCTAAAAACATACAGACAGCTGTCACATCTGATATATACTGCCTGAATATATTAGTCATTATCCTCATTAACAGATGCAAAATCATCCCTGTTTTCATAATGTAAGCATTTCATATCAGGTAATTTGTAGTAATCTTTTATGGGGCTGGATTCTTCAGCTCCCATGTGAGTTGGTGTTTTGAAGCAGGATTCAACTGCAAGATCAAGTCCAGACATCTTTCCTGTGCCTTCTTGCACTTTCCTACCCACTCCAGCCTAAGACCATCTTTGCCAGGAATCTAGCACATGGATTTTTTTTTCAAAGCATAATATTGCCTCATCAGCTTTTTGTGTAGCTGGTAGCCATGCATGTCTAATATGTTTGATGTGAAGTCTTGTCTGCTGTCTCCTTCACTTTCATTTCAGCGGCAGTATTACCTGGATGAAAAACACAGGATGCTTGGCTTTCTGAATATAAATGCTCTTTTCTCTTTTTCACCTCATAGAGAAGAACATGTTGTCCTGTAATTGCAGAGACAGCACTGGCACAACTTGTAAACCTCTGCAAAGTACTGCAGGGCTGCCATTCATAAGTACCAAGAGCTAAGTACAGCATGAAAAGCACGAGGGCCTGCCAAGTTTCTTGCCACTTCCTCCTACTTCTGACAAGGTTTTCAATTAGCAGCTTGTAGGGGCCCAGCCTGTGGTCCTATTTTCATGCAGTATGCATAACTTAATTCCCCAGAAGAGGCTGGGACTGCAGAGGAAAGGAAAATACACATGGGTTTGTAATGTTATATATTGGAAGAAAACCGTTTACTAACAGGGTGATTCTGGGAAGGGGAAAGAAAGGGGGGCACTGTGAAAAGGGAGAGACGCCAGATTGGGTCTTGAAAGCGACGAAATCTCCCTAAATCTTTTCTGTTCAAAAGCATAGGAGTCCAATGTGTTTCCTCTCTGCAGACCTTGTGTAGTCCTTGTGTAATGTTAACCTTAAACAGCAGTACCTTGAGGAAGATGGATGCACATCCCAAATGAAGCCCCACGTCTACCTAAGCGCTCCACAGAGCAGACGTGCTGAATTAACACTGCTCTGTTACATTTGGCGGTGTTTTCCAGTGTCTCCATTTACTGCCTGCCACTGCAAACAGAGGAATCCTGACATGTTGGGCCAAATAAAGAACTGGCTTGAGCCCTCGTTGTACAGTCCTGTCTCCAGGTAGGAACCTGTCTCTCCTAGCGGGCGAGGTCAGGTGAGAGCAGTTGTGCAATATGAGTACAAATACACCCCCTGAAAACTGGTGCAAAAAAGTGGGGCTGCTGTACTCTTCTTCAGGTTTTGGTTCTAGCAATCCATGATGTGTCTGCGGGTGGAGTGCCCTGTGGCAGCACATCAACAGCCTGGTAAAAGCACAGGTAATGTTAGGGAGGTCCCCAATGGACAGAGGAAGTCTTATGGCCAGGCAGGGAGGAAAAAAAGCCCTCCTGAATCCCTATAGTCATGACAATGTCTTAAAACAGATGTCCATCTGTGAGCTGTCATAAATACAGAGTGAGGGAGCGTGGCCGTGGCGGGCTGTCCTTGGGGAGCTGCTACTCAGCGTGACTAGAGTGGGTTGTTTCCTCGAAGCCCAGGGTGAAACCACAAGTGGGTTTGTCTGTGTTGTGCCAGGATGATCCCGGTCCTTTACTATCCAGAGTACAGAGAAGTACAAAGGCTTGTGGAACACATTTACCTTTCCCTCCTTTTCTCTTTTCCTCTGCTGAGAGCTCCAGTGGGAACAGATAAGCTGATTTATGGCAAGTGTATACACAGCTGCAGTAGAAGCCTTGAAGCAAGACTGGAATAACACAACTACAGCGCTGAAAGTGCCAAGAAAGATATGAACTGTGTGGACAAGAACTTACATCTGTGACATGCAGGCGTGGCTGCCGTTGTGAAAACTGGCCTAATCCTCAGTGATGCAGCAACCAAAGTTCAGACTTCACCCACTGCTCTGGCATGAGACCCACTAGACAGCTTCACTTAAGCCCAACTGTCTGCAACCTGGTCTAGTGAAAGGGAGTTTGAACTAGGCAGTCTGTAAAGGTCCCTTCTACCCCAAGCCATTCCATTCTCTATATTTTGTTAAAAAATTTTATAAAAAGCAGCCGTGAGGGTTAGGAGTAGGATTCCCATTTTCTGACTTTAAGGGGCCAACCATAGCCGGTAAATGTCAGAGAGGGAGGACAGATCCTCCACAGGGCAGTTCAGAGCATCTCTCCTGTCTCCTGCCTGAAGCTGGGCTCTGGAGGAGAGTGCTCCACACAGATAGCTCAGTGAGGTGCTCAGCATGTTTCCTGGGGTGTGAAAACAGGGCTCAGAACACTGGGCTCTCTCTGTGTCCCAGGGCAATGTGCTCACCCCGCTTGCTGAGCGTGAGTTTTGGAGAGGTGCTGCTACAGGGAACAGTACGGCTTGGCGATAAGTTTGCGAGCACTTTCCCCCTAGTAAAAGGAGGAGATGTTGTGAATTTCATACATAAAAGGAAAAGTATCACATTTTCCCCAAATTCTTCAGGAAATTACTCTCATATACAACCCCAGAATTTGGCTGCCTTACAGAGACAGAGTGTCATTTGCATGCCATTACCAGGCTGTAAAAGTCTCATGGTGACTGCCTACTATACATTTGCAATCTTTAGGGACCCTATGAGGGTCAGCCCGGAGGTCAGGTTTGTTTAGTCTGTTCCATAACGGTGTAAAGTGGACTTGAATGTGTACTCTGCTCAAATAATACACAATCTGATTGATACTTAAACATCAGTAAGTGTTGTATATATGTTGCAGTTTCTAATGTTCCAGGCAGAGACGAACCATGTATTTGCTAACAAATTGTTTCTACAAACAACCTGATGTGGCTTTGAAAAGTGAGTCAAAATAGGGACTGAAATGCACCCTCAAAATTATGATAAGAAAATCTTAATTTTTTTCTTTTCTTTGAGAGAAATTGTGGTTTTTTGGTTTTTGGGTTTGTTTTTTTTTTAAATCCCTTCTGAGCCCTCCCTATATTTGGGATCCTTCCTCCTGTTTGCTTTTAATTCACTCACCATCCATTCACTGATTGCCTTGCAGTTCAAAAGCCCTGTTCCTTATGTTGCATTGTTCAAAGACGGTTTAATTAAAAATAGATCAGATCTTCATTATTGTGCCTAATAGGCATTGTGCTGATTGGCTTCATAGAAGCCTGGGTGATATTTCAGCCCTATACAGGTATTTCAAAAGGAATGACAAAAAAAAGGGTAGGGGAGCGAACCAATGTGAAATCTTTTTTGTTCTTAATATGTCATGATTTAGTAGGCAAGAATTATTACTTGATACAGGCTTAGGAGAATGAGGAGGGAGTAGAGAAAAACTGATATATGAGTGACTTTGCTCTATCTCTTTATTTTTAAAATACTGTAAAAGTGTAATCTGTTGTGAAGATGAGCCTCACCGTATTTTTCTAGTACTTCTCTTTCAACAAGACTTCCAGGATGAAAATATAAATAAAAAGTGACATAAAATTATACAGCTCAGCACAAAACTGGTTGAGGCAAAATGTTCTTATTGCCATTTTTATGGCTACACCATAAAGTTATAAGCAATTAGTTATTAAGTTTTCTCCTTTTCTAATCCTGTGTCATGCACAGGAGCTCCGAGAGGTATTCCCCCTCTCTCATACTCTGTTCATTTCTGGATCAACAATATGTGATGCTAGTTTTTTCATTTGATTGCATTTAGCAGTTTAATTGTCTTGCTCTATTTAGTGAAGAAATTGTTACTAGAGAAAACATACAAGAGCATGACTGTTCTGGGTTAAACATGGTCAGCATCCACCAACACTTCTGGTTGTTTAGTTTGGTTTTTTTGTTTTATTTTGGGTTTTTTGTTTGTTTGGTTTTTTTAAAAGCAGCAGTAATATAAAATTAGCTATGCTGCAGTCCAGCAAAGCTGCCTATTGTGCTTTTGGAAGTGCTATTTGCAGGTGCACCAGAAGAAGTGAAGTTCCTCTGCTGTGAGCAGGACAACTAACAGTGCCTGATAGGAACCAGGTGAGGATCTTTCTCATGCAAATAAAAGGTCAATGGTTTGCTGTTCACCTGCTGCTCCTGGCCAGTCCCAGCTGGGTAGAGTTTGCCCTGAAGGGCATAAAAACCCTCAGGAGGAGCAGCTTACCTTCTGAAAGAAGGTTTCAGGTATTGCCTTGTTGGGGAGGTTTGTGTCTCTAACCCAGCCTCACTGTGGTGTTGATGGACTAAGGAACAATTCCCAGGATTGCTGCTTTGTGGTGTGACTGTGCTTAACCTTTCTGTAAAGGTAGCTCAGGTGTCTCTGAGCTGTGTTGTTCTGTAGCACAGGCACCTTCGGTGGGAGAGGCTCTAATGGATCAGGTGAGCAGAATTATGGTAGAGGCCTACTTTGAGAAAAATTTAAGATAATATGACAATTTTCTCATCCTTCTGTGTCCCCTTGTTGTCCTCTCCTTCACCTAAAATGTTGTCATCCAAAGAGGCAGAGCCCCTTTTTATCAGCCCTAGCTAGGTTTACCTCTGGGTAGCTCAGCCCTGGCTTTTTTCCTTTCTGTCTGTTTCTGGACACAGTTTTTTGTAGCCTTTATTCTTCCTGGGATCTGATTCAGGAGGAGAAGGTTGGATTTGACTCTGAGCTGGCAAATTCTGACTTTTCAGTAACTTTCAAAGCATTCCTGCAGAAAGCGATGACATGAGGAGCCCCCTTGCCAAAATGTAATCATGCAGAAAATGCAAAATTGAGATCACCATATAGATTATTTTATAATGTGGTCACATGAGAGCAGATGGCATAGAAGCCAGAAGCTGAACAGCCAGTGCAACAAACTCTAGATTGTTGTAATTTGATTCACGTAAGGGAATTGTGTTAGCTTTTTGGCTGTGGTCTTGCTGTTCTGTTTGGAAATGTATGATGTCATTGTACCAAGCAAATCACAGCAAAAGGCTGCTTGTATTTATGTTGGCTAAAGGTTTAACCAAGTGTACATGGCAAGCTTAATTTATTGCTACTTTAACTTTGTTTAGTCACTGAAGGGCTTTATTTATGCTGGTAAATTCAAATAGTGGCTAACAGTGACCACACAGCTAAAGAAATAGCAAGAGTCATTATCACTAAATCACTTTGTTGCTGAGTTCCCTTAATTAAGAAGGGGTAAGGGGGGGAAAATTGAATCCCTGGACATTCAGTAGGGAACATGGTGGTAAAAGAGAGTGATTAATTGAGATATCAGTTGCTTTCCTTAGGAAACTAAATTTCTTTACCTTACTATGGCAAAGCAAGAATGAAAATAAAACTTAAGTGTCATCTAAACTGCTGAATTAATTGAAGGCATATTAAAAAGTTTTATAGATTCTCTATAAAGTAAAATAAATAGCAAGAAAGCTATATTCTTTATGCAAACATTTTTCATTACAGTACGTGTCGGTCCCTTGGTGAGAGCTCATTAACTTTTTAAAAATTACCTTTAATGGGCTACTCATTATCATCACCATCAAATGCTTCACTTGTCCGACATTCTAGCGTTTAGTACAGATTAAAGCCAAAATTACCCTCTAGATACAGGGCATATTCAACTACACAGGAAAAAAAATCATTCTGTAAAGTCATGGCTTATAAACAGTGAAAATTAGCAATGTTGAAAGCAGCCTTTTTTTAAAGCTCAGAAATGTGTCTCAGTGTGGTAGCTGTGGTTTTGAGCAATATAAAAAAAAATGAAAAGGTTCCTCATTTTCAAGTCCCTCATTGAAAAGCTATTTGGTTTAGCATAATTGTGAAACAGGCACCCCGAAGCCTGGTCTCCAGGGCTTGGCCATATCCTTGTTTGGATGTTGTTTAACTAAAAGCTTTAAACAAGTCACTTCTTCCTTTGCCTGAATTAAAGCCTCTTGGTAATGACCTCTCCTTTGCCAAGGACTGCAAACCTCTGCAAGAAAGCTGCCTGAGGAGATAACTGTTTCATTGTTAGGCATCCTGCAAGAACTCTGCATGATCTAAAATCCACTCTAAGCAGAAGCAGAAACAGCACAAGATCCAAAATTTTTAGCTTGTTTAAATTGGCTGACACTTCTCAATTTCAGTGGAAGTTCACTCATTTGCACCAGCAGGGATATTGGCACCCACTCAGGTTTTTTTCCTAAGGGTGGTGTTTGAGGAGAGCGTAAATTCAGAAGTGTTGATTAAGAATTGCAGACATCGTGGCATGTTTTGGTTTTTTGGGGACTGCAGTGCTCAAATGTGCTTGTTGTGATGAATAGCAAGGTTCATCAAGGTTGCTTTAGCAAGGCAACCCCAAAAGGTTTACTACGATGGCAATTTTATTTGCTCTCTTGAAGAGAAAACCAATATATAAACAGGGCTCAGTCTTTAGCTGGCTGAAGTCTTCTAACTCTGAGGGAGCTGGCTGATCCAGGCCAACTGTGGCTTTGGATCTCCCTTCACCTTTCCTGGGGTTATCTGAACAGAACAGCAGCTTACATGTGTCACCAATATTCCAAGGTGAATCTGCAGATATTTCTCTTCTGGCACTTTGATGGAGGAAGTATCTGTGGGTGGGTGAAAAGCTGCAGACATCCTGGTGCAAAACTAAAAGAAGCTTTCAGGACCTTTCAATTGATGGAGCTGGACTGTTCTCCAGTTATTCCAGAGATGTTGCTGGTGAAGTTCATAAGCTGAGACTACTCAAAGCTTGCCCCAAAGAATATGACATATATGCCTCTGTTATTTCTCACCTATTTAAGCCTGCAAGTTGTAGCATTGCACATGAGGTAGATCCTCATGTAGAGGTAGATTCAGAGGTCTGAAGCATTCTCCAACCATTGTTTCTTCCTAGTCCACTACTTATTTGGCAATCTACAGGCCAGCTGGATAATTTCTGAAAAGCACACAAACATGTAATTTTTATCATGCTAGTACATTCTCTTGCTGCTGCATCTTTGCTGCACTTGGAAATGAAGACAGTGTAATTACCTAACAATTATCTTGTCAGCTTGTAGCAGAATGCAAAATTCAGATTGAGGTAGGGAATGAGAGTGCATCTAAACACTGGGCTCTTGTGATATGGTGTTCATTTATTTTCCATGCTAATTTTGGGGTTGGGTAATGAGGTAGATGTGTGTGGTTAAGCTAAATAGCCCATAGGGGCTGTACGGATCACAGGAGATCTGTTGGCCATGTAAAACCTCATTGTACCTACTCATGCTGCAGGAGTGGGGACAGGCTTCCTGCACTGCATCACTCTGTTTTCCTGGTGCCAGGAATGGCGTGGCCACTGCCAGCATTTTCAGGTAGTTTGACATCCATGGGAAGTAGGGTGGGAGTGTGTTTTTTGTCTGGTGGAAGAAGGGACAGTCTCTTTGCCATGGAGCCACTGAGGCAGCTTGGCTCTAAGTGTATGCCCAAACTATCCATCCCTCTTCTGTGTCAGTTCTGGTTATATTGCAGCATGAACAGGAGGCAGCAGTACGTGAAGAACAGTTCCCATTTTTCAGGCCTTCGTTTTTGGTTCTTGCCTGTGTAGATGCCTGCTGGAGGCTCCCTTAAACATAGGGATGCCAGCTGAGATAAATTATGATTATTTGCCATCGTGGACAGCCATGTTAAACTGATTTGCACATTTTTTGGAGAGGAAACAGTATTTCCAGGGTTTAAATCTCAGCAAAGTTAAGCATCATTGTTTTCTGACTCAGAATATGCTTTTGGGCAAACCTTTCACTGGTAGATATTCTATCTGTCAGAAAACACTCACCTCTTTTCTGATGGAGGGAGAGGACTCTGGGAGTGTGACAGTCCTAAGCACACACAACAGTACTTTTACAACCAGTATTGCCACAAATTCCAGCTGTTCTGCACTGGTGAGACACAGCCACAAAGCAGGCTTATTTTTCACTCTGATCAGTTTACAGCTTTTTTGCCTCCAGACTTTGCAGAGCTTGAGAGACATCTTAGCAAGTATACCAGTCAACACAGAAAGCAACATGAGAACTGACTTGCAGCTGACAGACTCTGATGGGCCCCGATCTGGTATCAATACACTTGAAGAGTTTTCAAAACAAATGCTGTTTCTGCCAATGCAACTCTGTTAACACTTTGGCATTCCAAGGCCTAAGCCTCCTGCCTTTAGTTGGTAGTGTGGGATTTTGGAGATTAGAAAGCATCATATTATGAGTTGCTAAGTGGTTTGCATTTCAAAGTCAGCTGCAAGTTAAGATATATCTTGGCAGAAGCATGCAGTGAGGGGGCCAGGCTTCCAAATACAATACAGGCTGCCTGTTGCAAGGGAATTATCGTTCTGGTATAGACAGTCACGTTGCACTGCTGAATGCTTTGCATGGCTAGAATGGTATAAGAGTAGTCTGGGAGGTACAGAAATGTGCTTCACAATCTAAGTACTTCATTCTGTTTTTGTTTCACACAGTGTGGTGGATATTGCACTGAAACTGTTTCGGGTTTGCACTGTTTCTTAGGGATAAAACATCATTCTTCACCATTGCACGTGCTCCTGAGGCCTTGACCTTTTATATTGCTGTGACTACTGTGAACGTTTGCAGGCTTTCTGAATAATTGCAAAGAAAAGAGTGAAGGATGTTAAGTGCGGTTTTCACTGGTTAAAAAAAAAATCACTTAGTTGTGTCTTGAGAACAGGAATGGTATGTTGCCTTTCATCCAGTCCATGCTTGGGCAGGAAGCCTGGGGTTCAAAAGGAAAGGAAGAAACCCAGGGAAAGGCAGAGAACAGCAGAAGCAAACGTTTATGCGCACAACCTGACCCTCCTTCACTGCCCAAAGAGGTTGGGATGGACTGTGTGTAACCTGCAGTGAAAGCAAAGACACCTTACACTGGGAAGGCAGGACGAAAGGTGTTTACTAAAGTATTTAATTGCTTGCTTTCTTCTTTCTCATTACCCAAATCAGTGATTAGAAGTTTGAATTAATTTGCAATAATGTAAGTAAAAATTCCTCCATTGGAAGCTGTCTTGCAAGGAACAGTAAGTGTGCCCAGGACAGTAGTTTTTGGAAAATGCAGGTCAGGAATAATCTAGGATTGGAATAACTTGAGTGACTCTAAAGCTCAACAGGGAACTTTGATTCTGGTATCAGGCATTTGGGCTACAAGTGGTTCAGCTGTCGCATCTCGGAGGGGAAGCAACATGTAAGCAAGTGGAAAATAGAGTGAAGCTATGTGAAAAAGTTCCTTGGGGTAGGGAAGATGAATAGGAAGGGATGTGTGTCAACTTTACCAGAGTCTGAATATACATACTCTCCACAGACTTTAACCCTCATCCCAGTGGGCTAGACTGTATAGGTTAATATTATAACAATCTGAATTTATGCTTTTCAAAACTTCACTTTCTCCTTCTGCAACAAATGTAACCAAGCCACAACAGCTGGACTATATATGCATTACATTTGCCACCCCTTGCCCCTGTGGACTTCGTTATTTGGCTTAACATAATCTGAGCATTTACTACAAATTTCGTACCTTGTTCTTGCAAAACACAAAGCTAAGAATACAATAGGATTTTTAATTTATTTGCTATAGTATACAGAGCAGAAGATGAAGACAGTAGGAGTGAAGATAACCACCACTCTTGGGAGGTACCAGCAAAATAGGTTTAAGGAGGTTCATGAGTCAAATAGCTGTAGGGCTTTTCCCAGACCTCAGATGTGTGGTGAAGTGTTCTCTTGATGCAACATCAGTGTTTCTCAAGCAAATGGCTCAATTGTTCTGGTCATTGCTCCACATCCTGAACAATGTTAGCTGAGCCTTCTGTTTTTCTTGCATCTGCAATTCCTTAGTTCTCAGCTTTGAAGGGCCCTCTGCACCACTTTGTCCTCATCCATCCCTGTTCTTTCAGGAACTGTCCCAATGTTGCAGCAAGGAGAATTCTCAGACCTTTTTGACACTGTTTCCCACATCAACCATAGTACTGACTTCCCAGCATTATCCTTGCTGCTCATCTCACAGTCATCTTCTGGTGCGCTTCCCTCACATGATGATACATATAGGTCATTTCTAGATCAAGAGGGCTCCCCACCAGCTCATAGCAGAAGGGAATTAATAACTATGAATAGCTGGGGGGGTTTTCAGGCAGCAGGATGCCTGCAGAGCAGGGACAAACTGGAGGGACTGTGGCCTAGTGTGGGTCACCCATGGGCTACAGTCCCCTGGGGACACCCCTCAGGCATGGAGTGCCTCCTCCTCTGAGCAGGTCTCCCCTTCTGCATTGGCACTGTTTTTCCCTCTGTGCATCTCCTCTCCCTCTGTGTGTCTCTTGTGCCTGCTGCTCGCTCTTAAACATTTCTGTGATGGGGCACTGTAGGTTCCCTTGAGGGCCTGTTGCTTTGGGATGCCATGGGCAGTTCCATCAGCTCCAAGCCAGCTGCCACCATACAGAGTTGTCAGTGGCTGCCTCTCGCACTGGCCATGCTGCAGGCTCTGCTGAAGCCTGCCATGTGTTAGTGCAGCACTCATGAGACCATCAGGCACTCATGCATGCACTGAGTGCTCATGCAAGAGTAAATTGGGTGCTTGTGAGCTGTGTGATCATGCATGAAATGGTCAGGTTCTCATGTGTGAATTCAGACTTCATGTGTGACCTGAATGTGCGGTCACGTGTGAGCTGATGGGGCATCATGAACCAATTGGATGCCCATGTGTGAACTAATTGGGTGCTCCAGCATGAATTAATTGTGCCTCCATGCAGGGATTAATTGGATAATCAAGCGTAAATTTGCAGGATGCTCATGCATGAACTAACTGGGCACTCATGCACGAACTACGTGTGTGGTCTGGCATAAATTACTTTGGCACTTGGATGTGAATTAATTGTACACCCACATCTAATTCATTGGGCATTTGAGGATGAACTGATTGGGCCCTCATGCATGAGCTGATAGCTCAGTCAGGTGTGAATTGTTTGAGTGCTCATGCATAAACTGATTGGGCACTCATGCATGTATTTATTGGGTGCTCATGCATGAGCTTATTGCACATTCAAGCAGGAACTAACTGGGCATCCCTGTGTGACTTCAGGGGACGCTCATGCATGAATGCAGTGAGTCCTGCAATGCATGCCCTGAGGGGTGTAATAATACACATTCAGGCTGAGTATTAATCCCTGTGGTCTGATCCATGGGGAAGGGACTTGAAATCTGTGAAGAGTACGTGTAGTCAGACTGTGAGAAAAATTGACCCCAATAGTCTAGTCCACAAGGTCAAGGGGTAGACTTGTAATAGATGAAAGTTCGGAGTGTGATGATGACGATAACCCCTGTAGTTTGGCTCCCTGGGGCAGGGGCAGAATTTTACTAAGAGCATATACACGTTATGATATTAACCCTTTACAGTCTGGTCCACCAGGGCAAAGGGTAGAGTTTGCGATGGGTAAGGTGTTCTGACTATGTAGGAATGGGGCTTGGAGACATGGTATAGTGGTGGACTTGGTGGTGTTAGGTAAATGGTTGGACTCGAGGATTTTAAGGGTCTCCTTGAACTTAAGTGTTTGTATGATGTGAGCCACCATAGTGTGATCTGTGGGGCAAGGATCAAAATTTTAATGAACATGTGCACAGATTGCTGTGATGTTAATCCCTACTGTCCTGCAGGGAGGAAGTATGAAGTTCATAATTGCTGAGTATACAGATTGTGAGAATGTTGAAAGAAGAGATAGTAATGTATGTGTGTTGAAACATCTCTTAAATATGTATTTTGTGGAGGTAAGGGGTGAAAGGTATTAAGATTAAATTGTAGGGTTTGCTACGTTTGTGCATGGGCACCTAATTAGCTCATGCATGAGTGCCAGTTTAGTCTGTGCATGGGATGGGCACCCAATTAACTCATGTGTGATGGCCCTATTAATTCATGCCTGATCACACAATTACTTCACGCATGGGTGCCCAATTAGTGCACGCTTTATTGCTCAAATAGTTCATGCATGAGCGCCCAATTAGTTCATGCCTGAGAGCCCAATCAAGTCACGCTTGAGAGTCCAATTACATCTGGATGAGCACCCAGTTTACTCATGCATGAATGCTCAATTATTCCATGCATGAGCACCCAATGAGTTCAACCCCCAAGTGCACCATGAGTCCCCCTCAGTGCCACACTGGACACACGTGGCAGGGTTTGGCATTCAGGAGTTCCAGCACCACCATTGTGGGAGGTGGCTGTGAACTGCCCTGTGCAGGGGAGAGCTGGCTCTGAAGCTGACATGCTGTCCCACAATGCCAGGTCCTTGGAGGACCTCACAGTGCAGACAGCATGGGGAGATGCAGGAGGGAGACATGTATGGAAGTGGATGCTCCTGAATCACTGCAGCCTGTGGGCAACACACACCAGGGCAAGGAGGCTTTGTATATGTCCATGGGTGACCTATGCCCGCACAGTGACACTGGGAAGACAGAAGGGTGGAAGAGACCTAGTGAGACACATGAAGCAGAGGCAGACAGAAGAAAGTGTAGTGTACACAGCCCCCAGCCTCCTGCCTTGCCCACTGGCTCAATGAGGTGACTGGGACAAACCAAGTGTAACCTGTGGTGCACATAAGAGAAGTTGAAATTAGGAAGGTATATTTAGCTTAAGTGGAGTCCAGAAAAGGGGGAGGAAAGATGCCTTCTTGAATATTTAATTGCTTTTTTTTCTTTCTTACTACCTGAGCCTGGTTAGAAAGAATTTTGTTAATTAGCAGGAGCTTCAGAAAAACTAACCCCTGGAGAGGTGGCTTTGTGCACTACAATAATGAGTGGAGAATGCAGGCAGCACCCAAGTCTGACATGGCCTGGAACTGCAATAATTTGAGTGACTTTGAGGCTCAGGAAGTAGTACTGATTATGATATTGGGACTTTGGGGTGTTGTGGTATGTCCATCATGTCTGGAGAGGGTAGGTGCAGTGTGTAAGCAGGTGGGAAATGGAGATTTCAAAGCTAATGGAACCAAGTCCTGAGGGATGGGAAGGTGACTGGGGTCAGCTTCAAACCCCTGCTACTGTGGCCTGCAGCCAGGGTTTCAAGAACATCTTCCTTGGAGAGGCAGTGTTTGGGAATGCCCAGGAGAGCCACCTGCTCCTGTGCTGTGAGGTGTAGAGGGACTCACTGTCCTCTAAGCAGGTCTTCAGAGACCCCAGAAGCACTTGGCAGACCTGGGGAGTTGAGCTGAGGGTCCCTTATTTTGCAATAAAAGAAGCCTGCTAAAAGAAGTGTTAACAAGTGCTCAGAGCAAAAGGGAGGCTCTTGCTCATTATGAGCAGCTCGTAGTGCTGTGCTGGTCAAAGCGTGCACCACGCAGTGCTTATTCCTATTGCCTGGTCCAGGGGGTAAGAGTGGAGTTTAGAACCGGTGCATATTAAGATTGTGATGATGTTGAAAGTAGAGCTCCTAATGGATTGATGTTGAAACAGTTCCTATGTGTTTTTCACAGAAGCGAAGGGCAGAATGTACTGGGCATAAACTGCAGGGTTTTCTGCGTTCACACTTGTTCATGCATGAGTGCCCCATGAGTTCATGCTTCAGTGCCCCAGCAGCTCACACTTGAGAACACAATTAGCTGCTGCTTGCATACCCAGTTAATTCATGCATGGGTGCCCAATCGATTCGTGCATGAGAACCCAATTTCTTCACACTTGCATGCCTAATTAATTTAGGTATGAGTGCCCAATCGAGTTATGCATGAGTGCTCAATTAATTTGATAAGAGCTCAGGGAAGTGCCACTTCTAGAAACCCTGAAACTGAAGCCAGATGCAAATTAAAGCCACACCCCTTAAAGGACCCCCGAACGACTTAATCTGGGCTGAAAATCAGTCCTGTTGTTTGTATTGCAAATAAATGAAAACCAGCTCTCATTCTACACCTGGGTATCATTAGTACAACTTCAACTTGGATCCTTTTTTAGGAACCAGAGAGCAGCTGTGTGGGATGTTGACTTTCTCCACTCAGTTCTAACCTTTCTGTTGCCATATGGGGTTTTTGTTTTGAGCACTAATCATTAAAATGTAATTTCCCACCATATAGCTTCCTCATTCAGCATGAAATGCCCATGGAAGCAAAGATATTTTAAGTGAAAGAGCAAAGTTAAACCAGCAGAAAAATCCAGGAACACAGGGCAGTTCCCACCCTATTTCAGTCAGAAGGAGCAGTGATGCTGTGAAAGAGGGTGCGTTAGCAATACCTGGGCATGGTCTTTAGAAAACTAAATTATTTTTGTTAGTGAAGGCCTAGAGGAAGAGAATACAGAAGTATTTTATTTCTCAGGCTGTACTATCCTTTTGCTTTTCATCTTTCATGACTTTTGTGATGACAGTTTCACCACCTAATTTCCATTTCTTGGAGGAGATCTCTGTTCTCCCAGCATTGGTTCCTCTCTGCTGGATGGTGTAGTTCCTGCACTCATGTCAAAGCAGTGAAATTACCTTTGGAGGTCAAAGTAGCAGCTGATAACAGTCCTGTTCCCTTACCCAGCAGATGTTTGCTCTGGGAGTTGGGAGGCACTCGAGAGGGTGTTTTTTCTGTTTTTAGACTCAACCTGTTGATGCTTCTTAACTGACCTTTCTTATCTCAGTAATGCTCTTATGGAAGTTTTAACTAATGTCCGCAGGTTGCTTTTAGCAGCAACACAAAAGTTTTACCAACTCACACCACCTTTTGAATCTATTGTTCCTTAGAAATGGGCCAAATCTTGTTTTGTCATATGTGGCCAGATTGCAGCTTGGCACTCCAAAAACTGCCAGTCTGGGATGGAAACCAAGATGCTATCATTATAATTTGACTGGAAAATGAACAGGAGACCATAAGCTTTTCCATATGCCACTTTTTTACTCGCTCTTAACTATATAATACCTGATGCATGCAGAGAATTATATATTTGGGCTGCATAATTCAATGCCTTTGTTACTGATTTTGAATCATTCTTTATAAAAGTCGAAGCCACTCTCTGTTCCATCTGTGTCACCTGCTTTAGTAAAACAAAATCTGTGACATGGCTCACTTTTCACTGGTTTCAACCTTTGGATCATATTAGGTTTTTTTTCCCCTATGGTAGAGAAACTGATTTTTTTAATGATAGGCTAAGGGGAAAAAAAATGGCAAAAATATCAGACATGCTGGGGCATCACCTGATGTGATTTAATATTGTGGTTTCTCCACCTCATATTGAAAGACTGACAAGATAGAGCTGTTTGGGCTTGAAGATGCAGAGGGTAAATCTCCCTTGGGGGCTAAGTTCTGCTATTCCTACTTAGCTTGAACTCTCTGTGTGGTGTCCCTGATTTAGAGCATACTTAGCAGGTGCAACATGCCTGGAATGAGGCAACATAACAAGCTATGTAGGAGTATGGAGGAGTCAGTGTTTTGAAAAGGATACACAAAATGGGTTACTGCACACAGAGTGAAGAAGAGGCATTCACAGACTCTGTAACTCTTTTGGAAGGTGTTTCTGGTACCACTTCTATTTCATTTTAATCTGAGGCAAAGGGATATATTTGTGCTTTTATCCTCCTTTCCAAGTGGAAGGTCTTTATTTAAAGTGTCATAGGTCTCTTTTGAAACATTTACTCACAACAGGACCTAGCTGTACCTCTGGTTGTGCAGGATTGGGGACACTTGAATGTAATGCTCTACAGCATCATCTGTGCCAAGAGCTCAGAGGACAGGGAGGAAAAGCTCTCGCTCTTCTTCGGGGGCGTGAGGACTCTGTGCACTGCTCATGTTGTGTCTGGCAGCTAAGAAGCTTCCCATCAGACTGCCAGAGCTGCACTGCCTTCTTGGGCGTTGAATCAGTGGCAGTGTAACTACATGGAAGGACAAGATGTTAACTAAGTATGAAGGACTCCAAACCATCTTTTCATTTTGGGCTTCATTTTTATGCCTTATCTGCCTAAGATTAGTGTTGCAATGTAGTGACTGGGTCGTAAAATGCTATGCTGCCCACACACTGAACTGTGAGGTCTTAGGAGAGAGTGTGGGAAGATAAATCAAGGAAGGGAAAGTGTATATTATAATTTCAGATAGTAAAAATTTTATTGCACCTCTCACACATTCCCAGGTATGCAAGGCATTTTAAATTGGGCTATGTAACCTTCTGCCTCCTGAAGACAGGTGTGATATTGGGGTGATGTTTGGGTATATGTTTTCCATGGAGGATGAAAGAACAAACTGACATTCACTTTGGATCCACAGTTAGTTCCCTCCTTGACTCCCAAGTTAAACAAGGATGGAGGATGTGTAGGTCTTAAAAGTCCTCCCTCTGCCTTTTGCTCTAGCTCGTCTTCCTGCAGGGACTTAGGATGGAGATGAGCTGGCTTTTGAACACTAAATAAAATAATAATTAAAAAAGTTTAGAACCTGTGGTCACAGAAAGAGACTGAATTTCAGAGGTTTGAGAACTAACTTTCCTCAGCTGACAGGTGACTTTTGAACCTTGCTGTAACAGACACTGGTTTTGCCTTCAGCAATTTGTCTTCTACCTCAGTCTTGCTGGACTTCACAATGAGTAGCAATGGAGCAGGGAACCTGGTCCATAAACCCCTTCTTTTTATCTCCTTTTCTTTACTTAGTGTAGCAGTGAGAAACAACTGGTGCAGGGCCTGAGCCATCAGAGCTGTCAGGCTTGGGCACAGACCTCTTCTAGGAGTTCATCTGGCTGGGTTAGACAGTTTAGCTGGCAGAGCCCAAGGTCAACTCCTTCACTGATAAGCATTGTGAAGAAAGCTAGAAGTGATGGCCTGCCCCTCCTTTCCTCTGAGAACTGCTTTTAAGCTGAAGCTTTACTGTTGGCCCTACCTGTGCTCCACTGCAACCCTGCAGCAGCTGTGTCTGTGATGGTTTCTTACTGCCACAGCTCTGCCCCAGACCTGGACCTGCTGACTGGTCTTCCTTGCTTGACCTCAGCTCCCCCAGCACTGCAGATTTGCTGTGTGATCACTGGATTATGACTGGTCACTGCCTCTTGCTCTGATCCTGACCTGGACCTGCTGATTTCTGCCCCAGCTCTGTTGGTGAGGTCAGTGCTTGCACCCTTATTAGCCCAGCTTTATTCCCAGCTTCCTGTCCTTGCAGAGCAGCCAGCCCTCCCTGCCCCCTGACAGTTAGCAATAGTTGGGACCTGTTGTAAAGCTTCAGGTTAGAAGTGGTTCCCAAGGGAAAGGAGGGACAGGTCCTTGCTTCTGGCTTTCTTCACAACAGCTCTTATCAGTGACAGAGCTGATCTTGGGCTCAGCCAGCTAAACTCTTTAGCTTAGCCAGCTAACTCCTAGGAGGGGATGTATTGTGGTCCCTGAGAAGAGTATCATACTTTGCTGAGCACCAGTGCTCCCCTCTGTCTTCTCGGGCACCTTCTGGCTGGATGGCTCACAGACACTTGCAAGACTCAGTGTTCAATAATCCTGCTCCCTTGGTCTTTCACAGCTGCATGTTCCTTGCTCCATGTCCAGCATTGTGTACAGCTCTTCCTGTTACTAGGATTTTTGTGGTCCCAGAGCCCCTCTTGCTCTTGTTTCAGTCTTTATTGAAAAGTTTAACAACTAGTATAACACACTTTTAACTTTAATAACCCAGAGTTGTAATGTGCTGCCAGAGACATCCCACTGAATTCCAACCCCTCAGGCCTTAAAGTGCCTCCCAGCCCATGCCCCACTTGGGTGTGAGAGTGAGGGTAATTTGGTGAGCATGATCCTGCTGAAGTGGAAGGTGTCCTGAATCTCCCTAAGGCAAAAGGCACCAATTCTTGCAAGAGACTCATGGCTGAAATATTTATCTTCTGCTTCATTGCTGAAGCTGTGCTGAAGACTGTTTTAGTCACTGGTTTTGGGTGATGGGGAGAAGAGACAAATAACCACCAGGTTTTTGGTGTAATCTGTGACTGGACCAGGTGCATCAGTGTCTGGGGAGTCCCTCTGACAAGTAAGGAGACCATCGAAGCCTGTTTTGTATTTAATGTAAACCTGACACTGTTCTCTTGAGACCTCCCATCAGCCCAGCAAAATAGCAACTGTCCTTATTTTTTAGTGGATACCCCATCATATGTGGGTTATGCAGGGTGATAGAAATACTTGCTTCCAGTATCAAAGATCTCTTATTTCTCTTTTCTTGCTTTGTTGATATGTTTACCTGGTGGACAGCTCAAACTTCTTATCTTTTGTGGGGTAGAGTACAAGTTTAAATGGAGGAGGGGAACAAGTCCAAATAATATGTGTGAGGACAGTAAATTTATTCTCACTCTTGTGGATGGGACATCAACGGAACATGAACAGAATGCTTTCTTCTATCTCCTTCTTCCTTTTCCACCACATCTCCTTAATGCTACTCCTATTCTAGGTTATGTTCCTAAATGCCTCGTTTTTCTTCATCATAACAGTTATTTTATCATATACTCATGTACCTTCTGATGCTCTGCGAGACAAGGAGATGATATTTTTCTTGAGAGACTCTTTTAATGTGTATTTTTAGGCATTCAGGGAAAGGGAATTTGTTAGCCTCTTTAAGGCACAGTTTGAGATAAATCCCAAAATTCAAAAAGACAGTTGAACTAGTGCCAACAATTTTTGGGGGGGCTTGAATCTTAATTTAGAAGTTGATAAACCCAGTGAAAAGACTGGTGATGAAATATTGAGTATTTGGACGTGAAGGGGCAAGGACAGGGACATGATTGTAAGGATGGATGTGGGGAGTGAGTCTATCAGGTAGACCTAGTTAAACTAGCTTTAAATGAACTAGGGACAGCTAGGGTAAATTAGTCTGCACTGAGCTCCACACAACCACATCTACAGCAGCACCTGAGCTGGTGAGTTGTGTAGCTAACTCAGGTACCTCTGCACTACAGACATACCCTGAGGTAAAGAGAATATAAATAGGGGTGGAAGGCGAGGGACAGCGAGCAGCCAATCTGCAGAGGGCAGAGGAGCTGGGATCAAAACTGCTGCCGGTGCTTTGAAAGCCATGAAAAGCCAGAGCCTTAGTTTGCTCACACAGGCACAACTCCTCTGGGCTTTGGGGAGAAAGTGTCTGAGAGGCTCTCAAAGTACGTGTGTGCAGAGCCAGCCTTGTGCTAAAAAACAAGCTCTGATTAACCGTGCACGTGGCAGGAATTTTGCATTGCCGCTAAAGGAGTGAAAAGTCCTGAAAGGTTTCCATGACATTAATTTTAGTTCATTTGAGATAATCCATGTAGGGCTTAAATAATACATGAGATTTATGCCATCGAAGATATGCAGTGTATCTGAGCCTTAGTGAAAGGAAATCTGCCTTGTTGACACCAACCAGGCAAACCGGGAGACAGGACAGAACTAGTTTTTCATTGGAGTATTGCTGCCTGTTTCTTCTCCTGGCTTTCATCTCTCGCTGCCTTTCTTTCCCGCCTCCCATTTTTTTGTTGATTGGTGTCACCTCACATGCTTAGGATGTCTGCCTGTCTGCTCAGAGTGTGAACACATTCCTCAGAATGCTGATTTGTTCGTTTCACGCCAGTGTCAAAATGACTTATTAAATTCGGCACCTCCTGATACTCGGTGCCTGATGTGTTGCTATCCAAACATTAAATGACAATAAGCATATGCAGCCGCTGGGCCTAGCAAACTCATTTACTTTGATAAAAATGTCATGGCAATATGCTTTAAATCACTGTCCTTTTCATCATTGTTAATTGCTAGCTGTAGACCTCTTTCCCGTGCTTGGTGCAAGTGTTAGGATGCTGCTCCTTCTAGGCTGATTAAACATTTTTTTTTCCTAAGTGTAGAAATCTCTTTCAGTGGCAGTGTTATTTCATCAAGAGATGGATTTTGCTCTTAATTAGCCAACATGCCACCAGGGATACTTCAGTCAGGGGTGTGAAAAAGCCTCCAGGAGAAGACATTTCTCTGGGATTAAAAAAAACAAAACAAAACCAACAAAAAAACCTCCAAAACAACTTATCAGTGATTTGGGGATAATTGGCAGCTTCGGTGATGGCAAGTTGGCTCTGGCAGTGACAATATGTTCTGGTGTAATATCTGTACCTGTTTCTGTCTGCTTTCCAGTTGGCTCACTTCAAACTCAACAAGAGCAGGTCTGTGTATAACAATGTATGACATTAGATGCTGGAGGTGGGGAACCATTCCCCACCTTCTTTGCTCTCACTGGTGAGATGCACAGCTTTCATGAGGCACTGTAAACACGGGGTTTGCCTTCTCTTCAGCAGGAATGCACCTTCTTCTCCACCCATCCATAGAAAGCTTACAAAAATAAAGAAATCCTTGTACATTTAAAATCATGAGCAAAAACCTCTGGCAAGTGAGATCCTGCTCCCACTTGAAGAAGCTGGTAAGAATCCAGATGTCATATGCTGTTCTCCCCTGAGGCAGGATCTGCTCTGCTCGTGCTGCTCTAGAGGAAGCAGTGTCCTCGAAGGCCACCACTGGTAGAGCCTCTGCTGTTTCAGGCTGCAGCAATCTGTTCCCAAGCTTCAGTTCCCTAATCATTAGAAAGCTTCAGGTTCTCTGCCCTTACTGTCTTCCCCTGAATCTTCTCTGTGGCAATCTAAGTGTTTAACCTCTTGATCTATTTGCCATGGAAAAGAGCAGATTTTTGTTTGCAACAGGCTTGTTCATATTGGCAGACTATTATCCCATCTCCCTCGCTCTTCGGACTTGTCTGTCCACAGATTTTTCTGCCTTGTTTAAAAGCTTTTTTTATTTTGGTAAATGCAGAGTTTGAACTTGAATATATCTGTTAATTCCTTGCTACTAGTCATATGCTTAATTTGGAATTCTTTAGTTTTGGCTTTAACAGCTAGATGCTTCTGTGGCCAGGAAGGTTTTACCTATGTATCCCTGTATATATTCTGCATGTCTAAAGCTGGCCTAATTTTCAGTGCATGAAAGGGATTTCTGCCAAAAAATAGAAGGAAAAAGATCTTTAAAAAAATAAAAAAAATCATTGACTCCTTCTTTTTCTGTGTAGTGGGAGGTTATTGGTTATGATACAGATGCTGTGAGAGAATGGAATTTCAGACATCTCTGAATTTCAAATCTGTCTGGATTTGAACTGTCTCAGAGCTTGACCAGAAGTAGGATCTGAAAGAATGATTCAGCCCAGTGGAATTAAAAAATATCTATCTTGCATAGAAATAAGAATTTTTTTAAATAAAATACTTTTGCCTTTTAAAATCAAGTTTTATAAAGGGGGAATATTTTGCGTGTGGGGAAGGAAACCCATCCTGCTTAAAATGTGAATATGAGAGTATGTAAATCACATTGTGCTGTTATTTGAGCCTATTGTAGCATTTACAGACTCAAACTATATTCCTTGAAGAAATCAAAACCGAACAGTCTCATTTGGTAAACATGTGCCTGATCTAAAGCTTGCTGAAATCAATGGCAAGTTGTGGGATGTGATTCTAATTGTCAAGAAGAACTTCTAATTACTTAGCACATTTTCTAAAGAGAGGGAGAGATATGATTTCAGCAGTCAAAGATGTTCTTTTTCAAATGGAGTGAACTCTAACACATCCTTCACACTGTAAGCCTGTCAAGTTGTAGTAGAAAGATATGTGATCAGGCATTTGGAGGTGCCTGTCTTGTAGCAGTGAAGCAGAGGCTGTTGCTCTGGTGTCAAATGAAACGAAGAGATGGTTGGACTTCAGAGGGTCTATCTTCTCTAGATAAAAGGCCAGTGACCTTTTCACATCAAGCCTGGAGAGAAGGGTCTGGCTAAGGGTGATATGCAAAAGTGTCGGCAAGGGGGCTGATTCATTAGGGCTGAACCTCCTTTCTCTCACCTTAGGAAAGTAATTTAAGATGTGTCTATCACATTGCTGTATCCTCACAGGGATGGTGGATTGTTCCTTAAAAGCAGAAACACAAGGAGAAGCATTCTGAAATGTCGAAGTAATACCTTTCGTTTAGGGAAAGGCAGAGTATTTTTTCTTCGAGCTTTTGAAAATTGTAGTGTTTTACTTTCAAAAGTAGCTGCCCATAAGAATGAATTAATCAAAAAAATGAAACTGTGAATAGTTTCAGTGGACTACAAAATCTTGTACTGAGAAGAAATACTGGAAGTTATATTTTGATCTTTGTTTTCCTTTGGTTAGCTGAAATCCAAAGAATTAAAAAAAAGTGTTGTCATATCCCTCCCCACCTCCAATTCAGTCACAAAATAAAAGACTTTGTTATTGCTAGTAGGAACCCAATTTTCTCTAAGTGTTTTTGTGTGATACCCCACCAGACAATTCTGGTTATAGACCAGTCTTGTAGAGCCTTCTGGATATGTTAGAAAAGCTTAAATTACTTCCTTACTAAGAGAAGAGGTTGCATCTGTGTACCTGATGCAGTAATTATTTACATCTGTAGTGGCAGAAAAGAGCCACTCATGCTCCTCAACCACTTCAAACATCTTTCCTTTATCCTTCTACAGGTAGTTTGTCCATGCCAACAGGTATTTATCAGTAAGCCTTTCCACCTGTGTGCGCAAAATTTAGTTTGTTGTATGAATAAAGTGTTGGGTGTTATAATGCAAAGTAACTTTGTTTATTTTTTTACCAGTTGGTGTCAGCCTTAATTTACCTCCCTAGACTCAGGTGTGTGGGCAGGAGATTACAATTTGCTAAGGGGTTGCATCTGTGCACCTGATATAGTGATATTACTTACACCTGAAGTGGTGGGAAAGAACCACTCAGCATCAGTTTCTCTTATGCTCTAGTAATCCATTGTGGATTATGGAAATCACCTCGGGAAGGTAATACTATTTTAACACCCCAGCAAAGGGTGGGAAAGAAAGGGAAGGGAGAAAGAAACTTCAGGCAGTAGTTGACATTTATCTTGTGATGTGAACGGTGAGTATTTTCCAGGCTTGTGATAAATCTTGCAAAAGGGAAGAAGCAGCACGAAAAAGGTCTGGAAGACAATAATAGGATGTTGCAGAAGATACATTAGTGTTGCTGGTGACAAAGATTTTTGGTGCCTTTTTTTTGTGTCACTCAAGTAGCATATTAATGCAAATAATGCTTTATTATTGGTATTTTACAGGCCAGCCAGAGAAGTAACTGAATACACTTGTTTTAAGAAGGCATGGAAGGTTCAGAGAAGACATCCAAGTCTGGTAGGATACTGGGACGAGCGTGCTTCTGGAAAGGCTACAGTAAGCACTATGCTTGAGTTAAACCAGTGCTGACTGCTGACTAAAAGCTCCTGCCTTGTTTATGGGGAAAGCTTAAGATTATCTTGTGTTTATTTCTTCTCTGGTGTGCAATGGCAAGGCAGTGTTGAAAGGCTTTTGTGATGGTACAGAAATATGAAAGGGGCTTACGATCACTTTTAAGTTTCACCACTACTCCCATAGTTTTTGATTTAATTCTTCTCATTCATCAAACAGTTTGGATTTGATATTTGAATTGATGAAGGTGAGTAGCAAAGTGGAGTGAAAATACTCATATCAAAGAAGACACCGAAAAGATGTGGAAATTGGGTCGACTCAGGTTTCCATAGTTAGATTAAGAATCCCTCAGATAAACAAGCAGAAAATTATTCTCATCTCCGGTGCCTGTGAGTCTGTTGAAGTCAAGTAGAACTGACAGAGCTACTCAGTGTCTCTGTTTGAGTTAACAGTGGTGCCGTTCAGACAACAGACAGAAACTCTTCTGCATATTCACATGCATATTTTTGGAAAGAACTCCTCACTTTTACAGAACCATTATTAGAAAACTACCCCTAGCCATTTGTTAATGATGTTGAAAATAACATAAGTATACCCCTTTGCTCTGTATATTGCTTTAGCTCAAAACAATTTTGAATGGAAAGGGGTCTCAGGAAAGCATAGTGAGAGTTGGTGGCTACCAGTAGGAATGATTTGCTGGTTTGTTTGTGATGAATGGTGAAGAGTTAAGTGAAACTGGAAAACTGTTTGCGGTATTGCTGCTGTGTGCTGCATTCTGTTCAAAATCTGTTGTCACAGCTTTATCATCCATGTAATCAGGTGTGATATTGGCTCTGTGTAGCCCCTCCTGCCTGCTTTCTCCTAGTTTACTCTGGGAAGAAGCAGGGTAGTAGGAGAAAGAAAGGGAGCAAGCGTTTATTTGGTCTGAAGTGCTGTTAAAAGGACATCTATGGGCCTCTTGGTTCATATGGTTTCATTCTGTAAATGCCACTTGAAGTAAAACATTCCCTTTCATCTTTCTGACAGAAATATGACACAGTAATTCTTTGTGAAAATGTAGATGATACGCTGCAGTAGTTACAGCGAGTTAGAATTAAGTGGCAAATGCCTACTCTTAAAGGCTTAATTAAAGACACAATAGCTCTGGGAGGTCATTATTGTAATTACAGTGCTGCCTATATTGTTGTAGCCAAGTACATGGTTGTAGTGCCATGTTATCTCTACGTAGCATCCCGATTTGATGAGGCAGCTATTGCATACATTCCATGGACTATGATTAGCATGAGCCTTTTGCTACTCTAAGCTTGAAAATCTGATTCAGAGCTCAGTTTACTTTTACCAGTTTTATATGGGTATGATTCCATTAACATAAATGTGACCACCTTGGATATTTTTTTTTTGCCCCCATGTGCTGGAGGAAAATTAGGCCTCCTGACTTCGGTTACGATCTTTAGAAAGTAAGCGAAGGGCTGAAACATGACAATTATCTTAATGTTCTGTGTGTATGTAGGGATTAAGAAGAAATAATAGTTCTCATCCTGACTTAACAGATAATTTGAGGATTAGGTCCACAACAGAGAAAACCAGTGGGCCTGTGTAAAATTAAATCTCGATATTAAAGAATGCAACAATCGTTTTCAGCAGTGTATTTGGGGGGCTGTCTGAGGTCTTGGGGAGCTCTATGTGCCAGCAGTAGGCTTTGGGTGGACTCTACTGAAAGGGCAGCTTCTTTACCACTGTCTGTGGGATGAAATCCAAGTGAGTTTGGATCATGGTGGAAAGGAGCTGAAATTCATTCAAGATGTCTTCTCTGAGGGAACTGAAAAAAGAGGTAAAACCAGGTATCCAGACTTCAGTTGGTTGCCTTCTCTAAATGCTGATGTTTGATTTATTTTTTATTTATTTTTAAAAAATCTTTGATTATTCAAGCAGGGCCTGCAAAATGGAATGTGGTCAACAGGAGAGGTGGAGTTATCTCAGAAGATTGATGCCTTTGCTCTGGGATATGGGACGGTGAACTTGAGATCACCTTGTGTAAAAGAAGCTTTTTCAGCGTTTCCAGCATGAAGCAGTATCCTATCTTTGAGGCTACTGTCTAAGAGTTGGTCACAACTCTTACTTTCCTTAGCTTATATTGCAAGTGCCCAACAATAAAAACAGAAGTTCTTTTTGCATTTTAATCTTGGGGTAGGATTTGCCTTTCAGCTACCTTTAAAATGTGGGTTGCTGTTGGGAATAAATGAGACATGAATTTACTTTTATCCATTTGCAGCTTCTGCAGGTTCTGGTCTCATTATTTTAACTCCTTAGTTGAAATAAGAGTCTCCTGACCACTTCTGTTCTTCCTTTTAATTAATAACTAGCCTCATAATATCAAACCCACAAATTAATGTAATGATTCTGGATCTGAGCTGTATAGCAGGAGAATTATCAGCTTTGTTCTCTCTGCTGGGATATTGGCTGCTACAAAATACTGTCTTGGCTTGTGTGCATGCAATAACATTGCCTTTCCAACTCTGTGCTATCTATTGCTTTCACTGAGATAGTCTTATTAGTCTTCCTTGGATTTCTTCTCTCCATGATGCAAGTCATTTTTTTAGGTTATGCTCCCTCCAAAGTCTTCGGCCTTACCTTGTCAAGGGGTAATGAGGTTTCTGACAAAGATCCACAGTAAGGAAGACATAAAATAAACATTTGCTTTTTTCAAGAGATTTTTTTTTTGAATGCATTGGACTGTGTTCCTATACTGGAAATAATTCTTTTGATAATGTCCTTTTTTTCTCCCTGTGTTTGTTTATTTCAAGGTAAATCCATGCCTCAGTAAAAGTGGGGAGGTACTAAAGTCTTGTGAAAGACAGGTTGGTTAAGACTTGAAATAACAGTATCTTTAGAAGGAGGGGTGCTGAGAGAATTATACATTCCTCTAATCAGCCCAGCTGAATCTGGTGCTGAGCTCTGTATACCTGAATTCAGGAGTAAATTTCTAGCTGTGGTGTCCATTCAGGGCATATCCATTTTAATGAGACTGCTGTGCAAGGAATTAAAGTTATGTGCCAGTGCTGGTAGGAAAGCTGCCTGTGTGTGCTGTGGTAGGAGGTTGGCAGAGAAAATTTGGATGTTATTCCCCAGCTGGTTTTTTTCTTCCTCTGTGTGACAATTAGATGAAAAGACAGGAACTCTTGAGCTTAAATGAAAACTGATGAAGTCTTTTTCACACATTTAGTTTATTACCCCTGACAGCTAGACCATTGATATTATTGGACTATGCTAAAATTAAGTGATGTGCTTTAGGGGAGGGTTTGTTCACTCAGAGAACAGCCAGCTCAGAAAACTGAGGGATGCAGTTACATCTCTCTTCTTTTATGTGGAGTGATTGTTTTTAAAGAAATGCTCAAGCTACATGGGCTTTCAGCTCACAGTATCTCTTGCCAGTTCTGTCAGGATCTCTAAGGCTGATCTGGCTGCACCCTGACAAGTGAATCAGTGTGAGAAGAGGTGACCATTGGCAATGGTGTTTCATTTGAGCCTGGGAAGTATTTCTTGCTCTGGCAATGCTTGGAGCTTGGAAATTTGGGAAAAAGATCTCATCTGTTCTGCAAGTTATTTTGATTTTAATTCTCTGTCCCCCTTCCCCAGCCCCCAGTCTTTTGTCTTTTTGTCTTTAATTAAATGCTTTCAAGGCTTTTCAGTCCCTAAAAATTCTGGAGGCTGGGACTCCTTTACTTTTATTAATTGTTGGAGGAAAAAGAAATGGAGGAGAAAAACAGACGAACACAGACAAGAAGAGGAAACTAATGTTTTAATGTTTTTAATAAGGGAAATGCTCTCCCGTATCCCCATTAAATGTATGTTTTTCATGGATAGGTATTTCTTTAAGAAAGCAAAAAATTATTCATTGAAAAAAAACTAAGTTGGGAGAGCACTGAACAGCCCTAATTGAGTGCTCCACTTGATTGTTGGCATATGTTTGGGAGAATGAAGTACATGCTCCTTGCTGGCCAGGACAGCCTCTCTCATGCTAGCCAAAATCTAGTGGGGGCTACTGTTGTCTCTTGCTATTTGCTTAACCAGAAAATAGAAATAGGCCAAGAGAGCATGCTTGGGTTCCAAATAACTGTATTTGCTGAACATATGCAAACATATGAACCCTAATGACATTAATATGACTATCATGATTGGCTTCTGGCAGTTTCTCCAAGTGTGGGGTGAGCACTAGTAGATGATCTAAAAGCTGTGGCAAAGGGTCCTTCATTTCCATTCTTTATAAAGACTCTAGTTGTAAGTATAGGGTAGGTATTCTGATATCTGCCAGGGCTCATTCTATTGGATATAGTGCTTTGACACTCTTACAAAACTCTTAAAAAACCCTCTCTGTTCTTACGCTGGCACTGGATGAAAATCAGGGCAGACCTTATCACTTTGTGTGCTCTGTGATGCTTCGTGGATCACATTGCATTATTCTACTCGGCAGAAAAGGCAAGTTCATTAGGAAGCAAGATTGAATATTTAGCTGGTGGCATGCCCATGCTACAATTTTTTTATTATTCAGATATTGCCTTGAAATGTAGGGTTTTTTTGCAGACTGCTTAGGTCTAAATTCTTCTTGTGGCTGTTCAACCTGTTTGAATGCAGAGTTTGCCATATTCTGCATTGGTTTAGGGGTTGCATAACACATAAACCACAGATTGCACTGGGGTAACATATCTGGGTCTTTGATATTTGTAAGGCAAAAAAATGTCTGAGTGTTAGTTTTGGAAATATTTTTCCCTCTCTTTGGAAATATGCCCATTTGACAGAATACTCTGAGTAAACAGACTGGGAATTCACAGTAGCTTGAGCACATCCAACATCCAGCTTTGTTTGAGGCAATAATGAGCCTGATTAAAAGATTTTTTCGGTGCTAAAAATGTAGGCATTGTTGCCTGAATTCACTGAACAAAGCTAATTGAGAAGTCAGCTGTTGCTTCAACCTCATATGTGTATCAGATGCTAGAGGGGAACAAAGTTGACATTCCCACAGAAGAGAGCTCCAGGGAGATCTCAAGGAAGTGTTGCCAAATACCAGGCTCCTTTGCTGAATGCTTCCTCTCTGCCTCATGAATCCAGAGTATAACATTTGGATACAGAAACACTTGTCTCATTTTATGACAAAAATCCCAAGTTTCTTCTAGAGTATTTACTCAAGTTGATGGCCTTTGAATTCCAAGTGCCATTGTGTTTGTATTCATGCTGTATCCTGTGGCTTTCCAGCTGCGTGTAAGTCTTCCAGAGAGAGTGAAAATTTGAATTTTTGGAGAAATTGCTTTCAGGGGAAGTAAATCCTGTCCTCCAAATCCCTCACCAGTGCCCGCTCCCCTTTGGTGCATCTCAGTTGCTCCAAATGCTTGAATCTAAGTACAACTTTAAAAATAAAAAGAACTAATGAAAGCAATATGTAGTCTAATGTTAATATCCCAAATCATGGTTGCTAATGCCATTAGTGTGCATTAGAGGACTATGAAATTCCAGATATGCAAAATGAGGAGCTTCCTATGCAAATGAAAGGCATTTTGAGCCAAAGATGCCAAAGAGATATCATTAGGTAGATCTTCACTTATTTCCTTTATTGGGTGACTTTTTTTTCTCATCTTCCTTATCTGGGAACTTTTCTGAGTGTGTTTACCTGGCCAAACCACTCCACCGTGGGCCTGATGGGGCTGTGTCAGCTGCTTCACTACCTCATTCAAACTCCTCTACACTTCTATTGCCACTGACTTTTCTGTGGTCCGGTGCTACAGGTCCTTAGTGCTCTGGCTACAAGATGAGTTGTTCTCAGTGTCTGTAGAAGCATTAGCAGGATCAGTTTATCCCTTTTTGTCTCTGGCTCCACAGTGTTTCAGGATTTGCTACAAATAGTTCTGCTTTTAAGTAGTTTCACCGCTTCTTCTCACGTCACCTCCTTATCTAATTATTTCTCCAGTGCCTCTCATGCTATTTTCATGAGAAGGATGTTTCTTCCAGCAAGGCTAGCCTTTGGACTCCTCCTTTTTTAAAGTCTTTTATCTAGCTCAGCACATTGGTTCAAATCCATTGCAATTTCTCTGCAAGTTTTCTTTCCTTCCCCCACCCCACCTTATTTTCTTTTCCCTCTTACTTATTCCTATTCCAACACACACTTATGTTTGTTTTACATTCCATGTGGTGGTGTCTTAAACTTCTTAATTTAACCTGCTGTTTCCAGGTAGCAAACTCCATACTGCTGCTCTCAGCTAGGAATTCACCTGCTAGTGATCTCTTCTGCATTCTTCCTAAAATTCATCACGGATGAATTTTAGGCTTTCTCTGGTAAAGGGTGAAAGTGGTCTTGTGCTGGGGAATGTTTTGTAGGGCTGTGCAGTTGTGGGGAAAATGTTATGTGGCTATGGAGGACTCTGACTCAGTTACACAATTTTTTAGTGCTATCTTGCTGTGGAAACACTGACTTTTTGACTGTGCTTTGGAGAAAAGCTACTCTCTTCTTGATATATCTTCTCACCCCTTTGTTATTTGCTGTCAAAATAAGTACAAAGTCTATTGGGCAGTCAATTTTCAGAGAATGCTACATAGAGTTGTTTTATATGGCAAAATAAAGGATAACCCCCAGATTTTGCTGATCCCACCATTCTGCCCAAATGCTCATTATCAGACTTGTTCGACTATGCAAAAAATTGCCCTGTGTATGAAGAGTCATTTCTGAAAACTCAGGATATCACAATTTACTCATCAGGGCTAAATGAGGGGGTTTAATGAATTCCAACACAAAAATTCTTAGGGTGGTTGTACTAACAGCAAGTTGCTTTAAAAGGACTATTTTCCTCTACAGGGATTTCGGTAAAGAGACAATGTTTATTTTTTTAGTGGAAAATTGATTGTAACTAAGAGGATACTTGGCTTGAAAGTGGGGAATTATCATATCATATGATTAAATGAAAGCTTACCTTGTTATAAGGTAACTAGACATATCCCAATAGAATTGAGACAATGTTTGATTAAGCCAGATTTTCCTACTTTATATTCAAGGAACAAATTAAAGAATAATTGAGATCCTTTTCAGATCTTTTATAAGCTGAATATATAAAGCTGCAGCTCCAGGTGGCAAAGCAATTAGCTGATGAATAAAATCAACCACACTGTCATTCGTCAGATGTTTAAATTCTATAAGCCAGATAAATTAATGTGTTCCTTAAGCCAAATAAACGGTCACGCTCTTCATGTTACCACTAAGTTCCCCTGGGAGTGGGCTTGGGAACATGTTGATAGAAAACCTAGGAACTATCTCATCAGAAGGGTCATAATTAAGTTGCCTGGTTTTGCATGTCTAAAATAAATGTTCCCTTTCATTGAAAAGATGACTGTAATGATGTACTGTGCTTTATCAAATGGGAGGATAAGAATGGCAGGATAAGAATTTGAATCCAAAGACTCATGCCTCTCTTGCTGGAGATGGGATTTTGGCCTCTGAGCTTCTGCTTAAAGACTGGGAATGGCACAATCTGTAGCAGTTTCATTTGCTTGTGCTACTGCTCAGTTTGGCTTTATAAGTAATATTGGGGCAGTCAAGTGAGACTTATTAATCTGAAAGGACCTATTTATCTATCAGCAGCTGAACTGGAAATGTGGTTTTTAACCTTAGCCTTTTTATGGTTGAGTTTAGAATGTGAGATTATACTGTCAAATGTATTTCTCCTTACACTGAGGAGTCTATCCAAAGTGGTAATGTCTGCCCAGGCTGTTTGATAACCAATGTCCAGGCAATACTTTTAAAAAGTTGGCTGGCAGAAACTATCTCTTTCCATACAGACCTGCTGTCACAGATGATTTTGCAAGTGTTTAACCCTTGGGAACGGGAAGTAGGTAAACTTTCCTATGTGAGATGAGCCCATAGTAAAAATGCAAACTCTTGATTATTTTTGTGCCTGTTTCCTTCATTCCTTACCTCAGATAAGTTCTTCGGGTGATTAGTAACACAAGTACCATTGAATGTGTGATAATTGGGTAAAGGCAGTCTTGTCCTGCAGTTACTCACCCCTGGTGAAACACTGCTCCTGATAACTCAGTATTGGTGTGCCTGCCTAATGCAGTGTCAGGATGCTTGATGTCTGGTTTGAGATATGGGGGTGCATCGGCATTCTCTGAGTGTTTTATAACCTGCCAACTGGTTTATAACTAACATACAACACTGCTGTTCCTTGAAACTCTTCCTTATTTTCTTCTTTAAAAACCCCCAAATTGTAAACAAAGAATGCTTTGGAACGGAATATATATCCTGTTCCAAATGCTTGAATTTTGCTCAAGCAGCAATTTTTAATTTTTTTCTGACTGAATGTTCTTCCTTTCATGTAATGTGAGATAGTTTTTGAATGCTTCTGATTTTCAGACATTTAGAAACAAGAAATAATGGAACAGTTATCCTTTGCCCAGGATTTAAGAAAACCTGGAAATGCACTGCTGAGTGCATAACTGCGTGATGAAGCAGCTGTCATAACTCAGTTGAGGCAGAATGGGTGGCCATTTGAAGGCCATTTAGGCTCAGCAGTGGAAACTGATAGAAACTGATTTTGATTTGATGTTTCAGATCTGTTTGATGGACTTCAGTTCTTTAATAGTGAGCAAAGATTATTAATCCACATTGGAAATTGTGTTATTTAACTTCTATTTAAACATCTAGTACTCCAGGCAGATAAAAGTATCTGTAGGAGGTATTTATTTTGAGAATAGTGAGATGTTGGCAATCAGTGTAAAACAGCAAGTGTTGACAGACTTTATTTATGGGTGCATTTCACAGAAATTTGGTAGAAATTTCAGTGAACTTGTCAGCTCAGCATCTGCTTTTGTGCAGCTTGGTGCAGCTCAGAGCGACACTCAAGTCTCAGAACTTGCAGTGGAAACATTTATGTCCTTTGACAGGGAGAAAAGGGAGATTAAAACCACTTGGGCTGGTCCGCAAAAGGAGTGAGAAGCAGAAAATCTCTTGATGCAGAGATTGTTTGAGTAGTCTACTTTCTTTATGTGCCTGTTACACAGAAACATTTATTCTGACGCCTTCTGCTCACAATGCTTTGTACCCACTAGTTTGCTGTGCAGACTTTGGCGTGTACCACAAGTCTTTCTATGAAATTACTTTCTAGAGAGACCATTCAATTTGTGTTTTCTTGGCAATTTTTTTTTCTTTTCCCGGGACTTCTGGAAGATGAAAAGGGAAGATGAAATAGGTTATTAGAGCAGCAGGCATTGTTTGGAATTTCTGATCAACTGAGAAAGCAGGAAAAGCTCTCAAATCAAGCTCTTTTTGGTGCTCACTGCAGAGAAATGAATGCCCTGTGGGGGAGCAGTTTCACCAGCCTGTTCATAACATCTGACAAAAGGAAGAAAGACACTTCCCATGTTACAGAAGCTCCAAAGAGCGGGGTCTTGCAACTTCTCTATCATTGTGGCAACAGTTTAGTGTGTCCTGTACTGAACAGGGAGATGGGCAGGAATGAGGATGTATAATGCTAGTGATGTGGTTAGATGTGTCTGAAAAGAGAACTTACTGTCCAGCACCTTTTAATACATCTAATAATTAAAAAAAAATAATTAAAATATTAGACCGAGGCATTAGTGTGAATCAGCCTGACCCTGAAATAGTTAGGAAGTGAAGGGAAGGGAAAAAGGGAGTGATGACTCAAGGCTACCCAAGAGGAAATGAGGAATGGGAGGCATAAACAGCTGTTTTTGTCCTGCCCCTATTGTAATTTTACCAATTAAAAATGCATCTGATGGCTTCATCTTTATTGAGCATTTCCAACAGCAAGTACCTATGACTGATATTCATATTACGTTATGAATAGAGACATGAGCTTGACCAGCTTTTTGAATATACAGCTGCGATTTTATTTCTATTTTTGTCCTCTGGGGTAATCTGAAAACATTTATTGTGAATAATGATAGCCACAAAATAAGGCCTTTAACAAGTAACTTTGTTTATGCTCAGTTCGAGTTGTGTGTGAAAGATGTTGTCTTACTTGCAGGTTTAAAAGGAAATTTTTTGGTAGAAAGCTTAGCTATACTTGTAAGTAGATGAGAGCACAAAATGTGGTCATCATCTCAGCGCTGATAATCGCTGCAAAGAACAAATCTGTGGTTTTAAAATTGGCACAAATGTGAAAACATTTGGCCAAATGTAAACAATCCCCTCTCACAGGACTTACTGAATTTGGGATAAAAGCATAAAAGAATTTTCCTCCCATCACAGGAGAGCTAATAATTAAAAAAATTTCTTTGGATTTTTTTGTTCATAAAAACAAGTGAGTAGAAAAATCTTTGCTTGCCCAGTGTGGCTGAGTATAGTTATGGATTTGTGGGTTTGAGCTGAAAATGGATGATAGTCCCCATATTAGTATTTACTCATTTTCACGTCTGCTCTCAGTCAGTTGAGTGATATTTATTAAAAAAATATTTTCAAGGCATACCTAACTTGAATCTTCTGACTTCTTGCATGCATGTTAGTTGAGATAATGTTCTTGCTTAACATTTAAGTAGTTCAAGTAGTTTGCTGAATCTGAGCATTGTTGTCTTCACAAAAAGAGCTGGAAACAGAACCCTGTTTCTCCACTTACACTGTTAAGGAGCTAAGAAATATTTTGGTGCCATTGTATTTATAATTTGACTTCGTAGGTCTGTAGCCTACTTATAGGCTTGCGGTATTCCCTTGCCCTTCCCTTAGAGATATGTAAAACTTAGTAAAGGTAAAGTCTTGTATGGCGTACACTAAAATTATTGTCTTTCTGTATTTGTCCTTTCATTTGCCTCCCATTTCCCTCACTGTCCCTGTAATATTCAGATATTTGTAAGGGAAGTTATAAATGTTTGGCTTGTGTGTAACTTGAGGTGTGCACATAGCAAAAATCTGTTTTCCTTCCCCCAAATGAATACCCCAAACATCACCGAAGTGTTTTCTCACACTTTGCAAAAATCCATCTTTTGATGATATTTTGGAGGCCAATTTAAGCCCCAAGTTAAGATACTTTTTTTCCCTTCTGCTGCTCCCTGGAAGTTTTCTGCTACTGGAGAACAGTTTAACAGAAGCTGCAATGCAGCTGTTACCAACTGAGTATTAAAAAATGGCAAGAAAATGAGACCCTGTGTTATATTAATAATATATTAGCATGAGTGGGGGTTATAAACAGCATTGTTGTGAAAGGAGCAATTATAAACTTACAAGTAGCTGGAGCAAAGCAGGAAACTCAGGGAAGTGTTCTGTACTTCTTTACTGCATCTTCTGAGAGGTGATGCAGTAAATGGTTTGTATTCATCTTTATGTGCTATTTTTGTATATATATTCTCTTTGCTTATTGCATGATGAAAAGTGTATTTGTGTGCCACAGGAATGATGCAGAAGACTGCAGTCATGATAGATTATGTGGTGTTATGGGCAAATTGTTATGGCATTAAAGGATCCTCTCTTTTACTGTCTCAAACATTTCGCATGTTGTATCCGACGGCAGAGTTGTTCCATAGCTGGTGGATGGTGGGGTTAGGCACAGCTCCTGTTTGCTTCCACTGAGGACATGACCTGCTTCGTAGTTTACTTTGTGCCCCTGTTTTCAGGAAGAAAATACCGTGGCAAGTTCTGCTGAAAATCATCAGCCCAATGTAGCCTAAATTAGTTTAGTTTCAGTTTAGCTTGTCAGCAGATTATTTATCATGGGTGAATATGAGACCTAAAGAGTAGTGTTAAATTATTTTCTGGCACTTCAAGCGATTCCTATGTCGAATATCCTTGCTTAAATTTTTTTTTTTAGAAAAGGCAAAGAACTCAAATAATGAGATTAAATAAGTCTGAAATAGCTAGTTATGACAATTTTGGCATAGGGAAGAAAGGAATAACTTCACAAATACTGATTTCTGTTCATCTGTGTTGCAGCTATTACATGTCAGCGGTTTTTGGTCAGAGAAAGGCTGATGAAGGCTTGATTTCTTCTCTGTGGGTTTTGCTCTTTGAGTTGGAATGAGCTGCTTCCTTAAGGTGCTGCCCACAAAAGAGGATGAAAGTGTTGCGTTTTTTTTGTAGAAAAATGTACACCAAAATTTTGGAATAGGTAGCTGAGAGATTTGTGTGCTCATCCAAGAGGTCTGACAGACACATGGGAATGTCCTACAGTGGATTTGGCTATTTGGCATTGCAGTACTAAGGGTTGCTGAGTGTTCCAGGGGAGTCCTTCCCTTATCTGATACAGCTCTGGGTTTGTCTCTGCTTAAACCTCTACTTGCCTCTGGCTTTTGCAGATGTAGAAGGATACAAAAAATGCTTCCCTGTGATCAGATGGAAAGTTTGGTGACAGCGATACCCTGTACCAGAGGGAGTGAAGGGGATGTAGCTGTTCCTATGTTCTCTGTGGGCATATTGCACTTAAAAGGAAAACAACCCTTCTCCAGCTCTGTGCCAGTCACCACACAGCTGAACCAGGGCAGGAGAGCAGCTGGGTTGTCCCAACAGGACACATTTCCTGCTGGTGGCTTTGTATCTCTCCCTGCTGTCCTGAATCCCTGCTTCAGCCCTTGCTTCTGTCTCATCACAGTGTAAGGCCCTGGGTATCAAGACTGAAACTTGGCACAAGGAAAAGAGGTGGTCTCCAAATGGTGAGTCCGTGCAGTTCCCATGTAACATCCTCCTTATCCTACTCACTAAACTGTATAACAAATAATCTGTGGTGGCAATGGGATTAACACATTTGACCCTTAATGGCTCTGAAGGAATAATCGTGATGTCTCGGGTCAATAACTGTGTGAACTAAGGAGGATTTGCTTGATGCACCATAACATCTTCTTCAGAGCCATTCATCCCTTTTGAGGGTCCATGAACCATTTGAACTTTTAAGTCTGTGTTCATTATGCTCTGTCCTCAGTGTGCCTGTGGTTAAGACCAGGTATGTGTTAAAAGTAAACTCTCCAGAACATTGACAGATCCCCTGATTCAGTTCTAAGATACCACATTTCTGTCTGATTCACAAATATATTCTTTAATTGGAATGAGGCCTGCAAGCAATCTGAGTTGATATAGTAACAGGCTCTGGGGTAGCTGTTCTTCTACAATCCAATAGGAATTTCAATTCTTTCTTGCCTTCTCCATGCTGAAGTCGTCTGCTCTATTTATATGAACTGTCAGTCTGCTGGTTTTCCACAGAAAGGGGAAGCTGGATAGAGTTAGCTTATGGGTTTTGTTTGAAGTTTCTTCTGTAAAGCTTGTTTCTATATTGAATTATTTGTTTTAGGTCTCTTTCACTCCCCCATCCCACGCCTCCTGTCTGCATGTCCTACAGATAAGGGCAAATATGTCTGTGCGTCTCCCAAATAAGGGTAAATAGCTTTTGAGTCTGACTTTGAGGACAGGCCTTTCTGATAGAACAGGTTAAAAAATACTTTTACTCTGAAAAATAACAAGCTATTTTCACCGTCTGTTGGCACATATAGTTTGGGTATGAGAACAATTTAGGTCAATGGGAAAAGAATCCACTGAATTAATGTAAAATTAGCTGTGTAAAACGGAGGAAAATATTGTCTATTTATAGGAATTGCTATTGGTCTTAACACATATTGAAAGAACAAGTCTGTCCAGCAAACAATTATTTTTCCAGTCATTTTTCTGTTGTGGTTGGCATTAACATTTCTGATTCCATAATACCTGTATCTGCCACCTCATTTGATGTCATTGTGTGTTATGGATTAAATACTTTGCAGATGAAAGACCTTGTGCTGGAATTGCTTTCTCTGGAGTGCTATTTAGTCATCAATAGCATTTGACTTCTCAGACTTCTCAGGAGGGGAACGTTTTGCACTCTTACTAGAAATGTCTGGTGCATTTGGGATTGAATCCTCGCTGGAATCATCCCCACTGTTTAATGTGCGAGAGCAGCAGCCAAATGGCAAATGTTGCCTGACACAGACCAGTGTCACCACCGTTCTTGGGATGAGCCTGTGCAGGGCCAGGAGTTGGACTTTGATCCTTGAGGGTCCCTTCCAATTCAGGATATTTTATGGGTCTGTGTCTCCAGGTGCTGATGTGCAGCATTTCTGATGGAATCTCACAGATTCTCGTGGGTCTCTGTCCTGTAGATGAAGCAGACCAGACCTCTGATTTTAGTGTCTCAGGAGATGGTCTCAGCAGGTGCAGAGTTCTTTCTTTACTTGTGGTGTGACACAGCCATGTGCTAGCAGCCAAGTGTTGAGCAGTTGGATGCCTCACTGCTCAAGGGAACTTTGTACTGGTACTGATACTACAGTGGATTTAAAAAAAAAAAATCCTCTGCTTGAAATTTGCCACTGTCACTTTTATTTTGTCTTGTGTCAAGAGAATGCATAGTGCCATCTGAGAAACATGTGAAGTGCCTGATTTATACAAGCTGGGAGTGAAGAGTTTCTCAGTTGAATGGTGTCGTTTCAGTCTGTTCTGTTTTCCACAGAAACCACACGGGAGCAGTGTGGTCCAGCCTTTGAGAAAGACACTGCTAGTCTTTCCTCTGATGACTGAACTTATCTGTCAGAGGATGTCTCAGTCTGAGATATAAGAACACAAAACTGATGACAAGTAAAATATTTCACAGAATATCCATCTTTCACTTTGCAAATACTCCTTTGTGAGAAATCAGATTGTCAGTAAGGGCTACTCAAGGTACTTACTGTATTGAATGAAATAAAGAATAAAGACTGTATTTTGTGCTGATACATTCCCTGATTGGATAATATGAAGTAAAAAAGAAGAAGAAAAATCCTATGATGATGATGAGTCCATTAGCTATAATCAACTCACAAATGGAAGATAGCAATACCATTTCATATTTCTGACAAGGTGTAGCTACCAAGAAGAGGGGAAAAAATACCTTGGGGAAAATGCTTGAGGAGCCTTCTGGGTGAAGATATAGGTGCAAATGTTTAAATGTTACAGGCTTTGCGTATACTTATAATTTTGAAATTATTTGAGATTGAGAATCTCTGTGCGGGCTTTGCCTTGAGATTAATAACTTTGCTTGTCGAAGGTGTGCACTGAATCCTTTCTGAAAGATCAGGTGTAAGCACAGCACAGAGGAAAAGGTCTTTGTAGTATATGATACTCCTAGGAAAAGGGAAGTTAAAGGTTGCTGTTGTGTTTAGCCCCATCATATGGGGTCATGAGATGGGGGCACCAGAGTGTGCTGTAGGGGAAGACTCCATTGCTAGATCCAGAAGCACTGATTGTTTGCCTGAGGCTTCTTACAGAGAATGAAAGATCTCTCCTGCCCAGCCAGCCCTGGGGCTAATCCTTTTCTGTCTCTGTAGGTGTTGGCCTAAAGGGACTCAATGCTCAAACTCTTGGCAAGACCTGCACGGGCCTTGCAGAGGAAACCAGCCTACAGGGCAAAAATAAAGTGTAAAAAACAGACTTGAGGGTGGTTGCTGCTGTTCTCTCCCCAGCTAGGGGAAGGCAGGCTAGAGCAGTGGTCAAGATGGCTTTCAATGGAAAAAACTTGGGACCAAATGTCAGGTCTGAGGAGGTGTGCAGGCATTTGCTGGTTCAGAGCCTCAGGGAACATTATGGAGAAAATAGTGTAGGCATCAAATTTGATTTGGACCTGGACTGAAATTTCAGAGCCTTAAAATATGTTTTTGTATTTGGACTCAAAACCTTTGGTTGCTTGTTCCTCAAAGCCTGAAACAATAGCATGGAGTGCCTGGGGACCATCAGGCACAGCATCACCAGCTGACTGAGGGAGGGGATTGTCCCAATCTGCTCTGCACTGGTGTGGCCTTAGCTTGAATATTGTGGGCAGTTTTGGGCACCGCCATATAAAAGAGACATAAATCTCTTATAGAACATTGAAAAGAGAGCCACGAGGGTGGTGAAGGGTCTGGAGGGGAAGCTGTATGAGGAGCAGTTGAGGTCACTTGGTCTGTTCAGCCTGGAGAAGAGGAGACTGAGGGGAAACCACATTGCATTTACAAGTTCCTCAGGAAGGGAAGAAGAGAGTCAGGCACTGATCTCCTCTATCTGGTGACCAGTGACAGGACCCAAGGGAATGGAGTAAAGCTGTGTCAGGAGAGATTTAGGTTGTATACTAGGAAGGTGGTTTTTTTTTTTTGGGCACTGGAACAGGCTCCCCAGGGCAGTGGTCACAGCACCTGAGAGAGTTCAAGAAGTGTTTGGACAGTGCTCTCAGGCACATGGTGTGATTCTTGGGACTGTCCTGTGGAGGGCCAGAAGTGGGATTTTGATGATCCTTGTGGGTCCCTTCCAGCTGAGGCGATTCTATGACTGAAATTCATGTTTTGCTACTCTAATTTGTGACTCGTCTGGATCACCTGATCCTGAGTGCTTGGCAAATACCAGAATTGGCATAACTGAGCACTTAATTCTTGCTGTATTTGCCTCCTTCCCAAAAGCATTGAACAAGGTCAATGATTCTTTACTGACATGAGCGATTTTGTGTCAGTGGTTCTTAGTCCTTTGTTTATGTGTAGAAAGGAAGACCCCCTATTGTTTTGATATGGCTGCTAAGGTCACTTTTTGGGCTGGTTGTATTTGGCTAATGACAAAAAGGGCTGTGAAATCTGGCGTTTGGTTTATTCCAGGAAGCCCCATCTCCTGGAGTCAAGTGTGGAGATGGTTTGTTTTGGATACCCTCTTTATTTCAAAAAACAAAATTGCAAGGGGAGGATTTTGGTTTCCATTTGTTTAGGAGTGAAGTACAGAAAATCTGAAGGAAAATAACTATTTACTAGTGAGCATTAAGAAAATGGAAAGCAAATCAAGAACTCTGTCCTCTTGGAACCTGCCCCCCTCCGCAGGATAACATTGCAAACATTGTCTCCTCTGACCACAGCATTAAATAACACCTGTCAAAGCACTAGATCTCAATTCAGCAGTTTCACTGGGGCTGGTTAAATTCTGATATGCAAAGTACATTAGGGAGTTTGCAGCATTTCTTCTTGCTTCCAAAACTCTGAGGAAAAAGATATTTCTGAAACAAGCAACCAAATACAATTACTGTATTTGCAAGAGCAGCAATGGTGGCATACAAAAGAGTTATTATGTTGACAGTTCTAAATCAGGAGATTCTGAACAGGATTCTAAATCAGAGTATTCTGAATTCAGCCTTCTCCTGATTTAGAAAAATCTTTCTGCTAAAGAAGGTGGCTTTAGGTTATATCCTTGTGCTGCCCCCGTTCAGAAAAGGTCTTGAGCAAAAGCCTGGAGGGGAGGGATCCTGTGATTGTTATTTGGAATAACTGTTTGCAATAAATATACTTGCATTACTCAGGAGTGGTAGCTGGAGTGGTTCAGCTTGCCTGTGTTTCTGGCCAGTTTTATCCCCCCCTCCCCCCCCCTTTTTTTTTTTAAATTAAATCTTTCACTGCTTTTCTTTGTTTGCTTTTGCTGTTGTTTTTAAGGTGCATCTCTGGCAAAACAACAATCTCAGCAGTCTGACACTCAAAGCAGTGTAAGGTGCTTTGTGTTGCCTAAATTTTTGCTGCTGGACAGCTATTTTGTGGTTCAAAAACTCCCTGATAGTTTAACTCTAATTAAAAAAGGAGCAGACTCTCAGAACATATAACAAGATCACTGACAAAGAACAAGAGTTTGTTCAAGGAAAGGAGCTTCTGTCATTTCAAAAGTACAATATTCTCTTAAGAATGATAAAAAAAGAGATATGATCAATGCGAATACACAGGAGATATGATGTTTCATTAAATGTAGATTACAGTGATCTTTGTCACCTTACTTTTAAAAAGCAAGGCAGGGAATCAGCACATAGTAATTTAATAAAGATAGTGCGAAAATCTTAGTGTGTGACCTCATCAGTTCATTTTTGAGGTAAAGCACAAACTGGTGGGACAGGTATTTAAGTGGGACCATACTATTCCTCCAGTCTAATTTCTAAGTATTGTGCCAGTGTCAAATACAAAGCAACTTGTCCAGAATCAGCAAGACCTCCATTAATTTCCTTCCATACAAAAATATCACGCTGAAGTTTTAATTAGATGAGAAGCATGTTAGAATAATTTATTAAGAATATGGAAGATGTGCAAAACATCTGACTTGATATTTTAAGGATTGAATCTTCACTTTGAAATTGGCATAAATCCACCAAAAATCAATGGAGGTATCTAGATTTACATCAGCTGAAAGGATCTGCTCTCAATTTTCCTCACAGCTTTTATGTCTTTTTTATTCTTTTTTTTTTCCCCCCAGCCTGGAAACAAATGCTGAAAAATAATATACTGCAGTGTTATTAGACTGTGTATATCTCAGTCAGCATCGAGAGAACAGTTGCATAACCTCACATAATACAGGTGTGATAATCAGAGGTGAGAAGGGAGAAAGTGTCCCTTATTAATTCTGGCTGCGACTCTGAAGTCTCGGTGCGTGGCTCAATATCACACTTGGAGCAGGATGCACAGGCCAAGCAGCATATGGCTAATGCAGCTCCCCGAGCAGGGGGCCTGGCTCTCATTCAAGTGGGATCCCTTGTGGACAGGGGGAGCGTTGAAGGCAAGGGAAATCAATCCAGCTGAGTCTGCTGGCAGAGAAGGTGTTTGGAGCTGCGGAACTTCCCCAGAAATGGAGCACTAATGGTGCATTTTGAGCTTCAAAGGTTGTGGGGTAAGGGAAAGGGATCTCGGAGGCACATGCAGAGATCAAGAGATAGTGGGCAGGAAGGAGACGTGGAGGGATGTGCTTTGCTAACAGGTTTGGTATCACTGTAAGACTGGCTGAGCAAGAAGAGAAGCGTCTGGAGAGGGAGACAGAGGCAGACTGTGAGTCGGAAAAGACAATGTGAATAAGGGAAGAGGTTCTTGAAGTGTGATGACTTTGACCTATGCCTGAATAGCATTAGAAGCACAGGAATATGTATAGGTGTGAATTGTTTTGCCAGAGTCTCTGGATAAAAGAGGCATATGGCTTTTGCAGCCATTACAAATGAGCAAGTCTAACTGGCTTGGGCTGTACATTCTTTGGGAGATCAGCTATTCAGCCAGGGCATCCACGAAGCTGGGAAAGAACATTCCTCTGCTAATGGGACATCAGGGGTGTCAGTAGCGGTGTGAGGAGCAGAAAGTAGCTGGACTCTAGGGCCTTATGTCTTTGACAGGATAACAGATGCCTGTCCACAAAGTGCTTCAGAGAGGCCACAGAACACTTGTTGCAGCCTGCTCAGATGAAGGGAAGTGAAAAGCACACAGGGCTATGTGGGATGGGGCCAAAATGCAGCAATCTCGAACTTAGTGAAAGTCTTCCAAGGCTGTGTGGGGAAATGAACAGCTATGGTTCAGGGAATGGACAAAGATGTGAGAAGTCTGTGTTAGGTTCCTGGTTTAGTTCCTCTTCAACAAGTCATTCCATTCTGGCTGTGGTGTGCTTCTCCATCTGGAGCCTGGAGGCAAATGCTTTACTCCTGCTCTGTTACTGCAAGTTCTTTTCTTCCTTTACAATGGCTGTTAGGTCCCATGGTGCCCTAACTGATCCTTCAGTCCTACTGTCATACAAATCAGTAATACCAATTATTGAGGATCAGTTGTAATGTCAACTGCAGGGAATAAGCCTTTGGAACAGCTGCTTCTGGGTTGGACCTGCCTTGCAACCTTTCCAATCCTGAACTGCCTTGTGGCCCCACTCTAATGCTTGTCCAATGCAGTGGAAAACAAAGATCCATCGCGTTTGTGAGTCTTCTGCTTTTCCTTCATAGAATTTGACTCTTAACAAGAAGGGATGTGATAATGAATTAGCAGAGTAAAGAAGACATTTGAAATGCTTTACTTTTTGTGTTTATTTCACCTCAACAGCAGGTGTCTTCCTAAATATAAATTCCAGCTGAAACTTGATCTCCTTATCTCTTTTCAAATCTGTTTGTTTAGATCACAGTATTTCAAGAAACAGCAGTAGAGTTGTTGCTGTTTTAGATACTGGAGAAACGTATTCAAAACAAAAAGGCAAGACAGACTGGAATATGTCTTGTCATGGGGAAAATTCTTCACATCATTTAATTTAGACGTAAAATAGGACTCATAAGAGGATCCTGAGGCTCCATGAGAGGTTGCACCACCAACTTCTGACACTTAATTAAACTTACTTCTAAAAGTAGGGAGCCTAGGTGGAAATGAACAATTGCATGCAGTAGTGTTGCTGGCCTTAGTGAAGTCTGCTGAGAAAAACAGCATTTCTCCGTAGTGTGTCATTTACATATTGAGTCTTTTTCCACCTCTTACCTCTGTAGCATATCACAGTCTGTCTCAGCAGGTATTTTCTTCTGTTAGATACCTCTATTAACCTGCTTCTAAAGTAATCCTCTTGGTGTAGAAATTAGTATAATTCCTTGGTATTAAGTAAGTGCAATCTGGCAGTACAAGTTTTAATGACTTTAAATGGATCCCTTTATGTAGATTTGTCCATGTGCGTGCAAGTGCATATATGTAAAATCACACTTCTACATGGCTGAAATCTTCAGTGTTCTTAATAAATGGGGAAAAACATTTAATGCTTGATTTTCATCATCGGCTTCATCTGAAACAGATTACCATTAGTTTTATGTTTTTAATTGTATTGAGGCTCCTATTATAACCTTTTGTTTTATTGCATTAGTCCATGAACCTGTGGGCAATGGAGCATGAGTGGAAAGTCAGTTCTTCCTTCTATCCCAAATAATTTGAGTATAGTGTTCACTGTAGGTTTTAGGTTTTCCAAATCACTGACGTGAAGTTTTTTCTCTTAAACTTCAGAGGCCATGAAAACATGACTCCCAAACCTTCTGTTCGCCTCAAATATTTTTCGGTTTGAAACATTCAGAGTGGCAAAAGAGCTTCAGAAACTACATTTGGTGCTGAGTATCTGTGGCCACATGGCTTTGATCTGTGGAGAACAGTTGTGAGGGGCTGTGTTTTTTAGCTTAGCATTTCTAGCACGTTACCATTAATCAAATATTCTGACAGGGCTGTATGAGGAGGTTGATACATGTTCTGCTTTTTAAAATGTACATCTGGCACACTCCTGTCATGGCCCAAGATGTGGAGATGTTCAGCAGTCTCTTTTCTGATGGCTCTACCCTTGGACATCATCAGTAACAAAGACAATCTAAGTGATAGGCCAGCTAAATAGAAGTGTTTCTCAGCTTCTTAGAAATACTGAAATGCAACAGCAACCAGGGATTCCTGATACTTCTTTTTCTGGGTAAACTGTAGTTTAGAGACTCCAGCTTCCTACTGGGATTGTAAGGAACTAGGATCTTAAAATGGAGAGCAGCACACAGGGACAGACTTTCACACTTGAGTTCTACCTGCATGTTGAGAATGTCTTAATTTTCTTGAGCTCCGAAGTAACACATCATTAAGAAAATATACTTCCCTGAGCAGACACAAGCAGGTAGGTCAGGGTGGAAGTGCACAGGTGGCTCTGCTCTGTCCTTACAGGAGTAGGGCTTGTTGTGTGTGCTCATTCAGAGGGAGGTGGTTCCCTTGTCAGTGGAGGAGAAGGACCTAATGCCACGCAGCAAACCAGTGAAGTGTTGAGGGGACATGTGGGACTACAAAACCAACACAGCTGAGCAAAAATGTGAATGTCTCACCTTCTTTTTTGATTAATCAGCTGCAGACAGTGGCAACTTTCAGTTACAGCTAATGTAGGAGGGTACAGCCCAACATGGGCAGCTTGGCAGGACTCCAGCACTTCAAATGATGTGGTTGCTCTCCCCTTCTCTGTCATGCACCTCCTGAATGTTAATAGAAATGCCTGCCCTGCTGGGAATACCTGGGGGCTATAAGGGCTGGCCATCGGTCTGTAGTGGTTCTGTGGTGGGTATTTGAAGGGGGAAATACAGCCTGGGGAGTTGTCACATCTGGTCATAGAAGAGCATCTACCTCCTTTGTGATAGGGCTGTGAAAAGGTTTGAGTGGGCTTTGTGAGGAGGGTAAAGCAATTGATAAAGCAGCTCCTGCAAACCATGCTGTGTGGTTGGAGGGAAGGAGCACTCCCCAGCTGGGAAGCTGTTGGATTCTTACAAATAGGGGGTGGTTTGCTGCAAGTTAGCAGCAGTGCTGTGGAGGGTGCTTGGGGTTAGGCATGTAGTGTTAAAGGTCTGAGGGAGGAAGGGGGCAAATGTAGCTGTGATTTGTCACTGCCCTGTTTCATTCCTGACAGCTGCCTGGGGATCATGTCAGCCCCCTACAACAAGGTGGAGCAGCTTGAACAATTCTAGCCTGTTCTTTGCCTTCACAATTGTCCTTTTCCATGAAGGAGCATTTTTGACCCTTTCACACCCCAGAGTAGTACAAAGGGGATATCTGCACTACTAGGTTTTGCCCAGCTGGTTCAATGCTTCAAAATCCTTCCAAAATGTTTAATTATTTCCTTGTCTTGTACTAGAATATTTGATAGCAACAATGACTTTTGAAAAAAATGTTAGAGGTTTCATCATGATTATAAGGGTCATCTGAATATTGCACCCTGACCCAAACCTAGCTCCTTTGTTGGTGTCACTATAAATCTATTTTTACTTTGTTTTCTTAGATGCTCAGGAAAGCTATAACTGGATAAGCAAAGTAAGGCTGTTCCAAGGTGGAGGTACTAGAATGAGGCTATATTTATGCTGGGGTTTGTTTGGACATGATGAATTAACCCCATCAAACTTGACTGCCATTCTAATCAGGATGAAGCCAGAAATGGCTATAATCATAGTGTCTGACCATCCTCCTTGAAATTTTCTAAAGCCCTGCTCTAAAGTTATAGGGAAGGGAATATTGAGAGGCTGCCTAAGAGGATTTATAAACCTTCCTGAGCCTATTCTTTCTTTTTGCTTTATTTCAAATCCATGGCATTTGCCTTTCCTTTTTTTTTTTTTTTTTCTTCCCCTGGTCAGAATAAGTATTTCTTTCTCTACAGCAGGCATCTTAGCACAGCTTCAGCATTTAGAGGCCAGACCTGTGTTTGCTGAAGCCACTGATTTCTAGGTGTGTAGAAGGGAGTCCTTCATGCCTGTCTGTGCCTGCTCTGCTCTGAACTTAACTCTTCAAGCACGGTGCTCAAACTTCAGTTTGAGTTATCCAGCCACTATTTGCTCAAGGCACTTACCTCATCTTCAAGGGATTTTATACCTCTCAGTCTAGGAATTTTTATGCCTCCAGCACTTTGTTTGAAGGGAGGAAACACTGTTGTCTCTGTTATTACACAGGGATAGCCAGTGTACGGGGAGAGTAAGTGACTTGCCCAGGGTTCCTCACCTGCTCAATGGCTCGGGTATCTCACTGTGACTGTCCCCATCCTTGTCTGCTGTTGCCCCCACACTGTGCCCTGTACTTGTGGGAATAAATGCTCTGAGGGGGCTACTTTGTATCTTGATTGAAGTGACTGGTTGTTTCCAGCAATGTGAGAAACAGGCCTTCCAATGTACCCTTGTGAAGTACCATCATTCTGGCATATTGAGTAATTTGCATTGAATGCTACTGCTGAGGAAAGAAAGTTGTCATTGAGGATATCACACACATGAGGAGGGAGAAAAGACTAGTGGTGAATAATGAAGCCACCTGGTAGGAGTGGTATGAAACAGAATATTCATTTTTCTTTGACGGAAATAACAGATGACAAAAGGGAGGCTTTCTTCAGATTGTTTGTTTACAGAAAATTCATATCCACTGAGACTGTATGTTAAATTTGCTCTCTGATGTTACTGTTTGCCGGATGCATGTGGCCACTAGAGTATGTTCTTATGATCTTACCATTTATTTACCTTGATACAAAACTCCAATTACTGTCAGAGTTGCTTCTTGTTAAATATGGTAAGATCTCCAGCTTCTAAGAGAGTGAATATGTATTCTTTACTCTGAGGCTGCACTGATCATGATGCTAAGGAATGAAAATACTGGGGACTTTGGTGCAATTTAATTATCTGAAGATAACAGTATAATGAAAATAGTTTGAAGAAGTTTGGGCATTAGAGGCAGATGAAATTTGGAAGAGAAAATAATACATTTCAGTGTTTGTCTTTCTGTTTAGGAAGCTTTTTCAAAACTTTGGGTTTTCTTTTACATAGATGGAAGTTTAGTGCTTCCAAAAATTGAGAACCTACCACTTTTATTAGAGTTAATTCTTGGTAATTTAGGAAATACCCAGAATAGTTGTTGCTATGGTCCCTGTAGACGTGTGGAGTGCTTGGAAGCTTTGTGCTGGGAAAGTCCCCAGCTTTCAGTTGTCGTTGTGATCTGAGGAAAAAAATCAGGGAAACTGTCTTGTGAGAGATGAAGCAACATATGAATAGAAAGGGGTTTAGGGCAAAAAATAATAAACTCATATAAGCTCAGCTGTGGGGTGGACCTGAACACTATGTGTCACTGTCCTCATGTGAGACACTAAATTGCATCCCTCAGTACTAGTCTGAGCTGAAAATCTTGCTGGCAACCCAGAATGCCTTCCTCTAAATCCTGACTGCGAATGGCAAATTCTTTCTGAGAGAACTTTTTACTATCAGAGTATGTTCCAGACTCCAGGAATTCCAGAGTCATACTCCCTCAAAAAACTGTCAGTTGGTTTAAGAGTAGGGACTGAAGATTAAACAGCTTGTGATCAAACACTGAGATGAACAGGAGTTGGAGATATACAAGTACCTACATAGTTGTTTGGGTTTGTTTTTCCATTGACTAGAGATGGTTCAGAGTATCCCAAATTCCAGACTCAGTAGTAAGCAAAGAAACAATATTTAGATAAGAGATTTGTAAAAAAGAAATATAACTTTACCAAAACTATTTCATATAAGTCTCCTTGAATCAATTCCTCTTTATAGCCAATGTTTCAAACAAAAGAAATTAGTTAGGTCTGCTGTGTTGTCTTTAGAGGTCTCTGTGATGTTTTAATTTAAATAGTTAAAGACACAGCTACCAGAAACATAATATGGGATTGAACTGGTAAAGGAGAAAGCAGATACACTGAAAGAAATACTAACATGCTGAAAGCAAGTTGCCAAAAGAAAGTCTCCTGAGTGAGTCTTGGCACTGGATTTGGTTGAAGATTTTACTTTAATGATGCTGGCATGAAAATTGGAACACGCTCATGTTGATGGGGGAAAACGAGATGCACTGGCAGTACAGAGGAGGCCTTAAATCTCCCATGGGAAAATTAAGATAACTGTGAGAAAGAAAATGGAAGAAAAGGAATTAAATGCACAAGTGAAAAATCTAAAGCTACACTCATAAATATCCTGTTTCCATTGGGATCTCATAATTTAGAAGTAGGTAAGTGGGAGGGAGTCTGGAATGTAATATTTACTATAAGATGATTGAAAAATGTGAAGTATCTCCATAAGTGGTGTTCTTGGATGAGAAAAAGATCTATCCTCTGTAAATATCTCCATGTGCTAATATGGGCCAACCATGTTCAAGAAGAGGAATTTGGAGAGGCTTTCTGAGATACTCAGAGTTTATCTCCTGTGGGAGTATAGTTTGTTTAGCCTAGAGAAAACAAGGCTGAAAGGGAATAATATTGTTCTAAAATCATGAGTAAAAGGTAGGAAAATGCTGTGTATGAAGTGAGAGCTAGCAAAACACCACCATGAAACAAACCTGGAAGAAGTTAAAAATATGGGCTTAAATACCCAAGGGAAGGTGAACAGACACATTTAGGCTGGAAGCTGGAAGGTGGTTACTAGTTAAGAGAAAGGACAGTCTCTGAAATAGCTTTAGGAAGAGTAAGATGTGCTTTCTTGCCCTGTGCCTGTTTCAAGGCCTCCAATACCATCTCTAAGGCTGAAATTTCCGTGTCCGTGTAGCCCAGTCTTTGAAAATAGCGTAGTACTTTCGTCTTTTTCAGCTGAAGAGCTAATAAATAGCTAACTTCAACTCCATCTGGTTATTGCAGGTGTCTTGAATCCTGCTTCTGGGATGATGTAATCCCAAATGATGACATTTATGTTCATGAGTGGTATAGTCTTTTCTTGGCTATTGGCTAACATTTGATGGTCCTGTGGCTGGGTCAAATGTTCCTGTTATACTACTGGTTTTGAAGATGCCTTTTTACTATAGAGTTGCACAAAGATTTTTGAGATGGTGCTTTTTATTCCTTTCAAAAGAAGTCTGGAACAGTTGTAATGGGTAATTTTTTTGACTTTCCGACAATGTTGCTTTTTTTTTCTTTTTTTTTTTTGGTCTTGTGTCACATTACTCAGCACCTTTCTTAAACAGCTGGTTTTGTGTGACAACTGGAACTCTAACAACATGCTGTTGTGCATCCTTTTTATACCAGAGGCAATTGACTCCCTCTCCAGCTTTTTGCCTTGCCTGGGAAAGATCAGTACCTGGATGAAGGCCAGTCAGCTGTAACTAAACCCCTTCCACAAGAGATAAGAATGCCCAGGAATTTGTCCATCCACAGAACAAAAAAGCAAGATTTGCTGGCTTTCCCACAATCTGCCAAGCTGCCACAAGTGGGTGGACAGAGAGATACTCTTATGCTTAATGTAGGACTGATAGTTTCCTGGATAATATGGTGACAAATGCAGCGTCGATACCTCAACGCTGGAATTTTTAAAAAGCATGTAATTCCGGCTTCTACCTGCCCAGGCAGTGGGAGAAGACGTGTAGGTTTCAGAGAGAGCAGAGATTGAGTAACTAATGAGTTATTTTGAAAAATTCCAGTCAAGGTTGAAATAAAGCCTGATACTTTGTTCAAATATTTTGTCCTTAGGTATTCAAAGAGTAGGAAAAACTTCTCTCCACAGCGAGTAAAATAGTTCTGTAAGGTGACAGATAAGAAAAATGTCAAATTGTTTCTAATAATAATTAAAGGAGTCGCTAAGCTTTACTGATTTATTTTGTTGGCCTGAGCTGTATTTGTGCATTTGTTTTATTTATCACAGAATACTGTAATAACAATATCAAAAGAATTTACGGTGGGGTATGCTGCTTTACTTCCATCAAAAAAACCTACAGCAGATGCTTTGAATTTACTGCAGATGGTGGCAAATATTTGCCTTATTATAAGGTTACACTGCTAGAGTGTCATGACTGTTATTTAGTAAATCAGCTCATGATTCAGGTGGTAATATCTATTAGCTGTGGCTGGCAAGGCTTAAGTGAAATAACAAATAAGCCAAATACTCAGCCAGTTCTTGCTCTTGAAGCAAATGTTTTTTTCTTTGGAGAAACAACATTTTTTTTTTTAACTCTCTCACATCCCCCTTCCCTACTTGATTGTGAGAGTTCCTGTAGCCCTGCAGGACTCCCACCTTCCCAGAAGCGATGCCTCTGCGTGAGCAGGACCACTGATGTGTGCTCATTGGGGTCCCCCATCAGAGGGGTCTAGGGGATGATGTTTAACAAGAACTTTGCTGAATCCACTGCTGCCCTCTGCTCCTGGCTGCATCCATATGGATTTGTCCAGTTGTCCAGTGCAGGAGCACTGAGCCTGCTTGAGAGGCTGGGCAACACAATGTGCTTTTATTCAGGAGCTCAACAGAGCTGAGCTTTCTTCTTGAATAGCAGTGTGAGGTAGGTGATGCAGGCACCTGCCCTTGAGAGCTCTATATAAATGGAGGTGCAGTGACATGGCTTTGTCACCTGGCACTGTGGAAAGACGGTTTTGTGGGATACCCACCACTATAGTCTCAAAAGAAATTGCATTTATGTTGCCAGGGCCCTGAGTGCACCATCAGGCCTCTACCACACCCCCATCCCAGGTGTGTTATTTAAGCTCTGTCGCTGTGTGAGCTGAGCTTTGTTGGAGCAGTGTTGATCTCCAGTTCAGCTGCAGCCAGGACCCTCTCTGGCTGTGGATCCCCTTGTTCTATGGGCTGACTTGTCACCGTGGGCATCCCTGGTGACCCCTGGGTTGTGTCTGACCTGGTTGCCCTCTGCAGGTCTGATCCTGGCTCTGACTTGGCTCCCAGCCTTGATCCTGCCTCATCTCCATGAGCTCTGGGATGACCCTCGCTGCCATCCTGGGACTGCCTTGCCCACCTTGCTCAAGTGTATTTGGGCTGCGTTTTTGCTGGTGAGACCTCAGCCATGGGATCTCCTCAGATCCTGGCTCCCTGTCCCTTGGGGAGAAGCTGATCCATGTGGTGCTCTGTTGTTGATCCAACTAGTCCTGCCCATATATCTGAGCCCTTCTGTGTCTGTGGAGTGAACATAAAATAGGAGGTATGAGTGGGGTGGTTTCACTTGTTTTCCTCCCTCTTTTTAAATTTTTTATTTTCCCTCCCAAGAAAAGTGGGAGGAAGCCAGACATAAAGAAAGTTGCTTTTGTACTCTCTTATCAGCAGTGCTGTTCCACCTGGTGCGGAGCTTAACACATGAAAGGATGTTGCTGCATCCTGTATGAAATGACGTGAGTGGCAGCCCATGAGGTAATTCCGAGTGGATTGGGAGCAGGAAGCACAGGCCCTCTCCTTAGATATCTAACTCCCTGGGCAGGCTCTAGAGGTTTGAGCAGCTCAGATAAGTAGCTGAAGTTTTTCATGCTTTCATCCCAGCTGATTGAAGCATACAAATCTCTTGGGAGTACAGAAGGCACAAAAGATCTCCTTGAGGTCATTGAGTTTGTCCCTTGAAAGGTGTGATGGTTTTCCCAGGTGGGAAGTTTTTCCACACAGCCCAAGGATGAGCAAAAGATTTGCTCGTTGTGAAGCTTGATGTCGTAACTGTTGAAAATCACAAAATCTTTTAATTCAGACACTTCAATAGAATAAAAACTGTCTTATTTTGGCGGTTTGATCTTAAGTGAGAGATAACTGATAATTTTTGGTGTGTCAGAAGAGATGATAGAAAACAGAAAAAGAGGGGACTAGAATAGGTTTAGGATAAGATCAGAGAAAATACTCCTGCTTTAAATTAATAATTGCATAATTTGAGATATTGGAGCACTCGCAGCCATTTGCTGAGCTCCTTTCGGGAGTAAGGGAATGTGTAAGAGTTAATCCAGTTCCACAAAAGGTAATCTTGTTATGAGTTAATGCTAGCAATTTCTAGGTTAATGCATATCCACGAGGAATTGTCCAATGTTTATGCTATCTAATGCATGTCTACATTATGAGGGGAGTGGGATTCCTACTCTTGCATATTTTTTAACAGAACAATTGCCATCCAAAAATGTATACTTTAGAGAGTTTTAATTATGTTAATTATCACATATTTTGTTAATAACATTTTCTTTTGAAGATGCCCATTAGAGGTTTTAAAGTGTTAATTTACTAGAAAAATCAAATGAGAACGCTGTTTGAAATTTCCTTTTAAATTAACTTTACTTACTTTTATGTCCTAATTAAGTGGAGATAATAGTATTGATGGAAATATTACAGAACAAGAAATTAGTGCTTAGATATTTTACTTAATACCAGGACTTTAATCTTAGTGTAATGTATCTTTTGTTCTAATCAACATATAGCCTTGGCATTTAATTTACTGATGTGTTTTGATCAAAACATCTAAACAAGAACATTGATGCAAAGTAAAATTATCTTAACAGATAGCCCTCTGATACTGTTGAGTTCCATCTGAGTAATAAGTTCCCCCCCCATACCAGCTGTAATCTCTGCTGGAAAAAGTGTTGAGGGTTTTTAAGTATTTTAACATTACCTCATCATGTATTAGGTAATACACAGTGATCCCACTTAAAACAAACTTTCCATAGTGTTTGCAAATCAGTCGGGGACGTGTAACTCGCTTCAAGTTTGAGTGCCCTAATGCCTGGTCCCCCAAAAGCCACGGAATTTGCCTGTTGCACAGATCTTTACATTGATGCAAAGATACATGGTATTGATATTACTGTTTCTCTGCAGTAAAAGAAATGACATTTCTACGTATGATGGGTTTTATATCAACAGAATTGCACTAATCGTAGGAGATATACTGGAACAATGCAGTAAAAAACTTGCTATTTAAACACTTATTTTCCTGCAGTGTCAGGGTGTGGATCATACCTCAGGGAAAGCTGCAATGCAGCTGAATGAAATGGGAGTTCTGTCCTGAGACAGTGGAGCCAGGCTTTGCTGCATATCCTAACCTGTCCTGAAGGGACTTGGCAGGGTTTTATGGGTTTTTTTCACATTGTTCAGTACGAAATGGAGAGACAGAAGTGGTGGATTCCTGCTTAGCATGGGGACACTCACACTAGTGGGATGCCCAACAGGAGAATTCAATGTGCTTTTCTGAAGTTTGTGCTTCCTGTAGTGTGAACACTGATGGCATCTGATCATTGACTTCTACCTCTGTGTTCACTTAGAGAGGAAAGGGCCATTCTGCAACACCTGGTCTTCATCTAACTTTGTTCCTCTAAAGTCCATGCCTGACAGCCTTATACAGGGGGAAAATTGATCTGAAACTCTGGAAAACACGTTCCATGTTTCCTATGCTTCATTCATCACTGCTTTTTTGCCATGGCAGGAAAAGTTAATGTACTGATAGTTGGGCTTGTGGATTGCAAAACTGTTGCACCATGCGATGTCTATGACAGGCTGAAGAAGATCCAAGCAGAGCAATATGATGGGTTGGTGACCAAAGGGGACACATGTCGTAAAAGCAGTGCAAGCTATGTAAACCAAATATCCAATTTGCTCAGAAGGGGTAATTTGAGTTACTTTTAAATAGTTAGCTTTTATGGTCAATTGGGTGCTGCCACATTACTAGTAATAAGCCATAAATCTATTTGGTATAATATGAAATCATTTTTTAAGACTCTCAGACTAAATTTTCAGGTAAAGAGGAGAAATTGAAATTTATAATCCGTACCGTTTTTGTGTAATTGTTATTAATAAATTAGCAAGAAAGAGGCAGCAGATGGAATGGATTGTTGTAGTTCATTAATTTTATGATGGCTTTCTTTGCATGAGCCAATTACGTCTGTCATTGTATCTCTAAACTGCAGTGGTGCCCAAAGGAAAGGGCACACAGACAGGGACAAATCATCTAGGGGATTTCCTGCTTTCTGAGGTGGCCAGAGAAAATTCAGTCTCTGTTCTTGCTAATAGCTTTGTTGGAGATATCAGGCCCCAAAAGCTGTTGCAAATGCGGTTCTTAATCCTACCTTCAAAGGCTGGGTGAAGAGATGATTAGTCTTGTTGAGTGTGCACAGAACTAGAATCCTCTGTCTGCAGTAATTATCAGCTCCTGATGACAATGACAATTTCTGAGTTCGATCTTGATGTGCCTTCAGGTTCTCACTATGTGCTCAGGAATGCTTTCCAAAGACGCCATGCTGGAAGTTGCAGAAACAAGTGCCTGTGTAGTTAAGGACAATAGGAAAGAAAATTATGCTTGTGGTGCCTGTGGCTCAGGAAAGCTTTCTTTATATATGACATTGTGAACTCTTTAATTAGAAAACACTCTGCTGTCTCCTGAGCCCCTCTGTGGTATTACAAGTTTCATGTGGAATATGGGTTGATTTGCTTTACCTTCAGCCCTTGTATTCTCAACTTGGAGATAGTGGTTGTTTTTCTGTCAGACGTATGCCTCGCCTAATGACTGTAGTTTATTACCCAGTAGGTCATATCCTGTATATATTTTAAGAACAAACACCTCTGAGATTGTGACTTGGTGGAAGGAGGTGACATGTGTCATTGCTGTTGTTTTCACTACAGCCTTGTGGAAAAACTAATTAGCTTTTCATCTTGGTAAATTCAGAGGTCAGTTTACCACTACTATATCACAACATGACAGGGAACATGGGTAATTAGGTAGGCTGTGTAACCTGGATATTCCGTGGATCTCATTACATCTTATTTAGAAAGGCTATAATTTGATTGGTGGAAAATTAAGGCATCTCCTCATGGGTCATTTTATCTTTCTGCAATAATAATTCTTGGCTTGATTAAAAATTGATCCAGTGTCTTAAAGTGAATTTATTATTGCTGCAATCTATCACCCACAGACAGATAATCTGGTTCCCATCTTTATCTGATTTGAAAAATCTGTCACTTATTATGTGTTGTTTTTTTCCCAATCATTTAAATTGATGGTTTGCTGAGGCAAGGTGTGCTACCATAGGCTTCTTCAAGAAAGCATGTACAAGACTTTCAGCCAGTATTTTTTTACTGCAAGGAATCTGATACTATGTCAAGTATTGATTGGAACTGTGTTGTGGCATCATTTTCTCTGGGGAGGGGAAAAAAAAAAAAGAAGTAGAAATTTTGGATGCAGAGTAATAAGGAGGCGAGACAAGTCTTGTTGTTGGAGAAAATGGTCTGTGTGTTCCAAGTGCCGGGGAGAATGTCTGCCTCGTGCTGCAGCTCCTGCTGAATGCAGATCTTAAATTGGTCAGGTTACACAGGGGCTTGTCCCAACTCACTGGCTTTAAGGAGTCCTGAAACCACCTTAGCCATGGAGCTGTGTGCCCAAAACCTGACCTGTTCACATCAAATAAGCAGCAAGAAGCAAAGGTTAGGTGCATGAGCAGTGTCACCAGAATCATAGTTCAAGGAAATATTTTTCCCTCTGTTGTCTGCTTAAGCTTTGATGGATTTTTTTTTTTGCTTCAGTTTTCATCTAATTTGCTCATGTAAAAGCAGAGTGTGAAATTCTGATCAGGGAAGAGGGATCTCCAAATCATTTAAAAAAATCTTAGTTGAAGAAATGTTGCAGTAAACATTGCATTAAGAATACTAAAAGGGTTTGACACACACCCACCTTTGAAAACAGCAACATTTATAAACCAGATGGAGTTATTGGAAAAACACTGTGTTTGTGGCATAAGCATCAGAGAATCACAATGATTCATAAGCATTACATTTTAATGTACTTTCTTTCCAGTTGTCCAAAATATTTTAAAAAACAGGATCATATTTTCTGCTGTCCAGAACCCTAGCAGATCCAGTGTACCCATACCTATACTTATAAGTGAATACTGGCAACTATGATGTATGGTCTGATTCCTGCAGCTACCCTGGAGAAAAAGTGGATGAAAGAAGGTTGTGCAGCCAGCTGGTCAAGGAGTGGGTGTGTGAGAGAAGGGAAGGTTATTAACAGTTCTGGTTTATGGCTTCAGACTGAGGCAAAAATGTGAAAAAATAGTCACACAATTTTTGGTTGAATTTCTTGAAGCAGAGTAAAGCCTGAGGCAGCTGTTTCTCTCAGCCCATCTCCTATGACTTAAATATGGTGCCTCTTATCAGATAAACTGAGGGAGTTGAGCTCTGGAAGTTTACATAGTTTGGTACAGAAGATGATCTTTAAATGTAGACTGAAAACAAATAGTCGAAAATAATTGATGTAATAAACCTTTGGTTATGGGGATAGAAGCTGGCTGACATTGTACCTTTTGGCTAGTCAATGGGAATTTTGCTGCTCACTTTTTTAAGGCTAAAATTTCACTTTGTGCATGTTAGAAAACGTGTCCTTTCTATTCTAACATAGGTTGACTCCTGCCAAACATCAGTGATAATCCAGGATTCTAAGATGTTGTCTTTTTCTTTGTCAAAACAAAAGACTAAATGATTGCCAAATTAGCATAATTAGAAAATCACTTTTCTTCAAAGCAGGATTCAGGGCACTCCAGACTTTCTCAGAGGGAACAAGCTTTTTTGCTTTAATTAAGACTTTTTAAATGTGATCTGCAAAATTGAGAGCTTTGATGGATGTTGAGCAAGTATATTTGGCTTCCTTTCCATGCCTGCAAAGATGCGTGTAATCTGTGATTCCAGATGTTAATCAGAACAAGAGGTGGGACTCTCAGAAGTGGGGGAAATAACCTTTGTAAATGAAATCATCCTGCTTAGGGCCACTTACTGCATTTGTTCAGACTTGATGCCCTGTTTCAGTTTGGGAGGGGACTGCTTCATTACTTGCACTGCTTTGTTGTGAGGTCCCACAGTCCAGACGTGTAGTCTTTGGAAGGGTGTTGTGACGGGTTGTGTTTTCCTCTGTTTTGACAAGAAGCTTGAAGCTGAGACCTCAGGGCAGGGCAGCATTTTGCTGTGAGTGGTACCTTTGGCCTTGATGCAGTATCTTGCCTTTGGGGAAAGCAGCAGCTCCTGGAGTTCAAAAGTGGGAGCCTCGTGGTGGCGGGAGCTGCCTCTCCATGGTGTCCATTTTACATCAATCCTGCTCCCAGCCCTGGCCTTTTTCATGAGGCATTTGAAGTCTGCCTCCAAGGAGCGACAAGCTGCTGACCTTTGCCTTGGGTAATGACTGAGAGCAAGGCAGAAGGTTGTCTGGAGAAGAGGCTTCCAGTTGCATGATCCCCCATCGATTTGCTCTTGTCATGCCTCCCAAGTTACTGTTGATATGATCTCGCTGCTCTTGATACTTCCCCCAGAGACTACGTGTTTATTGCTTATTGCTTGTCCATACTCCCTGTAATTAGACCTGACTACAGGATTGGAAAGGGGATAAAAGCAATAAGGTGTTACTTTCTCTGTAACATATTCCTAGCAATATATGAAAAAGCATCCAAAGGGTAAAGCTGCATGTCATCTTAAAACAGAAGAGATCAAACTAGTAGACATGGGGTGGGTTTCCCTTACTGTGTTTTGCTGAGGGTAACAATAATAGATGCTGCTTGTTTGGTCTCCTTAAAACAAAATTTCAGTCTGTTAGGCTTGACTTCCATAATTAAACAAGATGTTTCTGGAAGCAGAGGATTCTTATATATACTAATAGATTTATGTTTGGACTAAATGTCCCTAGTGACTAAAAAGCCATTAACATCCATAGTAAGTAGACTAGCTACCCTGTTCTTCTAATACGGATTTGGTAACTCCACCTGGGATGTAACACCAGCAGAAAATAGGGTTAACAGCCCTATGATAGGAGTAAGGATAAATAAGTCAAACAAAATTGTGTAAAAAAACCCTAACAAAACAACAAACAAAAAAACCCTCTTCATTGGGTTTTAGTGTCCAAATCAGCACTGCAGTCCATGATACGTGTTGCACGTTCAGGCTGTAGTTCTGCATCTCCTATTTAATTATTAATGAATTTTTGTGCTGCCAACTTATTATAGAATGGGGTTTTGCACTTTGTACCATTTGGGCTGAATCTGGATTTTTTTGACACTTTATGCAAGTATGTGTCTGGAGCTAAGGAGTCTTGTGCCAACACTTGAGATTCCCAAGGCAGAGCTGACAAGCTTAAAGGTTCTTCTCAGCCACCTCTTGCCCTGCAGGCTGCTCAGGGCCGTGTTCCCATGGACCAGCAGCTTGGGCTTAGGGTGCTGCAGAGGAGTTCTGCTTGTGGTGCTTAAAATCCTGCTTTACGTTAGAAATCATAAAATTACATTTTGTTGAATACAGGTTTTTATATGAGATTGTCTTGGGTTTTCTTCCTCAGTAAGGGTAATGCTGGTTTTAATCTTCCTGTCCTGTAAAAATGCCTGTGCTCATTCCTAGCAAATCTACAGTGTGTTGTGTTGGTTCCACAGTGTGCACGCTTGCCTTGTGGGTGTGGGCATTCGGAAGTAATCGAGGGGCTTTGGTGGGAGATTGCTGTGCCTGCACTCTCCTGAACACACTATCAGTTACTCAGCTTTCTAAATTCACGTGCAGACTCTTGGGCAATAGCTTTAGAAGGTGTTGGTCTCCATTGTCTCTTTCCTGCTTCATATCTTGTGATATCCTCACTAAAGAAATACCCGGGAACATCCATCTCCTGTCTTGTCTAATTAGATGAGCCTTCTCAATCATTGTCGGGTCATTTGTCCCATTCATCTCTTTTCACAAGCAACAAACCAGGAAAGGTTTCTGATATATTCACTGCCAAGCAGTGATGGCAATGAGGGAGGGAGAAAGGCAAAGGGTTTACAGGGTATTGACACAAATGCTAGCACTGAACACTGTGCTGTATCTGAAATCAAATAGTTCTTTTTCTCTACCCTTCCCTTTATTTACAAAGTTCTCTTCTTCTCTTTATTTATAACTCTGTTTACAAAGTGTGAGAACTAATTACCACATTGTGGAGTTTCCTTTGCTCATCCCTCACATATAAAGTGTTTTCTGTGCTCAGAAAGTGGTGAACTGCAGTAAAATCCAGTAATCTATTTACAAACAAAGTGATCCAAGCAGAGATTTACTGTGTCAGAGCCCGTGTATGCTACCAACGCTCCTGCCTGAGCAGAGGCAATTGCACTGGGGCATCAACCAAGTTGGCTGGTTTTTCCATGCAATATTGAATACTGGGAGAGATACCAATTAATCTGAGGTAAAATGAAATTAGTGCTGGTGATCTCAAGTTATTTAATATATCAGATATAAGTTTGTTTTGGCGGGGGAGGCAGGGAGGATAGAAAAGAGAGGAAAGACTTTGTTAATTAGAAAACGTAGCATGGCAATTTGTAACCTGGAATTTCACAGGACAGACGTATAGTTAACTTTTTAAGGAACAGCTATTATAAACCCCATATAATCAACCTGAAATACTAAAATAAGTGTTCTGCTGGACCAGCAGGTGTTCTGAGGAGTCTGATACACACAAGGAGAAACTTTACATCTCCAACCTGCTTGGAAATGTCTCTTTGACACTGTACAGCGCCTCATGTGTCTTGCTATGATTCTTTGAAGCCTTTGTGGGTGTTCTCTGTGATCCTTCTGGGGCACATATAAACTAGTAGACAGTGATTTTGTGTAAATACCACCTTTTCCCAAGTGTTACATGGGACAGAAGATATTCTTGTTGGAGAGACAATCAACATGTGCATATTGGTTGTGGTGCTTTTTTCTTTCCCAGACAGTTGTTCAAAATTAATTTTGGAAGGCAAATACACAGCCCAACATGGGTACAGTGTGTTGGGAAGTAGCAGGCAGCTGGGCTTTACAGGAGGCATGACTGGGGGTTCAGAGCCTTTCTCCGTGTCAGTTTAAGCCCTTCCTCTTCTGGGATGTTTGGCTCTAAGGAGTTAATGCCATTTTGTGGGTACCTCAGAAGGTACGCTTCAACTCCACAGCAGAAGTAGAATGTATATGTATAAATATGTAAAAATATGTGTAAAAAAGGTGTTGGAAGGGAATTCTGTCTATCATCTGGTCCGACCTCCAGCTGAAAACCTTGGATTAGTTTTTCCAGAGCCCTGTCAAGCTGAGTCTTGACTGTTTCCAGGAAGGGAGATTCCACCACCTCTCTGGGCAATCATATCTCAATGTGTAATTGTTCTGTGGTGAGGAATACATATGCATTTAAAAAAAAATCTGCATAGAATTTGGTGCCCTCTTTGTCACTGTGACTGCAGGGCCATTTTTACAAACTACCTAAATCTATTTGAAGAGAAGTATGTATATTATAAATTCACATGTGTATTGGAAATGCACACTTTAAATGAAAGTTCAGGAAATCTTTGCAAACGAAAATAGACTTGACTATGATTTGAAATTATATCCAGGCCAGCAAAAATTCTTATTCCTAAAGCATCCAAGTTCAGTTTCATTTACTAACCATGGCAATGACGGAATGATACTGCCTTCTATGTTACAAAGCTTTGATTCACCTGTTGATGCCAATAGAAATATTAACACTGTTTTGTGGATCTTTCTTCCTTAGCACAAAGCAGACTCATTTTGTGTACATGCTCTCCTATCAAAGGCATCCTGACAGTTGTTAAATCTCAAATCTGTTCTTTATTGCTTTGAGTTAAGACACATAGGCAAAGATGGAAAGAATAGAAGAGAAAGTTGAGCATTCAGGGAGAGAAATGAAAACCTTTCTGGGGAGCAGCAGCTACAGAATGGGAAACTCACAGCAGCGGGGAAGAGATTTGTCTGAGGGGACAGGCAATAAAACCACATAAGAAAAGTGTGGGGAGTGGGGCAGAAGAAGAAATGCACAAAGGCAACAGTAAATTGATTCCTTGGCTTCCTGGAGATGTGCAATCCAAATGATTAACTGCAAAATCTGTGATTTGATAGATCTGGTGCAACAGAAGAAAGATCACATCCTACTAATGAAGAAATGCATGGTTTGATTAATTCCTTTTTTTCCCCCCCTTGTAAGTTTTGATTTTTGTCTAAATACATCACTGCCAAGCTCAGTGTTCGCAGGACTAGGTCATTTTGGATGTGTAATCCTTGCCATTGCAAGGTGCTGGAAGGCACAGTGTCTTTCCAGTCATAATGTTCCCTTTTGTCAGTACATTTCTGAAAGGTTAATGTGATTGCATCAGCTGCACAAGAACTGTTAAACTTGATTTTTAAATATATGAGGAAGGAGTATTTTTTTAAAATTAGAGGACATTTGATCAAAATACTGCAGGAATAGCAAGGTGGAACTGTTTTTGTTCTAGACCTTTATAACAAGGATATGCTCCATCATATTGTACAAGTGGAGCACACTAAGGTATTTTTGAACCTTGCACCAGCAGCCAGGATTTCTACCTTCCCTGGACAGTGAAGCAGAAAATATATTTTTGTTCTCCCTGGGGAGAAACGTGTGGGTACTCAGTTGCAGATGTGCTATTACTTTCCTCCTGTTTCTCCCAAGGAGACTGGGTATTTAATAGCTGCCTTCATACAGGTACTGACTCTGGTTAGTAGGAAACAAGCCGTTGCTTGGCAGGAGCTCTGCCTCAGGATGTTGCTTAAGTCCATCACTGAATTTCTGGGTTGGGTTTCACGTGAGTTTCTGTTTGATGCACATCACCAGCACAACTGAGCACCTCTCAGCAGTGTATAAAGCAACACATTCAGTATTTCTCCTTCAGGGAGAGAAGAGATGATATGAAGGATAATCACAGAGTCACAGGAGTGTCATTCACTTCTGGTTTGGTTTCTTTTTGTGTTTGTGGAAAGCACTGAAATTTCTCTTGCTTTTTAAAGGGTGCTTATTCCCTGGGGACCATCAGGGAATCAGAGCCGTGTATTTATCATAGAAAGTCTTGCTTGCACCAGGGAAGTCCTAAACTAGAGAAGTCATCCATGATATTTTGTCCTACATAAATATTTTGTCATGTCTTGTGCCTTTGGTGCCATGTACTGCTGGCAGTGAGTGCCTTGGTGATAAGCACCAAGTAGTAAGTGTAAAACCCAGTTGTCCATGAGAGTAGCAAGGAGACAGGCTGCTTGGATGGGCTCTCCAGATCATCATTTCTGACTCAGGGCTGCAGTTTTTGCACTGGCTGGTCTTTCCAGAGTGTTTAAGGCATCGTGTGTTTGCATCCCAACTATTTACAAATGTTTTCCGTTTTGCAGAAGAGAATTTCATTGGGATGAACTTGCCTGAATCTCTGGAGTCACGCAGCAGCTCGTATCCATAATGGAAATACAAAACAATTTTTGGCAATCTTTGGCTTAACTTCCTGACCTTTGGCTTCAGATTCATTTGTAGTAAGCTTGTCATACACTTGTGGTTTTCTGTTCAAACCGTGATTTGAGTGACTCCCCTCCCCCAACCCTAATGAAGATGTTTACCAGAGTCGCATCTGTCTGGTGTGACTTGCAGACTTGGTTTAGTGGAGGAAGGCCCAGGGCTGGCCTGCCAGAGGTGAGATAAATTGGGACTGAAATCCCCTGGGAGAGCCTGAGGTGTAAAAGCTGTTTTGCTGTGACTAGCTCTCATCAGTAATGATAACCCCTCAATTTTGTGCCACCTAAATTCACCCAAAATTATATGCTAAATATAAATATTCATTTTATAAATATGCATGTTAATTAAATATACATTTATTTTAAATGCATGTGTTAATTACACATGTTACATCAGATCACAATTAAGTCAATAGAAATTGGAGATTTGCATATAATCATCCTTGTATACTAATCAGTTGTCAGTCTAGAAAGCCATTTTCTGCATCTAGACAGAATACAGACCTTGGACCAGTAATGAGTTCAAAGATTGTGTAGCAGCATCAGTTCTTTTGTTTTTATGGATTTTCTTCCTCGGAAAGAACAGGAAGAAATGTGACTCCTCCTTTTCAATGCATAAAGGATATAGTTTCATCATGTTTTATATTACTACTTCCAGGAGCCCTGTAGAGTCCAGATTTTGGATGAATGAGTTACTCCTCTGATGTGTCAAAACTGTGGTAAATCTGCCTCAGCAATTTCGTTTGATGTGAAATGCAAATTCAAACATTGTTCTTGTGGTGTGCAACTTAAATGTAACTTTTCCTAACCCTAGACCTTCTGGGAAAAGCATGAGCAATTCCACATGATGCACTTGGATAGTCATGGTCACATTGCCTTGTCTTGCCCATTGATTTCTGCAGGTTGTGAGAGTTGGGGTGCATATTGTATTTACTGTATTAAAAGCTATATGAAATCACCGTGACTTTGGTTCTATATCAATGTAGGTGAAACCGGGCATTTATCTGGTTCCTATATGAATGTATAAGCATCCCCGAGGAAACACTTGAGGGCCGAACTGTTCAGAAAGCATTTTTACTTTGATAATTTGGTCTCTCTAATGGAAGAAGGTGACCTTTGGGTCTTGGTTTCGCACTGATGTATTCACTGGTACCGAAGCTTACCGTGGCAGTTGGTGTGTATCCAAGGCCATCGTTGTTCAGCAGGGCACTTGGGTCACCGCACTGTAAAGTGCCATCCAAACCAAAGGAATCAAGTAGCATCAAGTGTTTTGGTGAAGGAATTTCTTCCTGAACTGGGATTCAGGCATTAAAGAGGAGATGAACATTCAGTTCCTCGTGGCTTTGGCAGTGGGATGCTGTGCTATTTGGGAATAAGGACCCCACCCAGGGAAACAGTTAGACTTGTTTTGAGCACTGCCAAGGAATTCGGTTCATGGAAGCAAGTATATCCTTAAGGCTGCTTTGGTGTCAGAACAGTCTTGAAACTCCTTTTGGTGGGGGAATAGTAAAGTGTTGTGTGCTTTTCCCCCCTTCAAACCCTTGGTTCAGTGTCACAAACAGGACTGTGGTCAGTGCAGTGTCTGTGTGTTTTCACTATGTCTTGTTTACTTTTCTTTGAAAGCTTTAAATTCACTTTTCCTTAGAAGTATTATCATTATAGAGCGCTATTCACCCTGAATAGTTTTCAGGTTAAAACCCATCAAGATATCAAAACAAACCCTGTGAAAAGTTGCTATTTCAGCAGTCATTTTAATTTTTAAAATATTTGCTTCGGGTATCCAGGGCACCATTGATTGCTTGGTGTAATATGTAAATCTACAGAATAAAATAGGTCACTCTTCAAATTGTCTCCTTGTAAGGATGTAATTAAGCTGCATTAAGACAATTACTGTATTTTAAATATCTACTGTTTATTTTTTTTTAAACATACTTTTAGGTTTAGACGGGGTATAATTTTGTATTTATTATGCTTTAATTGAAAACACTGGTAAATAGGATGAAAGCCAATTGTATGGTAATTTGACAGAACTTGCAGTTCTGAAGTAATACACTTAGTCTACAGTACAGTAGTAATAGAGGGGGGGTAGGGAAAGAAAAACTCTGCTGATTATTCAAAACAAGAATTCTGGTAAATAGGAATCCTGAATCAGACACCTCTGGATTCTGCTCCTGTTTGAGTCTGAATCTCTTCCCCATTAAAGGAATGGTGAGCTTGGTCTTAACTTCAAGAATTCCAGAGATTTTGTAAGTGCTGGGAAGGTTCACTGTAGTTTTGATGCCAGTGGTGTGATTTATGTCTCAGTGTGCCCTTGAAGTCTGTATTTTGGCTTTCTGCAAGTTTAAGAAGTCAGATGAACTGAAAAACTCAAGGATTGGAAGATGGAATAGATTTCAAGATGACTACTAAAGGTTCAAAAAAATCTGGAACTTATATCCACCTTTCAGAAAGTGGTAGGTAGAAAGTGGCTACCTTGGCATGTCCAAAAGGTTAGGAATAATGAGGAAAATCAAAAAAGCATCCAAGTGTAGGCTAAAATGTTGTTTAACATAGACATCAGCACTGTGGTAATAACAGTTAAGAAACAAATAGAAAATTTGCAAGAAATCAAGTAAATTTTGGCCTTCCGAGGGTCTGTCAAACCCATGGTCTTCAGCTATGTGATGGCATGAAGATGAGCTTCCCAGTCTGTTCCACTTGAATTCCCGATACCATTATAAGTTTTTTATGTCTAATTTAAGAGCAGTTTCTCTGTCCTAAGACCAGCAACTGTGGAGAAGAGATGATTCCTTCAGAATTAGCACTTTGATGATAGACATTGCTTGTGAGACCTCAGAATATCCTCCCTTTGGACAATTAGATTGTATCCATAAATAGTGCTCATGTTTGCACAAGACTAACCTCATATCTTGTGTTGGTAACTTTTATTTTAAAGAAGGAAATACAGGAAGCAAATTTCCAGGTTGCATTGAAGCTCATGGTGTTATGGCTGCAAAGGAATTTACTCAAGTGAAGTGGAAGGGGATTAGAACAACTGCAATCTGGCCAAAGAGAAGGCTGAAAAGGCCAGGTTGAAAGGGAGTTGCTTGGCTGGAGGGAAACTGGAAACAATTTCTGCCATAAGCAGGAGAATGCTGCAGCTGGACGTACTGGTGAAATCAGACCTACGTGTATTAAGAGTTCTCCTGATCACAAATTTATGGCCAATATTAATGACTGTGCTTAACACAAGCCTGGGAAGTGAAATGTGAAATTTTTGCAGTAGGGAAAAAACATGGGTGAAAACTTGTGTAAACACTGTATTTGGTCATTCATGTTCAGGAAGAAAGAATTCAGACAGGAACATGTGCAGAGAGGTGAAGGAGGAGAAGTAGAAGCATCCTTTTACATGAGAAGGCTACAGCAGCCTATGTGTACAGTCCAGTTACAATGAAGGACGTCTGACCTTTTCATAACAAATAAGGAAAAAATTCAGGATAAGGAAAGAAATATTTATGATAAAGGATAGTAAGTATGAAGAATAAATAGTCTTTAATAGGTTAGGAGTATGACTTTGCCTCCATGAAATCCTCATGAAACATTTGCTTACCATGGGGCTCCTACAGGTCAAATGTCTTCTGAAATTTCCCGTCTTCTCAAGGGTCCTGTGAGGAGTCAGCAGTCTCCTGCAGCCACTTCAGGGGCTGGACTTGTGGATGGGGCTGTCAACTTGGAGTCCAGTCCCTCTGTACAAACACCCACAAAGGGATTAAATCACTGAAAGCAGCAGCTGGAATTGAATTTGGCATTACAACAGAGAAGTGTTTCCCCCCATTTGATCTGCCAGCTGACATGAGGACAGGCAGGTTCTAACCTGGTCACCATGATGAACAGTGGAAGAAAATATCTTCCCAGAGAGCCATTACCTAAAGCATTTGCAGGATGAGCATTTAAGATGGGATTTGAGGGAAGCAAAACCTGACTACTGCTAGTCTGTCAATTTTACCCAATTTGCACTCATGAATACAGATTTTTCTCTTTCCTTTCCTTCTTGCTGCACAGGTGCACCCCTGCTGCACGAGGCCGATTTCAGGCTGCTGTGAAGATGTGGCTGCCAGGGTAAGCTCTTACGGTTAAATTGTTTATCTATATTGTACAAGATACATAATGCTCATATCTTCAGATATTCACTTATAATAATTATATACGGAGTTAGACATATATATTTACATTAAAAAAAAAAATCAGGCTAGCCAACTGCCTGCTGTGTGTTTTGCCATTTTTGTCCTCTCCTTTCCTTACTTATTCCAAACATCCCCAGGACTCCCAAGATAATATTTTTAAATAAACATTGGGCATTTAAGCAAAACTTCTTTTCTGTGTAAGAAAAGGTATTGTGACTCTTACAGCCTTAACACTAATCCCTCACTGCTCCTTCCTGGAATATAAACTAACTCTGTTTATTAATCTGAAATAAACAGCAGTAACATCTCTGGCACCATGGAAAAAATGAATGCTGCACACACACTTTATTTTAAATGCAGTGAGTGGAAATTTTACTGTTGGTGCTTACCTAAACCCAGATCAGGTGAATAATTTGGGCACGAAGATGTGAGTTAATTGGTGGTGGGTTTTTTCCCCCCATCTTGATTTTACTTAATGGATACGGCTCATAAATTTGTATCCATATCCAGATATGGAGTGAGATATATTTTATTTAAACTTGTATTCCAGGCGTGTCTGTGGAGGTACCAAGTACCCTGAAATCATCTGGCATGTGTGGGAGTTGCAAGAGTTCAGTGCTGAGCAGAAAATCAGGCTCTTTGTGTTTTGAGAATGCTAATCCATTGTTAGGGTTTCCTTTTAAACCGAAAATAAACACAATGTGTGTTCTGTTAACTTAGACAGGTGCTAGAGCCGACAGCTTGAGGTTTAAGGGCAAGGGTCAAGCAATCAAAAGTGGTCCTCTCTTGCACAGATCATCAAACAGGGAGTGCATCAATGGGCTCAGTGGCCAAGGCTGGAAATTAATCAGCTCAGCCCTCAGTGTTTAGCCATGCTGATTATACACCGCCAAAGTGAGCAGGAGCTGACAGGCCAGGGGAGCCAACGTAATAGGAGTTCGTTCCCAACAAAGGCAGGGAAGAAAGATCAATTTGCAATATTCTTTTCTGTACCCATGCAACAAAGCAGAAACATGAAAGCAGAACATTAAGGGATGCTCCCTATGAACTGGACAAATCAATAAACATCAGTGGTAAGGGGAGGAAGAAAAAAAGTTTCTTGTTCTGTTGTGTACCCTGCAGCCTTTTCTGCCTTTGTGAAGTGCTGAGTAGCAGTGGCCTCTGTCATGTTTCCTTTCACCTACATGGTGTCATCTGCTTCAGTCTCAAGGTGAATGCTGGTTTGCACAATCAGAGAGAGTGTTTAAGGAAATTATTCCATCTCTTTGGGAAGAGAAAAGTGGGTAGTTGACACTCTGCAGAAGCTGCAGTGGCTGCTCCATACATAGCTCTGTTTCTGCATCAAAGCTGGGGCTAAAAACTGGGATTTGGTGCTTACACCAGGTGAAAGGTTTCAGCAGTTTCAAAGATTTCAATTCAGAGCTCTTGAATAAGTGCTAGTTGCTTTCATAGGGAGAACCAGATGCAAAATCTGGTTTGATGTAGAGGAATTAGCTTTTCTTGGAAACTGAATTTCCACAATCAGTAGTTGGAATAATGTTAGAAATCCAGGGAAGAAATAGAGTTGGATCCGGCTGAGGATACAAATATTGAGTTCTAGTAGCATTTGGGAAAAGGAACTACAACTGAAAAGTAAAATGTTTAGTGCAGTCAAAGTCAAATCTGGTGTTTGGCCAGTTATTTTATCATCTTAAATATCTGGCTGTGAGAGCCAAATGTGTAAACGAAAGTATTTCCAACAGTGTTACAGCTTTGCACTGACCATTTCCACCTGTATGTGAAATACCTTTTAGATGCATATTCAGCGTGTGCTGTTGGTGAAAGAATAGTTTTCTTTTGGGTTCCTTCTGGCTTTGGTGGAGGAATAGAATGCTAAAGCACACCCGTAATTCCTCTTTGCAACAAAGGACGTTCTTTAGAGGGTACATTGAATGAATAGGCTGCTACATACTGGCAGGGACCCGGTGCTCGCTGTGGGGCAGATGAGGGCCTTGTCAACCTGGGCACGGTGTCCCTGCACCCAAGCAGGACAGCTGATCTGATCTTAGGGTAGTACCCATGGTGGGATCCAGCCCAGGCCTTGGTGCTGGTGATGACAGCGGTGGCTGCAAAGTACTTTGCTGATGAATGACAATAAACTGTGAAATGCTTTGGACTCAAGAAGATATTTGTTTGTCAGCAGTTTTATTAAGTTAGTCTGTTGTTGAGAACTGTTTCCCCCAGTTCCCAGTTAGGGTAAGTCAGCCTGGCAGGTGCAGCCAGGAGGAATGCAGCATATGCCTTTTTAGCACAAACCCCAAAACTCAGCAGGTGCTAAAACCGAGCAGTGGCACCTCCTGCAAACAGGCTGTTTACTTGCAGAGCCAAAGCAGGTCATCACCAAGTTATATGTGATATTGTTATATGTCATGGCTAAGGCATTGGTGGGAAGGAGATATGTTTTTGGCTGACTATTTTGTGGCAGATTCACAGCGTGAATAAATTCAGACAGGGTTATGAGAAGCCACTAGTTTGTTTCTCTTATCTGTGATCAAGGAGTCCAGCGAAGAGGATGAGGGAGGAGTGGGAACAGTTGCAGCAGCCAAGCTTGTGCCTTGGATTAGTGTCTGGTGAAGCACTGGAGAGCCAAGGAGAGATGTCTGGTGCTTGCAGGCTAGTACTTGGGAAAAGTAAATTGATGGGAGTTTTGTAGAACAGATCATCTTTGTGTAAGCAACGCAACCACGTGCTGAACTCAGATCTCTGGTATCCTGGTAAACAAGCCAGAAGTTGTGTGGTTGCTGTGTCCTCTGAGGGAGCCCTGGGCTGCCTGGTCTTCCTGGGTATTCCTGGGGAGAGACTGATAAGAGAAAACGACCTAGGAAACGTAGTGAGTCTTGAAAATGATAAGTCACTTAAAAAACTTTGGGCAAAGGGTTACTGAGAGAGGTGCAGGGGTGGGTGATGTCCTTTTGTCACGCTGTTGATCTGTTTATCACCAGCAATGCTTAATCACGAGGCTCCAGGGCTTGTTAGTGTTTTAAAAGATTTGATTCTAAACAAGTTACTTTTGTGCTCTCCACAGACTACGCCGAGGTTCACGTGGGCTTCGTGCACAGGAAAATCCTTGTTTTGTAACCTCTTTTGTTTCTCTGCAATGGGATTGCATGAACCCAAGGGCTTTCGAGTAATTGGAGGACTACTAAGGACTTAAAATATTTAAATTCTTCTAACTACAAAGTTTGTTTAAGAAATATTATATTAAGATGCAAGAAACCACACAAAATGAGCATATCCCAGGAAACAAATCTGCCTTGGGCATTAATTCTGGTTAGGGAATTGAAGTGTGGAATTTGTTATTTATTTCTCTTGAGCATTCCATTTTGTGCCACCTGACTTAGTGCGTGTGCTGATTATTTTTCTCAGGATAGCACACAGCTACAGTTTTTTGACATTTGCTGAGGGAGAATGTGTAATGTTCAAAGGTTAGATGGGACAGCTGATGTGCCACCTCTGTGAGCAGAAAGCATGCAAGGAGCTTATGGCAGCAGGACATTTCTGCTAAAATAATCAGCAGCAAAATGGTTAAAATTAAGATATCTTTAAAAACATATATTGTAATCTTCAAGGTTTTAAGTGTCTGGAATGGAAAACCAGAGCCATATGTGTTCTTTTTCAGGGATGTCTTCACCATGAGAATGATAGACAGTTACAGTAGATTCAGGAGTTCTGTTTATTTATCCAACTTGATGAAAGCTGGACAGAGGAAAAAATATTACATAAATTTCACAGTTATTGTTTGGATAAGCTAAAAGGTTCTAAGTAATTTCTAAATACAGGTGTTGAAAACCTAATGTCACCTGGGTGGACTTGAAAATGTTACCTTGTCTTTTCAAATAATATTGACAAGAACATTTTGGATGTGAATGTAGTTAAAAATGGAACAGGAGTAATAGCTGATCTGTCTGACCTAACAAAAGCCTTCAGAATTCCTAAACAGATAAATGTTACCAACTGTTCCCATTGTGTAACAACCACAGCCTATTGAAAAATCTGTTTTTTACCATCAGGAGGACCGTTATTTCATGATTTAATTTCAATTAAATATTGCTGGTTTACCCTTTGGAAGTGCTGTTCCACTTTTGGCAAATGTCTAGAGGTTTGTAGATATTTTGGCTGTTATAATGGTGATGAAACTGAAGTTAAATTTGAGGAAAAGATCTTAGGGACTACAGGGGAGGGAAAGGGTCAAGAAAGAAATGAGAAGAAATGGACTAAAATTCAGTGGTTTCTTCTACCTGAGTTCATCATGCTCAATTCTTTTTCAGATTAGTGTCCTTCCTGCTTAATTCCTCCTATATAAGGATATGGAAAAGAAATGATTGCAGGAGGAAATGCCTTCAAGGGTATGGATGGTCACCTGCCTCCTCCCAAGGTCAGAGCTGGTGCTGGGGATTTCATCTCCCCTGTGTGTGGATGCTGCTCCTCACTTATTTGGGGTGGTCACATTGACAATCTGTATAAGACCTGGTTTGAAATTGCTGCTGGATTTTTTTCTCCTTTTTGTTCTCTGGTGTAAACTTAGTGTGCCATATATTTTGAAAACCCTATGGAATCCGAGGAACTTTCTGCTGAACACGCCTGATTTCCTTGTGTGAAATTTGTTGTTATTGTGTGTGGGTTTTTTTAATTTTGGTGGGTTTTTTTTTTTGGTTGAGTTGTTTTGCCTCACAGAGTTGAAGCTGGATGTATCTTGGTCTCTGTATTTTCTGGAGAATGCTGTGCCATTGGCATTTGGTCATCAAGAAATGCTTTGTGTGTGTTTTTAAGTCTCCATTCCTTGTCTTCTGAATAAACCAATGGTAAATGCTGAAACACCAACAAAAGTTGGAAAGCAAACCTGATCTGGCTGATGTTAAATGACAAGCTCTTTCTTTTCCAAATTGTCTTAATTGCTTGTAGCTGATTTTTGTGGTATCCTGTCTTTTATGACTGTGAGTTTTAGGGATTGTTGCCACTGTGTTTCAGTGTTTCACCCCACTGTTGGGACTATCAAATTTTGACTTTTCCAGACCGTGCTCTGTCTCTGAAATGCTCAGAAGAGACTTTGTCTTCACTTGAGTGTTCCCCAGAAATTCTAGTTCTTACAATCCCTTATTTCCTAATGTTTCAGGATGTACTTTGTGATACATCTGAGATCTGCCTGCATTCTGTTCCTCTCTACTATTCTATCAGGTTAGCTTTTTTAAGGAAAGTTGTGGCTAGTTTGTGGTATGATAGGCAAACTTTACATATGATTATATTGGCTCTTCTGACTTCAGGAATGTGGGGACTCTGGACAAAATCTGGATGACTTTTCTCTTTGGTTTGTGGTAAATGAAGCTGCAATTTAGAGCTCATTAAAAAAAATCAAATTCTTAGAAACAATCATTTTCGTTCTGCATGTGAATGAAAACACAGATGAAAAGAGATTTATTTGAAAAAACCTTGAGTTATTTGGTTTTGAATTATTTTTAAAATGAAAAATTGAATCAAAACAACTCAGATGAGTAAAATAAAATATTTTGACCTCACAGAAAAAATATAAAAAGTCCCTACATATGTTTTTGGTGGGGGAAAAAATAAATCTGAGCTTTGCACAGTAGTGTTTAAAAGTTTCATTTCGTCAGTGGGTTCTGGACTTTGGGATTTGGTTTTCTTGGAGCTGCTCTGTGGTGGCTCCTTCTGTCCTAGTTATTCTGACCTCTGCCTTTGGAAATTGCTCAGAGGTAATAGTTACTTGTCCTGTCACTGTTGCCAGACCTTATCAGTCCTGTTAGCTTGCTGCTTATCACTGAAATAAGCAGAAGTTTGCTCTGCCATCTACTAGCTGCCAAGTATCATTCACAAGCATTTTTTTCCTGCTGCAAGATGGACATGAAACACCTGCTAATTTTGGGCTGGTTAGTAAATCCCTTTGGACCCTTTACAGGAGGCTGCACACAGGCTGTTCCTTCAGTCCCCAGCCAAAATGTGTGAGTGTTTTCAAAAGCTGGAGCTGATTTCTCTGTGACCTGCAACTGCACTTAGTGACCCAACTTATGGGACCGCAAAGGGGACCTCATTTTCCAGGATCTCTCTGAAAGTCAGCTCTTGTTATCATGTCATGTCCCATGTTATGTTTAAAAATAATTATGTATTAAGCAAAGAAGATCCTAGGTTGGCATGCTTTTAAAAACTAAAAGCAGACTGGTTTTTTTGAGTAGCATGACAATTATCATGCCAGTTGTTGCTGATGGTTCAGAAACACTCCCTCCAAGTCTGAGGGAGCCCTGTCTGTTGCTAATGCTCCTGCTGAGGCTACAGTGGCTATCTGCTCTGTTTCACTGGTACAACGAATATCTGTGAACTCTCTGAGGACATCCTTGGCAGCTGCAGGACATAATTACCACATTTGAGAATATTTTTTAGGCATTTGGATCTATGGCTGGCTTTTTAGATTGCTCCCCTGCTAACGAATATGTTACTGGTTTGACACAATTGACAGCTGGCTGTGCTGGTGGCTAAAGAACTGCCTCTGGGGTTGTCTCAGAATGAGGTTAATGATGGGCTAGATGAGTTCCCCGTGTTTCCTATACATCATTTACCTGGAATTGTGCTCTTCGCTAGGCTCCTCCACGATGACAAGGGATCTGACCAAATGGCCGTATGTACTAAATGGTGCAGCTATTCCACTGGGCCAAATTTGGGCTTATTTACTGTTTTTTTTGAAGTAGTGACAACAGGAGTGAAAAATGTCTGCTCTGAAAATGCAGTGTTTTAATAAAGGGAAGGACTGTCAAACATCCATTTTGGGCTGGACTCATACTTGTTAACTGTCTGAGCATCCCTTTTCTCTCTCAAGTTATTATGATCCACAAAGGAGTATTTGTACTTCAGTGTGCTTTTGGTTTTCTTGCTTCCTCCCTACAGGGCTTCTGGAGACCATGACTAATGATGGATTTGTGAAGCTTCTATGTAGATCCCATGTCTATAAGGGCCTCACACATGGAAGTTTAATAGCTATTTTTCTTGTGATACTTCATTTGTGGTCAGCTGTGCAAGGTGGAGAGCAATCATAATGTTGATATGTGGTACTGATGTTTCAAACAGAGCCACATGAAAATAATTATTATATTTGGGGAGGATGGTACTAAAGGGACTTTTTCTCCCCTTAAAGCTTTTCCTTCTTTCTGACATGGTTGAAATAGTTAAGTCATTTTAAAAACAAATTCCCATCCTCCCTGATTTAAGATCTACTCCTGCAGTATGTATGGAGTGGGGGAGATACTGTAACATTTTTATGAGGAGATAAAATATTGGCTTAATGATAATTTGGCAAAGTTTCAAGATATCTGAGAAGACTTCCTGGAAATTAAAAACAACTCAAATGTAAGAGAAAATTAAGCTAGTGACCCCAAGTACAAAAGGGGATGAGTTCAGACATCCGTTCTTCCCTGCTTCTTGATTTATTCTGTCTCTCTTTTTTTACATTTTTTTTTAATCCCCTCTTGCTAATTATCTCCCCTTGACCCTGACTGCTCTTATTACAAGGTGGAAAGATGGTTTGGTGTAAATTTGCTATTACTATATCAGCACATTATTTTCCAGGGATTTTGTTTTTTGAGGAAGGTGAAACTTAAGAAGCAGCTTTCCAAATATATCTAATCAGGCTTGCTGAGGCCAAATCCTGTTTGCAGTCTAAGGGCTGAGGAAGGAGACACTTGGTTCCTTGGGGAAATTAAATCCTTCCCTATGGTTGAACCATTTGCATTATCTTTCTACAGGAAAATGTGCAAAATCTGGAGACGTGTGCAGGATGTCATAGAGACTGTTTTGGTCTTCCTATTGCTGCTGCCTATATGGCTATGTCTGAGCAGACTTCTCCATGCTTTCCCTCTTAGAGACCTGAGCTGATCCTCCTGGACATCATCAGATGAAGACCTTTTTTTTTAGTGATCTGTTTGAGTTGGTTTTTTTTTTTTTCTCAGGTGGAAAATTCAGAATCAAACCCACTAGACCTCTGGTAGCATGAGGAGTAATTCCTTCTTATCTATTGAGCTCCTGACCTCATTGCTGGGAAAAGTGGAAGGTGTGCAGTAATTGGAGACAAGTTTGTTGGTTTGGTTTTTCAGGAGGGTGGAGAGAGGTTTTGACATTTGAGCATGTGGAGCCAGACACACCATTGACATGTTTCATTTATTCATATCAGTCAGATACTGATAATATTTGATTCCTGCACAGCAGACTTACCACAAGAACTGGTTGTGCAGAGGCTAAACACCTTATTTTAATCCCTTATGTTATTTAGCCTTTTAGAAAACTGCCACTTTTTAACACCTTCATTCTGTTCTCTTCCCCATATTTCTGGCAAAGGCTGGACTGGGAGGGAGCATGTGACACAGAAGCTTGTGAAAGCTGAGAAAGCAAAGGAAGGGATATCAAGAAGTGGGAATCAGAGTAACATTTGATGAAAGTGTTGAAATACATGTATGGCAAAAGCTTCCACATTTATAGCTACAGGACAGTGGATGCCTGAGTCTGGGTGTCTGTCCCACTGTGTTGGTTTAAGCTCTGAAATCCACTGTTGCTCATTTATGTGGTTTGCTGTGGTATGGAACATGGAGTGGGCTTGTGGACTATCCTTGGAGCCTAGACTAGTTTTAACTTTGTCTTGGGAAAGGCAGCTGGTCCTACGAAAAGCTCCTGAAATGCTGGTCCCTGCAAGTCAGAGCTATGTTGCTGTAATCCATCAGCCTGAGGTCTCCTGCCATCATCTGTAAATCCCGCAGATGTCAGTGGTTCAAGTGCTGATGGAGTCCAGCCTTTTAGAGCCGTCATTGACAGCCTTGACCCTGGTCCCTGATAAAAGTCTTCACTGGCTTTCAGGTTTCTTTTATTTATTTATTTATTTATTTTATTTACATGCCAACCCCTTAAAAGCAGAGGTCCAAGCCTTGCACTCCGACCTGTTGTTACTTGCCATTCCCATTCCAAGCCTCTTAGCTTGTGTTCTGCCTGTCATCTGTGTGCTCCAGAACATCTTTGGAAAACTGCTGTAATTACCTCACAGAGCCTGTGGAGTTGGTTTCTTGTCAAAGCTCAAGTAGTGAACCTCTTTTCTCTTTTTGTTTTTGTTTTAAATGCAAATTACAGAAACTTATTAGAGAAACTCTTCGTTCTCCCCTCTTCTTCATTCTTTGACTTGGATATTTTCTTTCATGGCCTGACTTTTAAAACAATTCCCTGTTCAACTGTCTGCTCAGGGTATGTCTTGAAGAACAGGGGTCACTGAGAAGAAGCTTAGAGAGCATGTTGCCCGGTGCTTTGACTCTACAGCAAAATGCCTCTGAGGAGGATGCTCTGGATGGGCCATCTGTGTCTGCTCCAAGAATCCTGAATTGTTTCTGGGAGGAAGGGTAAGATAATGTTAGTGGAAGTCTTTAGGAATAAATAGGCTTTGGTGCAAGCCAGTTGAAATGTAAAGGAAGGTTCAGAAAAGCTACACTAGAATTGGTAAGAAAGGTAAGATTTCATGGTGCATCTCCCAGATGTTTGGGCATTACCTTTGTGCTTGGAGAGACATCAAGAACTTGTTGCGTCCATCAGTCCATTGCTGGCATCAGCAAAATCCAAGCAGAGGCTGTTGGGATATTTCCCCCAGTACTTGCCCTTACTGTACTTGTTTCAGGGAGAAACTGAGCTGATGGTTCAGTTGTCAAGATAAGCCATGTAACTTGGACTTTGTTCCTGATTTCTTGCCACCAGGGCATCTCTAGGACCCTAATATCTATAAAGCTTTGGGATCTTTTCCTCCCATTGAAATAAGGATACCGGCATGGCCAGCCATAAATAGAGATGTTAGGCTACATTTTATCTTTGCATTCTTATGTTTACAATAAATTAAAAAAAAGGGAGGAACTGAAGAAGAGGAGGGAACTCTAAAGACACTACTGCAATTTTAGGGTCTAGTGGGCTGTCTGCTCAAGGAAATTGTTCAGGAACTAACTCGATGTTTATGAATTGGCAAGGTCTGTGAAATTTTGGATAATCTCTAAAAACGTGTGTCAGCTACACAAAAAGATCTTGCTTGTGGAATTCAAGTAATTAAGTTATCAGTAATTAGTAATTAAGGCATTAAGTAGTATTGTGGGATTTCGAAAGCTATTTTGGGAGACTGCGTGGATGTTTCTCAGTGTATTTTATTTGCTACACTCCTGTTTTACAGCGTATAGGTCAAACATTACTTGTGCCTGTTTAGGCATGAACTTTGGGTGGGGGGAGCAGAGTGCTTGTCCCAGGTGTGCTGAATGTGTTCCCCATCAGCACTGTGTGCTTACCCTTGCAGCACTCAATTCTTTAAGACTGTTCTCCCATTTAATGGCAAGGGTAAAGCAGGCAAACATCCTTTTCCTGCCCTTTACCTGCTATTGCAAGGACAATTTCTTCCAAATGCAGAGAGACTCAACTTTCTTTACCTGAGGAATCCATTTGAGGTGTCAGGGAGCCTCAAATACCTGGCAGCTGCTGAGAGTTTGGCTTTGTGTTTACATTGTTCACTCTGAATTGTGGATCTTCAGGGAGCTGCTGTGCTGGCCCTGCTGGGGATGTGACCAGGCTGCCCCCAAAAGCTGAACAGAACTTCCTCTCACCTTGAAGAGGTGTGGCCATTTACAGCTTTACAGACCTGAGCATCACCTGCTGATAGTATTTAATTAAAAGGGAAAAGCATGTGACTGTTTTTTTTTTTTAAATTGCAGCACTGTAGAAATTCAAGACAACTGTCAGTGATTTCATCAGAGGACCAATGACTGGGGGATAAAAAAGCTGGAAGAGGAGATAGACTTTTTCTCCCTAGACTGTCAGTGAATTATATTCTTGACAGCAATGTGCATTACAGATACACACAGTATAGTTTTGTATCCAGAAAATGACACCAGGGACTTCAGATTTCAAAGACTTTGGACGTTTATCTGTTGTAAATGTAATTGTATCTAGAAGTAAATAAGACTCTGCAATTTATAGGCACTTTAATCTTGCACTATTTATGGACATAGGATTGCTTAGAATAATGCTGCCTTATTTTATACTGATGGTGTTGTATTTTTACCACTCTGGTAAGGGTTATTTCAGCTGTGAACCTTTATCAGTCTGCATGTTTCTAGAGGGTTATAAACTGGCTCATGTTGTCTCTGAAGTAACATGAACTCTCAAGCTTGGAAGAACGTAGTTAAAAATTTAGGATCCATCAGTGTACCAAATATTTATGCTTATGGATAAATATAGAGGATTCTTTCCAAACATGGGTGGGTGTGCTTGTATGAATGTTCTGAAGACAGAGTTAAAATTAACAGCAGTTTATCTGATTCTGCTGTTTGTTATGTAAGGAGAGAGAGTGTGCACACAGAACTAAACAGAAATACTTCTACATTCAGCAAAAATTGCCGTAAATAGACCAAAACCCCTTCCTTCTTCTGGGAACTGGTCCATATACAGTGCTATTCTTTCTCACCAGGGCAAGGTGCATGTGTTACTGCCCAGCTGAACGAATATCTGGCACTCCCTTAGACTGCAGGAGAGCACCCACAGGTGTAATATTTTAGTAAAAAAATAAAGGTTTGAATTTCTAGCACAGAAACGGGCTGGTAGAAGCAATGTTTACACAAGCCAGAGTGTACCTCCTTTCTAATTCAAATATGCTGGCTTTTAGTCAGCAGTGGTTTGACGTCTGCTGCTGAATAACACTGAAAAAAGAGAGTTGCAGAATCAGGGCCCAAGTTTCTTAGCTATTGTATCCTGGGACAAAAGAGACACGTCAGGTCACTTTAGAGTAAACAGTGGGGTTGGAAAGTGAGGTGAAATGGAGAAAATGTTTTGGATCTTCATCAACCCACAGAAAAATGTCAGCTGTTGAGTCAGCAGTAGAGATGCTTGTACCTAACTTTAGCCCTTTTATCCTTCCTGCCGGGCTGGCACAGCTGCATTTGGATGTACTACTGAGATGTCTCTCAAATCTGGGGTTTGTGCAAGGCTCTTAGATTTTTCTACTTACTTTCTTCTATTGCTGTCTCTTGTTCCCTTAAATAATAACCTTCCCAAACCTAAAATACACATATATATATGTGTAAATGTATCTCTCTACACCAGCCCCCTATTTGCAAAGACAATGTTCACACTCTGGTGTGCTGGTGTCTAGGCAGGTCGATTTATAATTGTCTCTAAGTGCTTACTCCTGCAAACAGGAACGTTGTTTATCTGCTGCTGGGTGACAGTCAGATTCTTCTGCAGCATCACAGAAAATCAAATAAATTACTTCAAATTTTATCCTTACTGGAAGAATGTACATTGATCAGTGTAAGTGAGGAGCCAACACATCCCTATTGGCAATAGCCTGTGGGAAGTAATTTTTTGAACCAAATAGGTGAACAAACCCTGTAAATGGTGATCAGTAAACAGCCAAATTCCCCCGTACTTCAATGTCAACAAGGATATCATCAATTCTCCTGCTGTTCATTTTTAGCCTGTCTTTTATTCTGTGCTGTGCTGTCCTTGATGGAGATGGTGGTAGTTCATTGCATCAGACATTCTTGCTTTTCAGTAAAAGTAAATAGATTTTTGATTTAGGATGATTTTTGTTTAGCGATAGAAGGGAATGTTTTGTTTTCTCCTTCTCATTAGTTACAGTTTAAGATATTTGCATTTGAACAAGAACTTCTTCCTGTCTCTTCACATCATCCTGCCTGTTCAGGCACTTGAGTTGCATCCTTCTCATTTGAAATAACTTCCTTTTTTTTTAAAAAAAAAAAGGGCTTAAAGGCTAATAATCCCTCAAATTACAATTATCTGTATTTATCAAAGTAAAACACGGTGTCATGCTGCATTTGGTACAAAAGCATCCAGCTGAATATTCTATTAGATAGGTCCTGTGAAGTTAAAAAGAGGACCGGGCTGAGTTATCTCACCATGGGAGGAAAAAGGCATGCACAATCAGATATTTAACACTCCTTTGCAATTATGGGAATTTTTATTCTCTCCCTAGTAGGGAACACAGCATTTTACTGCAGTGTTTCAAGTTTGCCTCCAATGGTATCTGATAGAAGTGCTTTTATCCCCTGAAGATACAGTACAAAATACAAATCATCATTGGTTTTATCTCAGCTGGAGCTGCCTATTTTCTAAATGAGTTTACTCTGTGCTACTGCCCATCAGGCACATTTTTCATCCTTCATCCCCACTCTTTTACTATAGCTGGGTTTAAGTCCTTTCTTCTGTCCTTTGTTCCTTCAGCTCAGCGAAGTAAACAGCAGGATTGATCTTACACTGCATTTTGGTATTGTTCCAACTGCTCATCAATAGACATGGGCTGGGAATGCACTGACTGGAAAAGAAGGGCAAGATTGAAATTCACTTTTTGTTCTTTGTGCCTTTTAGTGTGCAGCGGAATGTCCCTAATCTGAAAGCTGCTACACTGACTGCCTATCAACATGCAAATTAATCATCAAGTGACGAATCCCATATTCACTCGATGTAAAAGTCTTTAAAGGTATCTATGAAAAAAATAAAAAAAAAAAGAAAAAAAGGGGGGTGGAAACAGAAATGTCTTTTTTTTTGTTTTCCTAATGCAGTTGCTGGTGACTGGTATGGGGAATAAATATCACTGGGTTTGCATCTATTCCCTTGTTTAGTCACAAGCCTAATGCTTTGGAAGCACCTAGGTAGAGAGGGGAATCTTTTGGTGTCTTTGTAAGCAAGACAACTTAAACTAAAGATTACCTGCAGTTAGAAGCAAAGCAAAGGAGGCATTGCAAACAAAAGCAATATCACGACTGCAAATTATTTGTACCTGCTTTCCCGAGGAAAGGCATTAGAAATAAACTTACAGATGCCGAATGCCATCATTTCTCATTTTTTTGCGCACACAATGTTTCCACTTGTAACTTTTCCCTGGGGTCTTGAAGGATTATAATTGAATTCTGGGCTGTAGCAAGAATATACAGTACTACTCTGTTTTAATATCCATTGACTTTTATATGGCAGTTTGATAAAATGTTTGAATGCAGGAAAAATGTAGGTATTCTTTATGGAAGACTAAACAGCTGGCAGAGAGTAACTGAGGGCTGGAGAAGAGCCGGCTGTTCTAGCATGCTTATCTAGCTGTTGAAGAGCAGTATTTCAGACCAGGTTTCTCTTTCCATCATTGATGGGCTGATATGCCTGTAAATACATTGCACAAGAAATGGCACCAACCTCTGTCCCTAACTGAAGTAGTTTAATTAATTCTCACAGCACTAAATTTATTTAATCTTCTTGTTCTCGCTAGTTCTGCAGGACTTACTCTTCATCATTGCCTGTGTGATAAGACCCCCAACCACAGAGCTGTATGTATTCTGTAATCTTCAGAACTTTATTTATTTTTCTGCCTTGCCCACTATGTGATCTGAATATCAATCTGCATCTTAGAAATAAGAAAGGATTGCATCCTGGTCTAACACCAGGGACCTACCCACATCCAAAGGTGCTCATAATTTCTGTGTTAGCTTACATTTCTTTCAGCCTTCTTGTTCTGCACCCGGGAGTAAAGTATCCTTTGCTATGTAGATAGGATTGTAATTTTCATTCTTTCTTGGAGGCAAAAATGTTTCCTCCTTGTCTATCTCTGGAGGAATCTTTCAGAAAAGGGGAAAGTAAAAAGGAGAGAGAGGGAAACAGTGTGTTTTGTGCTTAGCTGGGTCTGAGCTGTGAGGTACATGTAACAGACCCAAAGCTCCCACAATCTGAGGGGTGAACACTCTTTGTGCCAAGGTGCCTGGGCTTACAGAGAACCCCAGGGGAGCAGGGAGCAGAGTGGCATGAGATGGAGGTATGAGCAGGGAGGCCAAACCCAGAGAGAAATTAAGGTCCCAGCCTGGACAGGGATGTGAAGGAAGGTGTGTGTGTCCCTACAGTAATATGTTAAGAGCTGGGGCTTTGCCTGCAGGCTCTGAACTCACCTTTGGCTTCCCACTTTCCTCTGTGTGGACGGAATGGTTGGTGCAGAAGTGGATTTAAGCCTGGGCAGCAGGAAGAGCAATACAATACAGCCAGTGTTCTTGTAGCTAACCACTCTTGGCACCTATTGGGAAAGACTTCAAAGCCAGCTGAGAGCCTGAGAGAAAGCTTATCTCTAGGGGCTGGGGGTCTTGGAGCTCACTGCAGAGGCCAATTGGGCTGGGGTGGGGGAGAACATCTGAGCATACAGAGGAGACTCTCTCTGTGGATTTTGGGCTAAAATAGTCAGTGACGTCTAAAAATATAAAAGAAACAAGAATAAAGGCTCCTGAATTTTTACCCATGGGAACAAATTCTATTGTTTTTATTTTGGAAAGCAGTGATGTGTTATGCCTTTGTTCAGTTTTAGGGGGTTTCGGGGTTGCTTTTTGATTGTTTGGTTTTGTTTTCTGAAGCCAAGGCGAATGGCTAACTTTCTCTGACCTATCACTGGTTAAAACCAGTGAAGTTTGCATGAAGTTTTCAGAATGTCTGTTTTAAGCTGGAAGTGGCTCCAGTATCCCAGTGCTGTCTTTGGCTGGGCTGCAGCTGAGATCCCAGCCTCCTTACCAGTTGCCAGAGGGCACTACAAGGTCCATATGCAATGAGGAGAGCATGGATAGGTGGGAATGTCGTCACAATGGAGCTGCAATCCCATTTCCCTGTCATTTATATTTACAGTCCCACTGCGAAAGGGCACCAGACCGCTGCTCAGGGGAGCTAAAGCCACACTAGGCTTTTCTCACCTGGAAGTCACCTTCTGTGCAAGGCACCAGGCTCTTGACTCTCAGCATGAGAGGGCACAGGGTTTGTTTGCAAGCAGCCACACCAGGTGACATCTGTACAGACAAACACGAGCTCGTGCTGATTTTTGTCTCGGTAGGGTTTCAGGCGAAGCTTTGATTGTAGTAGCACGTGTCTAAGCTGTTGACAAGCTGGTGAGGAATCTGTAATACCAGTAGCATAACTAAGATCTGCATCTAGCCTTGCTGGAGTCAAACAGTGTTTACAGCAAGATCTGAGGTTTGAAATGGGCCTTGTTCAAGGCTCTGACTAGTCCTTCCCAGTGAGGATGCACTCTTTGTTCAGAGAAAGCTTATTAAACAAGGTTGGCAGAATAAGAGAGTGCTGATGTGTCCATTAAAATTAGTAAGTTGTCCTTCCCTCTGCTTTTGCTGTTGGCCTGATCCTTATGAGCTGCTTTGGTCAAGAGCACTATAGGGATAGGCAAATCAGCGCTGCATTTTAAGAAGGATGTGACACAAAGCCAGAAACCTTATTAGGTCATTGCCTGTGCACCATTTTGCTTTCCTTAAGCCTAAGTGTTGCAGTTCAGGAATTTAATGCTCCAAGTGGGACTCTCCAAACCACGAGCAGCTTGCTCTGCCCTCCTCTCCCCCCTGAGGTGACATGGAGAGGGAAATTTGAGGCACAAAAGGTAAAGATCATTGGTTGTGACAAGAACAACTTACGGGAAACAGCCAAGAGATAAGAAAACAGCAATAATACTAATGACAGAGGTTACAAGAAAGAGGTGAACAATTCACAGGAAAGCCCCTGACAATAGACATGCTATGCTGACTGGAGGAGATCCCTTCTCCCCAGAAGAGACACTCTTCTGGCAATGACAGGAAGTGGTACAGAACAACCTTGCCATGCCTCTTACTGGCTACTGCAAAAATTAACCTTGTTCTGACCAAAACCAGGATAATATGTTGTACTAGGAGAGAGAACAAGTCCTCAGGTAAGAATGTTGGGAATAAGTAGTAGTAATTTTGCTGTCTACCACTCTTTCCTTAATGTTTAAGTGCAAAAATGAAGGTAGATGCCCTGTGGTACCCAGCTGTAGTACACTGTCTCTAAGCCTCTCTGGATATATAGTCTCTTAAAGACTGCAGGCATTTTTCACTTTTGTAGGGTCCCTCTTTCTGTAACTTCTACATTTTGTGCTTACAAGTGGCCTGGAGCTTCTTTGGCTTCTCCCTGAGATGCATTAGCCCCGGAGTGCTCCTAGCTGTAGCTCAGCATGTGGTATTGATTGCTGCTGCCTGTCCCTGAGCTAGTGGGGATGAAAGCTGCTTGGAGAGGGCAGTGTTGGGTTGCGATTGAGTGTGGGTGATGTCCTGCCACTGTGACAGCAAACGATACCCAGGACATCAAGCTTGTCCTGTGAGAAGTAGTCTTCTGTTTTGTATGACTTTGTAAGTGTTGCCATGCTACTTTTATGGAGAAAACACTGACGACAGCTATTTCTACTCATATTCCCTTCTCCCTGTCATTGACTATGTGCTGAAGCACTGTCACTGGCTTACATTTATGTGTATATATGCATATATGTAGCCATATATATATAGGGGTGTGATCCTGGCCTGTATAAGAGCTGGATTTGTGCATGCCTGTGTGCTCGTCCTGTGATTTTCTTTTGTGATTTTGCAGGTGGATGGGAGCTTTTTCTCGTTTTCTCTGCATGTGCTGCCCATCCCTGTCCCAGAGATGCTTGGTAGTGATGGTGAGGGTTCAGTACCTGGCTGGCTGAAGCTGGTCACATGCTGAGTCAGTAAGTTTTGCTCTTCACCTTGATTGACTTCAGAGGTCAGTAACTTGTGGCCGGGTTTGGGGTGTCACACACTGTTCCTCTAGCTTGTGGAAAACTTAATTTGACAGTTGAAGCACTTTACAGATAGTAGTACAACGTGTTTCAGTTAAACAGGTGCTTTTACAAGAGCAGGGCCTTTTAAAGCAATGTAGTGTTTTTAATTTAATTTTTAGGAAGTGCCCACTGTGTGGGCTCTGTGTTTGTGGGATGGGTTGGCCTGTAAGTGAATGCAGGAGGTCAGGTGCTAATGGAACCAGCTGGAGCTGTGTGCATTTCTCCTGTGGTATGTGGTCCAGCTGGTCTTTGAGAGATGTGTTGGAAGACCTTGTAGTAAGTGAGAATGATAACTGTGCTTAGTGCAGGCAGACAAGCCCAGTGCCTGTAGTTTAGATGAAGCTGGGAGTTCTCCAGCAGAACAGTGTGCTGGGTTAACCAGTCTGACATCAAAACGTTTCTGCAAAAATGGGGCTTTTTCTTTTTCCATGACCTTCCAGAGCTATGAAGACTGTGAGGCCTCCTTTGTTGTTCTGCTGTCTTTTGTGCCAGTGCCAGGCTGTATTTGCAGACTCCAGAGTGGGAGCTGAGCTGCCCTGGGAGCTTGGACAATAGGCACACAGCATCTGATTTTAATGGATATTTTAAAAATGTGAGGGTTTTCCTTTTTTGTGTTTGCTTGGTTTTGGTGAGCTTCTAAATTTGTTGTTTTGTTTTAAATAATATCCCCCCCCCCCCCCACTTATCGA